>CAUOFW020001300.1:0-109907 GCA_963454935.2 Ilex paraguariensis | reverse complement strand
TGCAATACCAGATAACCATTTAACAAACTTATGGCTTAATAGACAGTTAAAAATAGAGAAAAATGGTTTTGAGCAAGAACAAGAAGGCTGAGATATAAAGTTAGTCAAGTGAGTGAGGTTTATTATCATGAGGGTTTATACCATGAGATTATCAAATAAGGGCCTTCTGCATTATCAGATGTGTCAGATATTCTGGCATCTTCCAACTTTACACTTTCATGTCAATAAGTTGCCAGTCCGCCTTCTAACACATTCAAACTCGTATAACTCCATACTTCCTTGTTTATTGGGGGAAATATTCAACTATGGCTCCATGCTCTCCTTCAAAGTGGATAAATTCAATGATTCCCCACACTTGGTCCATATAGACTTAATCCAAAGCTCCGACAACTGGATTATGTGACGTGACGTTAATGGTGAACTAAGGTCGAAATAAGGTCATAAAGGTTTTGCCTTCATCCAATTGTTAATTCCATCCCATTCTCTTACGCAAAATTCCACAACTTCATCCATGCTAAGGCTCTCAAGTTTGGCACAACCGGGTTATTGTCTTCTTGCCAAGCAGATACTTCCTGTAGGGGATGGGGGACCAACCTTCAAGAGAAAAAATCATAAACTGCAACCAAATATGGTGGACCCACTAAAAAATAGCCACAAAACCACCTTCTGCCCATGTAACCCTTCTTTCTGGCCCCTGAACAAAACCTCAGAAAGAAAACCGACTGCATAAGCTACACAAGATTAATCACCAGCCTAAGAGAGACAAAACTGCAGAATGAACAGAGAAAATTCACCTGTCATCTTTTCAAGGGACTTAATCCTAGTTCCACAAGTCCGATACATTTCCAATTCAAACAGAAACTACAAGTTTTTTGTATTAAATCCTTCTAAGGAATACAAAAGTAAACATGGCATGTTCTCAAAAACTCTTTATTTATTTATTTTTTACTGTATAGGTTTCAAATAGTTTTAGAATTGCATCCTTCTAGTGAAACAGATATCCTTATTTAAGAGGTCTCCGGGAGAGATAATGTCTCCCAACCAACGGAAAAACAAGCAGTTTTTGTTTCTTTAATAAGCTAAAATTGACAGTAAGCACGTCAACACATTCAATCCAGAATTTCACATTCACTTAGGAATGGGACGAAGGAAAATATCCAGTTAAAACATCAGAGTTATCCTAAATAACAAATCATTGTAAAATTATTTGACCACATTTCAGCAAAAAATTGGCAGTTGCTGCACTGTGGTGTGCGCATGACTCAGTTTTTACCCTTAAAATAACCAATAAAAATGTACAAAATGCAAAAAGGTTAAGAACAACTCAATAAAAATGTATCCTGTAAGGATGTAACTACTACCAAAAAGTTGCTTCATCCACAGTACTGGCATAGGCTCCTCCGGCTATAACCAAGCCAATGGTGGCTGCCGTCAATAACCTCCCCTACAGTTAAAGACAAGCAGAGATATGAGAATCAGATTGCACGTTCTAACCAAAACCTATGCATAAAGCATATAGTAAGAATGTCCACGGCAAAATGCACAACTTTTAAAGAAAATTCAAAATTTGAAAACCGTCTTAAGTCAAACCTTCCAATAATTAACATCCAATAACTTCATAATCTCTACTAATTAACAAATTTTGTAGGAACCTATGTTGTTCCATGGTATATAATCATAATTCTGATTACTCAACAGTTATAGATTATTTTAAAAAAAAACAAACCCCAACTATTAATTGTTATTTTCAACAATAAGTGCCTTTTTTTATAAGAAATAAGCTTATAATTAAAGTTTATAGCATCTAGCAAAGGTGGACACATAGTCCGACACTATTACATTTAAAACAAGAAACAATAGAAGAAACCATCAAAAGACTCAAAATTATCTTCCACAAGATGTCATTCAATTCAATGTAATCCAAAATAGATGGATATTCTCAAATTCCTTCATTACCGAAGCCCAAAAGGAGTTGGGAAATAAATTTGATCCCACAACCCTTCCATCACCTCTTCTCTATCTTCAAAATTTTCAAATTTATGTCCTACCAAATGACGAAAACACAATGCCAAAGAGTAACACTCTAGTCACCACCAACCAAACCCTTATAATCTACTGAGAATATTGATGAAATAGATTACGGAGCTACCCAACAAAGCCCAACCAACTCAAATAAATTATATCAAAAGAATGACACGGCAGAACAATGTAGAAATAAATGGTCCACACTCTCACAACTTGCTCTACACATAAAATACCATTGTAGACAAAGATTGGTGTAAGGCCTCCTCCTTTGGAGCATGTCATAGTTATTGATATTCCCACGAGCAATCCTCATGCTCAAACTTGAACTTTCAAAGGCACCTTAACATTTCAAATCTTCAATGCCAAAAAATTATAAAAAGGAAAGGAAGAAGACTTGAAGGGTCATCAATCAAAGATTCAAAAAATGACTTACATGAGAAGCATCCCGATAGATTACTGACCCAACAACTTTTGTCCAAAGAATCTTGATTCGAATTGATTGAATTAGCAAAGAAAGAAGTAACACAAATTCCAAAAACTCAGCCATTCCAATTTCTACGAAATCCAAAATCCCAAGCAATTGTAGAGGAATCCGTCCTTGCCAAATTAGCAACACTATGATCATGGAAACAAGCAAGTTAAGAAAACTGAGGGAATGCACTTGAGAATGACGACTCTCCAACCTAAATATCTCTCAAAATCGAACTTTAATCCCATTTCCCACAATGAACTTGACCTTCAGAGAAAAGCATGGTAATATCTGAGAAATAAATTTCCATGGATTTCAGAAGCTTCCCTATCAAATCTTTTAGCATCCCACCCATTAGTCTACATGTCGTACCTGCTTTCAATAATCGAATATCATAACGAATTTTGATCTAAAGGAAATCTCTAAAGCTATTTGTCTACCAAGGCCCTATTTCTAGCCATCAAATTTCTCACCCAAGGTCCACCCTTAACTTTTGGCCTCGACACCACCTCCCAAAAAATTATGTGATCCTTTTTACCCTTCTCTCTTCCTTCCTATAAGTAGTCTTTCATCACTCCCCTATCCTTTTTAACACCCCCACAAGGCATCTTAAAAAGAGACAAAAAATATATAGAGATATGTGTCAACATAGATTGAGCTAGGGTTAATCTACCTCCTCTAGAGATGAATGACTTATTCCACCCATCTAACCTTTTTCCAATCTTTCGACATATTGGATCTCAAAAAACTATAGACAATGGGTTACCACCTAAAGGCAAACCTAAGTACTTAAAGGCAACGGCAGAGCCACATAGGGAGGAGGGTGGGCACTTTCCCCTCTGAATTTTTCAATCTTTTTATTTATGCATTATGAAGGGCTAATAGATTAGTTACTTTAATACATTTGCCTCCCTAGATTTTTGAAAATGTTTACCACGTTCCTAACTTATTTTTAATTTTTAGCAAGTTAGTGGCCCATTGCCTCCCTCAAAAAAAAAATCAATGTTTTAGTTTCTAAATTGAGTAAATCAACAAAATAAATGATGATTTTAACTAATTTCACAATATAAAATGAATAATGATTTTGTCATGGATAATGTGATTTTGTATATTGAAGAGAATTTTTAAAACTTTAGTTTATCATCAATACATTATGGACGAATTTTGAGATTTGAAATAACATCGTTTTTTAATTTAGTCTGTGATTAAGTTGAAATGTAATACCATAAGTTATTTTATGGTTTGTTGTTCATATGTTCTTTATTTTATGGTTTGTTGTTCATATGTTCTTTATTTTATGGTTGGTTGTTCATATTTTCTTTATTTTATGGTTTGTTGCTCATATTTTTTTTAATTTAAATGAAAACTGATTTTCCTGTTTTAATAGTAATCTAGTGTTGAATCCTAAAATATTTTTTCATGCTTGGAAATGTTTTGTATAAACTAGTAAAATTTTTTCCTGTAATAATTTGTCCCCTCTAATGGGAAATCCTAGCTCTGCCCCCAGCTTAAGGGGTCACCCTCCAATTGAACACCCAAGAACCTATGATAATCTAGATATATCATCATGTATAGAATTTATTCCAACAATCAAGCTTTTCTCCATATTTATTCTAAGACCAAAAATGAAAACAAATAAATCAACAATCTTCTTAAAATTCAGAAATTTCTGCTCATCCCTTAAGGAAAAGAAAATGATATCATCTATAAGTTGCGGATGTGACACCGATATCCTATCACTTCTAATTCACAAAATCCTCAACCAAATTATACTCTTTTGCCCTCGTCACAAGCCTACTCAAACCATCCACAACTAAGGTGAAAAAAAATTGTGATAGAGGATCACCTTGCCTAAGTCTCCTAAAGGTCTTGAACTTACCCAAGGCCTACCATTCAGAATGACTAAAAAATTCATGGATTGCAAGCACTCTTAATCCACATTCTCATCTCACTCCAAAACTTTAGATTCCAATATAAAACCTAAAAAATTTCAATCAATATGATCATAAGTTCTTTCAAAAGCCATGCTTCTAAGAGCAAATGATATACCAAGGAAACACCCCCAATGGAACAAGTAAAGTTTCGATGACCCACTTATGATATGACTTTTCCGTGAGTCAGTTAGATCCTTGAAACCGTTGATACCCTATAGTAGAAGGTGAATGCAAACTCTTTGCTCAATAGGGTTGTCCTTGGAAGAGATATTCAAAGCGGGAGCATAGATGTTTGGGCCGCCAGCCTACTCTTTCTTGTTTAGTAATCATTAAACACAATACCCTCCATCCCTTAAGCCCAATAATCCTCTACCACCTCATTGTTCAAAAGAGCCACATCCAAAATTTATCTCCCTTTCACAAAAGCACCTTGAAACTCTAAGATGGTTTTGTCCAATGTTATCTAGATCGTGGATTATTTTGATACGTAGTACGAGTCCTGGTACGTAGGACAGTACTAGAAGTAGTTGGTACACTATTTTGAGTCGTGATTTGTTTTGTAACTTTCAATTTCTAAATAGAACAATATATGCGTATACACGTAGTTAATAAATATTTATTTTATATTTTTAATAAATCTTGTCAAAATATGAGTTTAAAGAATACCAAAATAAAAAAATAACAAATTACAGTTATGATTTAGGGTTGGGATTATAATGTGAGATTACTAAGATCATGAATTGATTTACAGTTTGAGTTAAAAATTTGTGGTTAAGAATTTAAGCAATATGGATCGCGACCCTACATCATTTTGGGTCGTGTAACCCCCGGTTTGTGAAACGCTAGGGGTATCTACGATCCAGGTATCACTTTTTCCAAAACACACCCTAAGTCTTAATGACAACACTTTCGTAATGATTTCATACAAACTCCTTATCAAACTAATTGGCATAAATTCTTTATCCTTAAGGAATTTACTTTTTTGGGAATCGGCATGTGAACGTAGCAATTGCATTAATCACCCCTTTATCAAAAAATTCCACAAATACTTTCATCAAATCATTTTTAACCAAATCCCAACATTCTTGATATAAAGTCATAGTAAACCCCATCCAACCTAGGAGCTTTCTCCTTACTACATTCAAACATCATTTCCTTAACTTCCTCCACCTCAAAAAGTCTATCCATCCAACACACTTTTCTCTCATCAATAGAAAACCAATCAAGACCCTCCAACCTAGGCCTAAGGGGCTCGTGCGTGTAGTAGAACTTAGAAAATAAACTAATGATCTCACTCTCAATAGCATCCTCATCCTCAATAAATATCATGTCCTTAAGTTTCAATTTATCAATGATTTTCTTCTTCATATTCCCATTTTTCATTTTAGAAAAAATTTTGAATTATTATCCCTTTCCTTCACCCACTTTACTCTAGATTTTTGTCTCCAACTAATCTTCTCTCTGAACACCACCTCTTCAAATTTATTTCTAAGGTCTCATCTCTCTTCCCTCAAACTCCCATCTAATCCCCCCTTTCTTCAATTTTATCAAGCTCATCAATCCTCTCTAATATCCCTTTTTTTAAGACCTTGATGACACCAAACTCTTCTTTATTACACACCTTCAACTTTTGTTCTCCCATCCATTAAAAGTACCCTCCCCACCACTCCTTAACATTCCCCCTCACACAGGCATTATGTTCTAACCACATTCTCGAACCTAAAAAGACATGAACCCGACCTTACGACCCAGTTATGAACACCAATAAGACAATGATCTGACACCACACTCTAGGCAAAGCTTCCTCCCTGACACCCAAAAAAAACTCTTATTCAACCGAGAATAAAAACCTATCTAGCCTATTACAAATTAGACCACTTCGAAAACTTGACCAAGTGAAAATATCAGAGGATCTCTAATTCCAGCTTCCCTAATAAAAAAATCAAAATCCCTTATACTTTTGATAACTCTCCCCCCATTTAATTTTTTCAAAGGATATCTAATAACTTAAAATCCCCACCAACACACGAACGAAGGCTACAGATTGCAAACAACCCCGTCAACTCTTGTCACAACAACTTCCTCACCCTAGGTCTATTAGGTCCATATACACCAATAGCAACCCATCTCTCCCATCCCTATCTTTGACTCGATTTAAAATTGTAAATTCGCCCTCAATGGACTCTTTTATTGAACACCTCTTCCTAAAAGACCTTAATCCGATTATATTCCAACTAATAATCTTTATGACAAATTAAAGTTCCCCATTCCACCTTCCTTGCACTCCCGCCCTTATAGTTAACCTCAAAATATAAATTCTTTAACTCACAAACCCCTTTTTGCTTTTTCACACTGCGTCCATCACTCTTAGTCTTCTCCTTCTTTTTCGTAGGAACTAAAGATAAATTCATCTCCCTTTAAAATTTCTTAAGGATAACCCACTCCTCATCAAATAATATACGTCTCTCCTTACCTGTAGAGATTCCCACACACTCACCTCTCATCTCCAAGTTTGTTCTCATCCCATTACCCTCATAGCAAACAATGGCCCCATTGGACACATCTTGTGAATTTTCTGGTGCAAAATTAACCCCGGAATTTCCATAAATTCCATTATCAAGACACAAATGTAAATCACTGGAAACCAATTTCGATTTAGCTACTGGGACCAACTCAGGACATTCTCTAATACCCATACACAGACACTTCATAAAAGACTCAAAAAGTCTTCCCTAAAAGCCCATGTTCACTTGACTAACATTAGAATTCCTCCCCAATAAAAAGAAACGGATTTCCCACCCCAGAAGAGGACTCACCACTTCCCATCGGATTCACAATAGGACATTGTACATACCTCCCCCCACCCCCACCCCCTTAGCACATTCAGATTACAAACCACCGTCACTACCCCCTATGGACAAAATCTTTATAGCCCACAAGGTCAGCCACATTTTGGTTCCCTCCAGATTTATGTATCCTTTTTTTCAAATTAATGAAATTAAACCCTTCCTTATCAAAACAAATACAATTAAATAAATTGTTTGATCTCCTCCCATCCTTGATGCCAGAATGCCTTTCATTAATCAATTCCTTGATTTCTCACTTAATTGATGCAATTTAATCTTCAATTTCATACATCTTAATGCCCTTAAATCTTGTTTGAATCTATGGCATTACATATTCAACATGGCTCAATCAAATATCCTTAATCAATGTCATGACTCAGTATTTTGCTATATCTCAATCCCTATGATCATAAAATACGTTTTTTCACCGTGTAATACAAATTTAAAAGAGAGAGATGTTATATATACAGTTATATAAAGATAGCCATTTACAGGTGCGCCATATATATATAGAGAGAGAACGTACTTTCTTGGAAGAATGTTTGGGAATTTTTGGAGCAGATTCAGAAGCAGTAGTACAATACTGTCTCGGTAAAATAGCAGCACTTGATTTTAGCTTGCGATTCAAGCTCTCTCTCATATATCTGATAGCAACCCTTGTTGTCATTTTCTTCAAAGTTTGCTTCTTTTCTATTCTTTTAGCTATGAACCCCAGTGACCGTTGATAAACGAAGATAAATAAATATGTTTGTGCGTGTGTGTGTGTGTGCGCGCGTGTGAGGGACAGGTAGTCCAGTGACCGTTGAAAAACGAAGGACTAAGCAAGACAACAACTCCGAAGGTTTGGTTGGTTTCTGTTGGAAACGAGGATGGGAGGGGTTTTAGCAAGAGGGGGGGGCTTTTGGATTTGGAGGGCTCTTGTTTACCCTTTCAAATTTTATTTCAATTCTGTGAGAAGCATAAATTACCCCATTCTATTATAGGAAATGGTTGAATTACAAATCAACTGGTTGGTTAAAGGGGCTGGCGTCGATTTGAATGGCTGTGGACGTCGGCGTCGAGTTCAAAGGCTTGGGTCTGGCGGAGATGAAGAGGAAACAAAAAAGCTGAGGCTAGGGTTTAGGGCTTATGGGAAGAGGAAGGCAAAGTAAGGGCTCAAGTTACTCGGGCTTGGGCTGGGCTCGGGCTAGGGCTCGGTCTCATTTTGAGATTGATTTCGAATTTGAGTTTAAAAAATTTTTTTAAATCGTTTAAAAAATGAACATAAAATGCTTACTCCGTGCTCGTAAAATTTGGTTCGTTTATATGTTAAATAGTAGAGTTACTCGGTTCGGTGCAATCCCGTCTTGACTCGTTTTCAAAATGAACTAACGAGCCAAATTTAAATAATTTTTTAAACTTATATAAAAAATTAAGTTCAACTCGATTATCAACTCTGGACAAAATGATCTTCATATTTAGAGTCAAAATTTTACAAAATTTTTATTGGAAAGTCGGATGATGCGGCATGCACACATCATTAGTCATGTCATCGAATCAATGTTTTCATGTCTAAAATTTAAGTTTTTTTAATTAGTAATGTTATAATTATCAAGTTTCTTATTATATTTTTTTATCATGCATATTCTTTTTTATTTTAAGTGATGTGATATAGTTTTATACCATTAATATTACTCCCTTTATAATTTTTGAAATTTTGTGTTAATTTAATGATTCTTATATAGCCACATTATTATGTCAGTAAATTTAATCAAATTTTTAGATTCAAATAATATTACTCCCTTTAAAATTGACGAGACTTGAGCTTTTGTAATTTTTTTTAGTATAACATATTATCTTTAGACAGCAATTTTTATATATATATATATATATATATATATATATATATATATATAATAGAATAAATTATATTCACCTTCGCTAAGGTTTGATTAAATAATAACTAGATACCCTTATTATTAACCACTATTCTACTTTTCTAACAAAGAAAATAACCATACAAACCTTCAACCCAAAAAGATTACATACTTCCTTAACTTTTAGTTAATTGTACAACATGCCATCACAAATTGTCACTTCATATCAATATATCAAAACTGAAGGGAAAAAATGACTTAATTAATGGAATTATTCACAAATGGAAATGAAAACTTATTTATTTTATGGGTGAGGTTATTCTTACCCCACAAATTTCCGTTTTTACCTCGTTAAATTATAAATCATGAAACTACTAAAATCATCATATCTATATTCATTCTCATTAATAACTAAATCCACCATATTCTATACATACCCCATTAATAATAAAATTTATTTTGATTTTCTTATGTATAAACGGTGTGATTTGAGGAGAGAGGCTTGATTATCTTTTTTTTTTTCCTTTTTGAGAAACTTTAGATTCACATCTACAATGAAAAATTGCATGTGAAGTAGATTTTTTTTCTCTATAAATTCCTTCAATCGACGATCAATAAAATAAGAAAGAGAAGCACGGAGAGAAATCATAGTGCTATTGCAATAACGAGATCGAAGAAGATAGAGTTCGAACAACAAAAATTAAAGCAATTTGCATTAAAGAAACCTAGGGTGAAATTCAATTGAATATATTTTGTGTATAGATTATGTGAGATGAATATTAAAAAAAAAAAAAAAACTCTACAAGTGAAGATTAAAATAAGTTTTGTCATTAACGAGATAAGTATAGAATAAAGTAAACTTAATTACTAATGAAGAAGTAGATATAAATAGAGTGAACTTAATAGTTTTATAATTTAATGGAGTAAGAACATAGAGTTATTGAGGTGGAAATGGTGCCACCCTTATTTTATTAATGAAGTTAATGTTGTCCCAAAACTTGGCCAATCCGATCAAATTATTCATTGAATAATATTTATTTCTAAAATCTAATTAATATTGTCCTTAAATTCATATCAAATCTGATTAACTTTGTTAATTAAATCAGATAAACTCAACACAAATCTAAATTAATTCTCCGAATTAAAATTAATTAATTAAATTTTATTCACTCCAACCTTGAAATATCATAACCCCCCGCCTTCAACCACCCCCACACAGCATAGTCCCCACCGACACCACAAACCAAAATCAAGAACACCACCAAACCACCCAAATCCACTATCACCATTGTGCTCAATCCACTACCCAAAACCATAAACCCCAGCCATCTTTGCACTGTCACCACCATATACACCCCAAAAGGCAGTATACAAGCTCCACAAATGCAATACCCAAGCCACAGCGACACCGCCACCACACCACACCACCAATGCTTCGCCAACCGCAAACCCAACTATTACCACTCTGCACTGTCCGCCTTAAACCCGAAATACCACCCACCCAATGAAACCCAATAAGCTCCTAAAACCACCCGAACAGAACCATCTCCCCTGCGGTTCACCCACCCGAATAGAACCACCACTCCCGTGGTTTAGTCGTAGCTTGGGGTGGGGGCGGTCATGGTGGCGGGATCTTTGGTAGGGATATGGATAATGCCATAATGGATTATTTGGCAACAAATTTAGTTTGGTTTGAGCAAATTTAACAACATTATTTAAAATAGCTATTCAAAATATATCTAAATATTAAATTATCTATTTTAGCTAATCATTTTTTTAAATTTATTTCAATCGCGTTATCTATTTTAGTTAACTATTTCAACTAACTTTAATTAATTTTCAATAATAAAATTTAAAAAATAACAATTCAACTATGTATAAATTTAATCAAATATAATAAAAGTAATCAAATATAATAAAAGATGGACTATAAGAGTAAATATTATAAAAGAAAAGGCAAGAGCTGAAGAATCCAGCTCCATCAAAAGCTACCCAGTAGCCTACTCTACTGCCAGCTTCGTCTACACCCCACAGCCACCTTATTCACAGATAGACAGTGGATAGCTGAAGACGGTGGACAGCAGAAATTTTGACAAAATTTGCCAAAAACATTTAAATAGGAAGTTTAGTAACGGCTGAAGACGGTGTTTCCTTTTTCTTGACTTATTTGGCCAGAAAATTCCCTATAAATAGGAAGTTTAGTAACGGCTAAATACGCGCAAGATTAGTGAGGAAGAAAAAAAGAGAGAGATTCGAGAAAGATTTCAGTGAGAATTTATGTATAAATTCTTGTATTTTATTTTCAGAGAGAAATAGAAATATCTTTTTGTTTATATCTTGTTTATGGTATATTTATAGCCCTGGGTAACCAACAAGTGGTATTAAAGCTTCGGTTGGGTCGTCGAAAATTTTTCAAACTCACTGTTTTTTGGTTCGTACGAGTTCTAAACGAACTCAAAATCAAATTCTGAGCACACCATTGAATTCCTCTCGTCGAAACGAGTCGGACCCCATTGGCCTTGCATCAATCCGACATCGTACGCGCTCTCACTGTCCTCGCCGAAAAATTCACCGGTAGTCGGAGCTCACTGGAGATCGCCGAAGTTGCTGCCTGAAGTTCGCCAAAAAATTTCGCCAGGTGATTGGAGCAAGGTTGAAGACGACGGAATATTCCACTCCATCAAAGCATATTCCATTCAGAGAATATTCTCAAAGCATATTCCATCCAGAAAATATTCCCAGAGCATATTCCATCGTTAACATATTCCGTTAAGTTTAACGGAATATTCCGTTAAATTACCAAAAATTTTTCGAGTCAATTCTGAGCTCATTTTAGCTCCGTTTTTTGTAAAGCATAACTCTTTTCCAGAAATTTCAACCATTCTGGACGCAACGGTGCACTCCGTTTTGCAAAATTCAGTTCCAATTTTTTTTTGATTGAGACATTTAAAGCCCCAAACTCAAAATGTCCACGGAGGATTCAACATTGAGAGTCATGATCAAACTCACTGCCTCTAATTATACACTTTAGAGACCTTGGATGGAAGATCTTCTAAGCTGTAAAGACTTGTACGATCCCTTGGAGGCAGAAGGTGTAAATCCAGATCCGACAAAAGAAACGGAGTGAAAGAAACTGAATAGAAAAACTATCGGTCAAATCAGGCAATGGATTGACCACAGTGTATTCCACCATGTTGCACAAGAGATTGATGCATATGTCATTTGGAAGAAGCTGGAAGATATGTACCAGGCCAAGACTGCTCGTAATAAAGTCTTTTTAATGAGGCGATTTGTGAATTTGAAGTGAAAAAGTGGAACTTCAATTGCCGAGCACACTAGTGAGTTCCAGAGTTTGGTAAATCAATTATTATCGATAGAGTTGCATCTGGGGGATGAAGTACAAGTTCTCTTACTTCTCAGTTCTCTACCAGACAATTGGGAAACGCTGGTAATCTCTCTCAACAATTTGCCTCCAGAAGGCAAACTTACCATGTCAATGGTTAAGGATGCCCTGTTCAATGAGGAGGCCAGAAGAAAGGATGTTGGCATTGATCAGTCAAATGCCCTAGTAACTGAGAGCAGAGGCAAACAACAAGGAGGTAACAGAGGCAGGGGAAGAGGAAAGAGTAAGAGTAGAGGAAAGTCACAAGATCCAGGGAGATCAAATGACGGAGGAAAACCTACATACAAATGTTACCATTGTGGCTTGCAAGGTCATATGAAGAAAAACTGCCGCAAGTTGCTACGAGAGCAAGGCCAAGGCAGTAATCAACCGAAGAAATAGGATGGAGAGACACTAGTCACTCTCGCAGAGGACGTGGCTATTCTTTCTGTCAATGAGGAGACATGCCTTCATTTTTCCAACCATGACGCTAAGTGGGTGGTAGATACTGCAGCTTCATACCACACCACTTCTCATAGCGATTTCTTCTCGACGCACAAAGTCGGAGACTTTGGTACGGAAAGGATGGGAAACACCAGTTATTCCAAGAGCGTGGGAATTGGTGATATTCAAATAAAAACAAATGTTAGCTGTACATTGGTATTGAAGGATGTCCGACACGTGCCCAACCTTCGGCTAAATCTACTTTCCGGGATAGCCCTTGACAGACAGGACTACGATAACCACTTCAACAAATGGCACATGAAATTTCACGAAAAGTGCCATAGTTATCGTATGAGGACATATTTGTGGCACGCTTTACAAGACCCATGTGAAGGTTGGCTCAGACAGCCTTAATGCAATTGAAAATGAGGCTTCACCAAATCTGTGGCACCAGAGACTCGGTCACATGGGGGAAAAAGGATTGTTTACTTTGGTAAAGAAGAATCTCATCACGGTTGCCAAGGATGTTGCACTCAATCCTTGTAATCATTGCTTGTTTGGTAAACAACATCGAGTCTCGTTCAGTTTCTCTATGAAGATGAGATCAGAGTTGTTAAGTCTGGTATACTCTGATGTTTGCGGTCCTCCTAGAGGTGGAATCATTGGGCGGCAACAGATATTTTCTGACCTTTATTAATGATGCTTCACGAAAGGTATGGGTGTACTTCCTAAAGACGAAGGATCAAGTATTTGAATGCTTCAAAAGATTTCATGTCATGGTAGAGCGAGAAACAGGAACGAAGCTAAAGTGTCTCCGAACAAATAATGGAGGCGAATATACTTCCAGAGAGTTTGAAGCATACTGTGTAAATTGTGGTATTAGACATGAGAAGACTATTCCACGTATCCCATAGCACAATGGACTAGTGGAGAGGATGAATCGAACCATTGTGGAAAGAGCCCGATGCATGCTCAGTATGGCAAAGCTGCCGAAGCCATTTTGAGGTGAAGCTGTTCATGCCGCCTGTTATCTGATAAACAGATCACCATCAGTACCATTGAATTTTGATATTCCGGAGAGAGGGTGTGGTCTAGTAGGAATCCCTCCTATTCTCACCTAAGAATTTTTGGGTGCAAAGCATTTGCACATGTATCCAAGGAGCAAAGGCAGAAACTTGATGTCAAGACCATTCCGTGCATCTTTGTAGGCTATGGAGATGAAGAATTTGGATACAGATTGTTGGACCCAAAGGCCAAAAGGATCATCAGGAGTAAAGACGTGGTGTTCCATGAAAACCAAGCGTATGAGGATTTTGAAAATCCCACAAAGTCCAGCAGTTCTAGTTCCAGTGCACAGGACATTGTTCCAGACCCTGCACCATTATAGTTCGCCACAAACAATAACGAAGTGCAGGATGAAGCTACAGAAGCAAAACAAGATGATTATGAAGGTGTTGAGCAAGGGGAGCAATAACCCCCCTCCACCTGATGTTGCAGGACCATCACAGCAACTAGAGGATAATGTACCTCATATAGCTGACGAGCCTCAATCACGAAAATTCGAAAGAGGACGCATTCCGTCGAGTAGATATCCAGAGTCAGACTATATTCTGTTTATTGATGAGGGGGAGCCAGAGAACTTCCAGGAGGCACAAGCTCATACGGATAAAGACAAGTGGATGCAAGCCATGCAGGATGAGATGGATTCTCTACAGACAAGTCAAACCTATGAGCTTGTGAAACTTCCAAAAGACAAGAAAGCACTAAGGAATAAATGGGTGTTCAAGCTGAAGAAAGATGACAGTGAAAAATTGGTGAAGTATAAGGCTCGATTGGTCGTTAAAGGATTTCATCAGAAGAAAGGAATTGACTTTGAAAAAATTTTCTCACCAGTTGTTAAGATAACCTCAATTCGAGCCATTCTTGGAGTAGTAGCCAGTTTAAACTTGGAGCTTGAACAAATGGACGTGAAAACTGCATTTTTTCATGGAGATCTAAGTGAAGAAATCTATATGGAACAACCAGAAGGTTTCAACGTTCCAAGAAAATAGAATCTGGTCTGCAAGTTGAATAAGAGTCTGTACAGCCTCAAGCAAGCACCTAGACAGTGGTATAAGAAATTTAACTCATTCATGGTGGGTCAAGGTTACAAGAGGTCTGCTGCAGACCAGTGTGTTTACGTTAAGAGATTCTCGGATGGTAATTTCGTTGCACTCCCTACTTTATGTTGATGACATGTTGATCGTCGAAAATGATGCAATAAAGATTAGCCAATTGAAGAAGGAATTGTCCAAGTCCTTTGACATGAAGGACTTAGGCCCAGCTCAGTAAATACTAGGCATGCAGATTATTCGTGATAGGAAAACAAAGAAATTATGGCAAGAGAAATACGTTGAACGGGTGATCTAGAGGTTCAACATGGATACTGCCAAGCCAGTCAGCATCCCACTGGCTAATCATTTCAAGCTGAGCAAGAATTCATGTCCCTCATCAAAGAAGGAGATACAAGATATGTCACTGATTCCTTACTCTTCAATAGTTGGGAGTCTAATGTATGATGATATGTACAAGGTCTGATATTGCCCATATAGTGGGCATGGTGAGCAGATTTCTTTCCAATCTAGAGAAAGAACATTAAGAGGTGTTCAAGTGGATTCTTAGATACCTTAAGGGTACATCGAAGATATGCATGTGTTACGGGGAAGTTGAATCATTTTTGGAAGGCTATACAGATTCAGATATGGCAGGAGATCTTGATGGTAGAAAATCTACATCAAAATTTCTTTACACTTTTGCAGGGGGAGCTATATCATGGCAATCAAGGTTGCGGAAGTGCATAGTTTTATCCACGACAGAAGCAGAGTATATTGCAGTAGCAGAAGTTGGTAAGGAAATGTTGTGGTTAAAACGATTTTTCTAAGAACTAGGTATTAAGCAGAACGAATACAAGGTGCTTTGTGATAGTTAAAGTGTTCTGGACTTGAGCAAGAACTCAATGTACCATTCCCAAATGATGCATATTGATATTCGCTATCATTGGATACGTGAAGTGATGGAACAACAGTTACTGAAACTAATGAAGATCCACACAAAGGAGAATCCAACAGACATGTTGACAAAGGTCGTTACTCGGGATAAGCTTGAGCTGTATAGAGACATAGCTGGGATGAATGTCTGATTACATTCTCCTCTGATGGTTCTGGAGGGGGGGATCTGAAGGATCCAGCTCCATCAGAGGCTACCTAGTAGCCTACTCTACTGCCAGCTCCATCTGCACCCTACTCTAGCAGCCACCCTGTTCACAAACAGACAATGGACAGCTGAAGCTTTGACCAAGTTTGACAAAAATATTTAATTGTGTTCCCTCTTCCTTGACTTATTTGGCTAGAAAACTCCCTATAAATAGGAAGCTTGGTGAAGACTAAATATGCACAAGATCAGTGAGGAAGAAATAAAGAGAGAGAGAGAGAGATTCGAGAGAGATCTCAGTGAGAATTCATGTATAAATTCTTGTATTTTATTTACAGAGAGAAATAGAAATATCCTCTTTGTTTATATCTTGTTTATGATATATTTATGGCCCTGGGTAACCAACAGGAGCCACAAGAATAAACACCTTTGCGATGAGTGAAGACGATTTTGGAGTAAACACCACTTGCCACCGTCTAAGGAGCCACAGAAACAGAACCCACCTCTATGAAGTGAAGGCGATTTTGGAGTGACGAAGACGATGGAGCTGCAGAGACGATGAATCCACCTCTGCGATGAGGAAGACGATGAACTTCGGTGGGTTTGTGGTTTCATTATTGGTGCAGTTGTAGGGAGGTTTTCATTGGGGTTTCAGAGAGAGAGAGAGAGAGAGAGAGACAGAGAGAGAGAGAGAGAGAGAGAGAGAGATGGAGCCATGAAATGAGAAAAATGGCGCAAAAAAAAAAAAATACCTAGCTGTGTTGCCTTGACAGAAATAGCTAGTCGAATGGGAGTTATGTAAAATAACTAGTGGGATGCCTAGTTTGTTAGAGACAAATTTTTTCAGAGGGAATAGCTAAAATAGCTCAGAAGGAGCTTTTACAGAGCTTCTTGGAGTTGCTTATAACCTGTGCATTGTGTCCAAGGGCAATATTGGTATTTAAACAATAGGTTGCTTACGTCGATAAATTTTTGATATCTCTTTGACAACACACCAACGGTTGGATTAATTTGTTACATATACTCAAATCAAAAGAGAGTCTAGTGTTATTTTTAAAATAAGAGAGGGTCTAATTGATATTTGATCAAATCTCAGACGTAATAAATGTAATTTACCAAATATAAAACAAACAAATAAGAGAAAAAAAGTCTTAAAAAAGCTTTTCCTTCACATTTTCTAATTTTCTAGAGTTTTAATTTTCTTGATTATCACACTAAGATTTTTGTCCTCATTAACCAGCCACTATTTTTAAAATTTATTTGCATACAATTATTTTTTATTTAATAATTTAATAATTATTCTTGTATGGCGCTAGTTGACTGATTTGGGTATTTGGATAGGATAATTTTCCAATGCTAAAAAAAGAGAGTACAAACGCAGTGCAACATCATAGCTGAAAGGTGGGTCGGTTGTCGGGTTTTGAATTCCGTGTCGGATTTCATCGAACCAGTCGTTTGAAACGTAATTTATAAATCCTTTTTTTTATTCAACTTTAATTGATTTTTTTTGTTACTGACTTAATTTATTATATTTATTGAATTATAACACATCCCAACCAATATTAGACCTCGTTGTCAATTCAACAAGAGTAATTAATTAGATTAATAAATTAATATGATAAATTAAATTTAGATACCATTCTTTTTTATTTGATGTAAGGAAAATATTAGACTGGTCTCATAAACTAATTAAACACTCTTAAATTCCTTTATTTGTTTAAGTGTGAGATAGCCATATCATTTATACCATCAAATTTGGTTGAAATTTATTCAAACTTGCAAAACTCCTCTTACAAAAGTCATATACATAGATCAATAGTGGGTGAAATACTTTTAACATTAACCCGCTACGACCTGATAGACACCCAATTTTACTTCACACGATTAATCGATCTAATTGGAATGACAGAAGAATATAAATTTACAATATACAACAGAATATATTTTAATAAATTTATTCGATAGATTCAAATAGCCTTATCTAACAGTCACCAATATTTTTTTCAAAATTATTCGTCATTCACCGTGTCATTAAGTACGAATTACCCTAATCTCATGCATAGTACAAAAATAAAACCCCAATAATAGATCTCCACGCCGCCTTAGTTGTCGCCGTTGCCTAGATGCTTAACTTGTTTAATGCAAATATTATATATTGATGGTGGTGTGCCATGAATCACGCCGCCGATAGGAATGCTGTTAGCCAATTGCATAATCAAGCCGAAATAAATAAGAACTATTAAATTAATATTTAATAATCTCATTAGCACTGGCAATTTCAACTACTTGTTGTTTAATAGGGTGAATTATATTTTGCATCTCAAAATATTTAAGAAATTTTATTTTGTACTCTCAAAAATAAAATTATTTATATTGTACCTTAAAGGTATTAAAAGTATTGCAACTTGACCCTTTTATTAACTTTTATTATTTTTTTTTGTCAAAAACCTCTCCATCGACACTGACGGAAAAAATAACAGAATCTAATAGAAGGACCACATTACAAAACTTTTAATACATAGAGCGTTGTGATATAAAAAATTTAATCTTTAAAGATCTAAAATAAAAAAATTTAAATTTTTTGGACACAAAGTGCGATTCTTTGTGTTTAATATTATTTAAGCGGACGAGACATTGTATTACTGACAATCTTAAAAGTTCTGGAGTTGTGTCATGACATAAAATTTGGCCTATTTAAGAGGAGGTTGTGCTTGAATTTCTTGTGCTACAACCAAAACTCTCTCTCTCTCTCTCTCTCCACCAAAAGAAGATGAAGCTTGGAAATTTCGGGCAGAGAATGAATTGAATTAGAAGGAAGAGAAGAAGGATGAAGGTGAGCAAGTAATTAGCTTAGACAGTCACAAATGGATGTTTAGATTATGCATATAGTTATGGTCAATCTCTGATTGTTATCAACACAAAACATTTGTACAACTCTCCATTCAGATTAAACACTCCATCCCACAACACCTTCTAATCCTCCAGTGCTTCATCAGTTCTGTGTACTTTGCAGAGATAGAAGTAGATCGATCCAACTACTTTTATTTCTCTTGCGACTGTTACATGTGCAAGCATATATGTTTCTTGGAGGAAGGCATGATTACCCACTTATTTTCCTATCCAGTCCAGCCTTGTTATTCTTTAGTGCGTGTCATATAAAAGATGAAAACTCATCCTACATTGCTGATCGGATCATTCATATAATATATAAAAAGAAACTCAAGATATTTGATATATTTCTCTTTAAATAAAATTTCAATTCTAGTGCCAGTTTCATTAGATATTTTATCAAAGTTGTGTTTTTTTACTAACACTATCAATCCTTGTCATCACCATCACCCTCTCACATTAATCGAGTAGTTCTCCTTTTTTGCTAGTTAACTGATTTGAGGCATAATTGGGAAATAAATTGTGACCAAGTTGTTGATTCCTGGGCTCAATATTTTGCCATGCGTATATTTTGCCCATGTGAAATCTGCAAAGAACAGCGTAACTTCAGAGTCGGAGCATTTAAGGTGAGTTTAATCAGTTTTCTTACTCATATTGTCCCCCCCCCCTCTTTTATATATCTCCTTAAAAATTATTTTGCCATATTTTTCATATTGTTACCTAAATCTTATTCTACCTTTTGTCGCTCTACAGATGGGGAAATAAGCAGTGATAATGAACATCTCGATCTTAATGTGATGACTTACCGATGATTGATAATTTCACATTACTTGACTATACTTTTTTGTAGGGTATATAGAGGCCTTGAAGAGATTGAGAGAAAACAACATCAATCATTGAAGCCATGGGCATCCGCTAATCCTTTCAAACCAAAAAAATAACGATGATATGAAGGATGACAAAATATCATGCTACAGTTGTGTGCGAACTATCTCGATTCCATTTTACGCATTTGCTTAATGCAGTTACTTTCTTCACTTAAATTTTACCAAGGGAAAATGTGAGTTACAACAGCCAAGATGCCCTGAGCAGGTCATTCTATTCTATTACAATACTGTCTATAATCTCTTAGAATTGAATGTCTGTTATTTGTAGTGGAAGTGATTTTTCTAAGAGTGTGACAACTATAAATCCTTCTTTGATGTGAGATGTGTTTCCTACATACCACTATTGTACATGAAGTTCACAAGCACCCCCCACCCCCATTTGATGTGCAGGTTCAAATGGGACGCATCGGATCACCTCAAGCTATCCCACTTTCAGGGATCATCCTCAAGAATTCTATTGTGAATATTGCGAGAAAGAAACAAATTTGAAGTGTTCGATGTATGTATAATTGTGTTTTCTGCGATCAATCTTTCCATCTTACACACATTCACGATAGAATTCAAACACCACATTTTGGGGGCTTCCTTCAAGTTGATGATCATTCAAACTCTTGCATATATTAGAATGGCGAAGAAGAAGTTCACCTGTTTCTGTAGTAATACATCTTTTGACAATGTTACCTTATTCGAATGTCCAAAGTGTAATTATGTGATTTGCATGATATGCTTTGTCAAAGTTAAGATATGATGAAGATCTTCATATATATATATATAAATGTTTTTTTTCCTTAGTGTTTAAAGAGGTTTCTTGTAGTTTCTTGTACAAGGATGTATTGTATGTATCATGACCGTCACCTCTCAATAGGTTGGCTGAAAGAAATAAGTTTTACCATTATCTCATTGTTATTTTAAAAAAATTATTAGCAATGTTCCTGTCTTCACACAAAGTTGGTAGACACTTCGCGAATTAGTGATTTCGTCGAGATGTGTGTAAATTCGCTTGCATATTTTTGACCGTTGAACAAAAAAAAAAAATTATGTTATTTATCATTTTATTTTTGTACCTTACAAAAATAAAAGATTAATATTTTAACTAAAATTATTTATTTATTTTTATTTATTATTATTTTTTACTAAAATTATTAATTAACATAGCATTATTGCTGCAATATTGATTATAAACTTCAATATTACAAATGAGATTCATTCTTACATGAATGATAGCACTTGACTAGATTCAGCTGATTCAATGATTCAAGCTACAATGTTTTAATAAATATTTATCAAAAAATTATTAAAAAAAAAATCAAGTGACATAGAAAATAATAAAATATAAAAAGTAGCGTTAAAAGTGTCTGATCCATGCCCCCAGCCCGAGGCTTGCATTCTCTTTAGTGGTGTCCGGTGAACATCGAATATTTTTTTCATGAATATGATTAACTTTGTAGATGAAAATTTCTAAATACCCAATTAAGTATTGTTGGATATCTTATTTATTAAAATTAAATGGTTTTTTTAAATTTTTTTGAGCCATAATATTAGTCTAAAGTTGTAATGGGATTAGCACAATTACATTATAGATAAATGTTATTTCAGAAAAAAAAAAACTAAAACTTTTATCCAAAAAAATTAAAAAAAGAGAGAGAAAATGATGTAACACCTTAATAGTTAAACCATCTCCGATGCTTACCGAAATCCTTACCCAAATTTGAGTAAAAAAATAGGTACAAAGTTTGATTTAATACAAAATACTTCAATGGAGAAACTTAAAGTTAAAGGCGGATAAACCCAAATTTAAAGGAAAATAAAGTATGACTATTGGATCTTTAAAATATAATAAAATTTAACCATTAGTGATTTGAATAAAAGTTTGAATCTGCCAAAATTTAGTATAAGTTTGGGTATAACATTGGAGAAGGTTTTTAAGATTATTTTTATCCAAACTTAAATTTGAGTATACTTTGACTCCATGACCACGGCCTTTAACCCCCTAATTTCACATTTAGAGGTATTATCTAACTATGAATCATCTAACCATAAGAGCATACTATCGTACTATTAAATAAATAAAAAACATTCAACACCCAATAACTAGCTAGATAAATCCCAAATAAAAAAAAAACATAAACAAATCCTTTGGTTTACATCCAAAAATCAAAATAATAATTCTTTCAACTAACTAATGAACAAATATTCCAAAATCAGTATCCTCCCTTTATGTAGCTTGTCATTCAACATCATTAATTTCACTAGTTTACCTGCAAAAAAAGAGAGAAGACAGATGAACATAGAATTATGAGAGAGAGAGAGAGAGAGAGAGAGGAGGACCGAATTTTGGTGTTTAGGTGTAGATTTAGGGTGCGTGGGGGAAGGTTCAAAAATTAAAATTTTCAAATGGTATAAAAATTTTGGGAATCAATATGGTATGTCAGATTGAAAATTGTGAGATGATTTGAGACTTTAATAACCTGAAACAGATTAGGATAACGTCCGTCGGATGATGCCTTATTTAATCATGAAACGATCTCAATCGTTTTAACTTTTAGATTTAAATTTAGTTATATTTAATTATATAGATGTAAAATGTGGCTCATTCAAGATTCTGGCTACATAAGAACTAATTAAAATTTTAATCTATTATATTTATTAAATTAATTATGAATTTTAATATTAAGTTTAAGCCAACTTTTAATTTTAATAATTATAATTATTAAAATTATATCTCAAAAACATTTTCCTTGTTGCAAACAAGTTTCCAGTACATGGGTTCACTAGTAGAGCTAGGGGCCCCAAAGCCCACTCACCTTGTGTTTGGTTTAAATATTAGGAATGACCGGATTATATAATATTGTTCATTCATTATCTATTCATCCGGCCCTGGATTAATTATAGTGATAATCTCTCCTCAACCCATGTTTGGTTTAAGTATATTAAGAAATAATAGACCCCATATTTATTCTATCCAATACTTTATTTGGATGGAATAGTGAATGATGGTATAAACATTAAATTACTAAAAAACTCTCAAGATAAATAGTGATATTTATATCCTAGAAATACTTGAGGGTAACAATGTCTTTTGACCAAATACATTCCAATTAGACTATTTAAACCCACCAAAAAGTTGGGCTTATTTAAGAGGTTGTATGTAATATTAAATACACTATTCATCCGAGCCGATATTATTTTTAGGTGATAATTCCGAGCCCAAAATATATATCCAAACATGGGTATAACATGGATAAGGTGGGCTCAGCGTTTAGTCTCTTTTATTATGTGAGATTTTTTTTTAAATTGATTTTAATTCAAACGTAAACGTACTTACAATTGGCTTACATATGAATTCTATCTTCTGTGAGATGTCGTCTCTATTTTTTCGAGTGTTGCTTGATGACTTTAAAGTTAGTACTATGCTTAGGCCTAACATTTTTGTTTGTTGGTTTTTCTATTTTAATATCTTAGTGAAAATATTTGAGGATAGATTAAAAAATTGAAGATTGTGAAAATTTGATTATGTAACTTGTGGAGTGATCAATGAATGATTGATAGCTTTTTAATTATAAAATGAAAACTAGCCCTATTTTTTTACAAATAGTATTAATTAGTCCTTTTCTTTTTTGCTTATATATATACTATATTTATTGGCTTTCAAACTTTTTAAATAGATTTTTATATATGTATTATTTTACTTATTGCCAATTAGGAGAAAAAAAAACTCTTCAAAAAAAATTAGGAGAAAAAAGAATTAGATTATGGTTCTACCCTACTTCGGTTACTAAAGTTCGGTGATGGCTTTGAGTCATGGAGGTTACACATTTAGGTAATTCTAAACAAAATTGTGAAACCTGATGGTGTAAAAGACCGAAAAACACGTAAGAATGAGTTGTTGTGAGTAATGAATTGAGAGCAGGAAAATAAAAACACGAAGATAAAAGTTACTCGTCTTATTGAAGAGAAAGAGTAATCCACTATTGAAGAGAGGTTCTTACATCTAGGGGTGCGTGTTATTAATTACTCAATCAAGAAAATATTGGGGGAATCTTGGCAATTAAGAAACTTAGGCCAAAGGCATGGTGGAGCTTCTAGATGACTTAGCTTCATGCCCAGAGTAGGCTTTCTCGAGAGGTTCCTCCTTTGCTTCGTGCCCAAGGTAGGCTTTCTTGAGAGGTTCCTCCTTTGTTCATTTAGGTAAAAGCAATTCACATGGTGAAGAAAATTGGGAGAATCTTGGCATTTAAGAAACTTAAGCCAAAGGCATGGTGGAGCTTCTAGATGACTTAGCTTCGTGCCAACAGTAGGCTTTCTTGAGAGGTTCCTCCTTTGTTCATTTAGGTAAAACAATTCACATGGTGGAGAAAGTTGGGAGAATCTTGGCAATTGAGAAACTTAGGCCAAAGGCATGGTGCAACTTCTAGATGACTTATCTTCGTGCACACGGTAGGCTTTCTCGAGAGGTTCCTCCTTTCCTTCGTGCCCACGGTAGGCTTTCTCGAGAGGTTCCTCCTTTATTCATTTATGTAAAAGCAATTTACATGGTGAAGAAAATTGGGAGAATTTTGGCAATTGAGAAACTTAGGCCAAAGACATGGTGGAACTTCTAGATGACTTAGCTTCATGCCCATGGTAGGCTTTCTTGAGAGGTTCCTCCTTTGCTTCGTGCCCAAGGTAGGCTTTCTCGAGAGGTTCCTCCTTTGTTCATTTAGGTAAAAGCAATTTAGATGGTGGAGAAAGTTGGGAGAATCTTGGGAATTGAGAAACTTAGGCCAAAGGCATGGTGGAGCTTCTAGATGACATAGCTTCATGCCCACGGTAGGCTTTCTCGAGAGGTTCCTCCTTTGTTCATTTAGGTAAAAGGAATTCACATGGTGCAGAAAGTTGGGAGAATCTTGGGAATTGAGAAACTTAGGCCAAAGGCATGGTGGAGCTTCTAGATGACATAGCTTCATGCCCACGGTAAGCTTTCTTGAGAGGTTCCTCCTTTGTTCATTTAGGTAAAAGCAATTCATATGGTGGAGAAAGTTGGGAGAATCTCTGCATTTTGAGAAACTAAAGCCAAAGGCATGGTGGAGCTTCTAGATGACTTAGTTTCGTGTCCACAGTATGTTTTCTCGGGAGGTTCCTCCTTTGTTCATTTAGGTAATTTCCGTGTTGAACAACATTCCTGAACTTGCCAAAAAAAGAAAGAAAGAAAGAAAGATATATATCTATAGCAAATCAGTGAATAAAAATACATTAATTGATTGGGAAACAAGTTTGTATCCAAAGTCTTTTTTGCTACACGGCAACAGAGGCAAAGGAATATAGGTGTACTTGTTTGGTTGAAAATAGAATTTTATTTAATCCTGAAACTCACAATTAATTATACTTTAGTACCTAACACCAACAAGATTAGCAACCACCATTATCCTCTCACCTTTATTAGGTAGTATTTGTATAATTTAACCAATTTTATACAATATTGCAACATATGCAGTGAACATATTCTTATAGTATTGTTGTGCCCATGTAGATATTAGAACACAATAAGCAGAGATGAAGTTTTGAGGTGAGTTTAATAATGATCAACTATTGTATGTCATTAGTTTATTTTAGCGTATGTATAAACAAGGGCACAAGAAATCTTTTTAGATTGGATGGGCTGATGGGAAATCCAGGCAAATAAAGAAGTAAAAAGGATCCTTCGTTTATTAATATCTTCTTGCTGCAACTTTCAAAGCCATACCATACCATCTCTCTCTCTCTCTCTCTCTCTCTCTCTCATAGACACACACAAGAAGATGGAGATTTTACATTTCAGCCATGACCATCCACTGAATTTCAAGGATGTGCAAAAGAACGAAGGTACGGATGTTTTGTGCTATGGGTGTAAAAAACCAATCTTAGACCATGCGTATTGTTGTAGAGAGTGTGATTACTTCCTACATAAGAGCTGTGCAGAACTTAACCGGGAGATTAAAGATCCCATACACCCCGAACACCTTTTAACCCTTGATGCAGGTTCAAGTTCATACATTTGTGATGCATGTAAACAAGGTTGGGATCGGTTCATTTACTGTTGTTACCAGTGTGACTTTGGCATCTGCATGCCGTGTTGGTTGGAGGAGCGCATGATTAAACTTGAAATTCACCAACACCCATTATCCGTCCTACTTAGACCATCCTTGTTCTTTTGTGATATTTGCAGCATCGAAGATAAAGGCACATCTTATGTATGTCACAGCTGTCAATTTTGGATTCATAAAAGTTGTGCCTCACTACCTAACACTATCAAGATTAATGATCACCATCATCCTCTCACCTTAACCAAGCAGTATCTATATAATATTACCAATTTTATACAGCAATGCAACAAATGTGACAAGTTCCTTTGGGCAACTTCTTCAGTTTACTGTTGTGGCCGCTGTTAGATATTTTGTCCATGTAAAGTGCACAACATCAAAGGCAAGGTCGTCGAGGTGAGTTTAATCATTTTGTCTTGTTTGTGTTCTCTCCCCTCCCTTCTCTCTGCCTCTCCCTCCCCCTTAACAAAATCCTTGCGGTGCTTTTAATTCTTGTCAACTAAAACTTTTTCTCCTAATTTTGTGATTTCAGAGATGCTGAAATAAATAGCAGTAATAAAGATGACGAACTTCTTGAATCTAATCTAGTAAGTTTACCGGTGAATGATGAATTTGTAGATTTGGTTAGACATTTTGTTAAAGATATAAACGTTAACAAGTTTGAGAAAGAAACAAAGATTAATGATTGGAGCCATCAGCATCCGTTACTTCTTTTCGATGTGCAAAATATCAATGAGGTGAAGGATGATAAAATCTTATGTAATGCTTGTGTGCAACCTATCTCCCTTCCATTTTACGGCTGTCGTCAATGCAATTACTTTATGCACTTAGGCTGTGCCCACTTACCAGATGAGGTTCAACACCCAAGTCACCCTGAACACTTGCTTAAGCTTGGGAGATTCACTAGCATCTATTCGCTCATCACATGTGACTGTTGCAACATGAATAGCAATGGATTATTCTACTGGTGTAAAACTTGTAAATTCTATGTTGATGTCAAATGTGCTTTTCTACCTAGCACTATCAAACATGAATCTCACAAGCACCCCCTAGTTCTAGGGGAAGGTTCACATTCTGTTTGCAAGTCATGTGGTTACAAGTCCTCAACGTTCATATTCAGATGTGATACTTGCAATTTCAATCTGGACTACAATTGTGCTTTGTTATCAAAAAATGTCAAGCACCGGTGGGATCAGCATCCCTTTATCCTGACCTATCGTCCTCCTAATGATCATCCCGACGAATTTCATTGTGAATTTTGCGAGGAAGAAATAAATCCCCAGTATTGGATGTACTATTGTCATCATTGCGACCAATCTTTATATGCTAGATGCATTTATGACAATTGGTCAAAAACCAAGTTTGGGGGCACCGTACAAGTTGATCATCACTCACACCCTCTCACATTTGTCCGAAAGATGAAAGAGTTCGCGTGTTGCAGATGTGATAAACCTTCTAAATATAACACCTTATTGGAATGTCGTGAATGTAATTATACGATATGCAGAGATTGTTTTGAATGATGCAATTCATTAAAATCTGTTTTTTTTGGTTGAGCATACTAGACTATGATTAGTGGGAGCATTTCTGTAGTTTGTATAGATTCCTATTATGTAATACTGCTTGACATAAAAGGACAGAATGAACAATCCCAAATTAATTAGTATAATAAATTAATAATTCCTCCTCAGTATGAAAGGGAATATACAGAAGCTTTTAAAGTTCATCTTGAATTCAGTACAGAACAAACTACAGTCACAACTAGCCTTGATCGAACTCAAAACTTGGGCTAATAATTGAGTCAAACTATTCAGATTTGGTTCGGGTTCGGCTTAGGTAGGACTCATCGAGCTCGGCTCATGTACTAAACGAGCCAACATTGAACAAATTTTTTAGCTTATTTAGAAAAAACAAAACTAAAAAATTCGGCTCATTTATATGTAAAATAGTCAAGTTATTCGGGTTTGGTTCGTTTTAGGCTCTGCCCGAGCTTAGTTCATTTTAGGCTCGGCTTGATTATTAGCCCTACTCAAAACCCCTAAATGTTCCAATTCATCAGCAAACATGTCTATAATTTGATCGCTGAAAAATTAAAATGGGACCAATGCCAAAACTGTTTGTATGAAAATTTGATATATGTATGTATGTATTTACATCTCTCTCTCTCTCTCTCTCTCTCTCTCTCTCTCTCTCTGGCGTTGAGCTCTAATATCATATTTTGTCAAAATACAAAGAAAAATTATCACAATTGTGTAGTAGCATCTGGCCAGTTACAATTTGAGGCCTAGAGTAACAAGTTTATAGAATACATTTTAAATTTAATTATTTATTTAAAATTCATTCTTTCCATTTTTTGAGAAATAAATTGACAAAAAAAAAAATGGAAAAACAATATTTTTTTCATTAAAAATAGATTGAGTGAATGGGTATAATGTTTGCAAATGGATATTAATGTACGGTATACTTGAGATATCTGTGCGTGAAAGGGGCACAAACTAAGTATAGAGCTCTGTATATATAGCCAAACAATAGTATAAAAAAAATCTAGACAATCCTCTAATCTAGGCAAGACATAAAAGTCATAGTAAGAATAAAAAATAAAAAAACACTGAAAAAACCTTAATAAACAAGAATATAACTCCAACAGTATTAACATAAAAAGGGCTACATCATCCTTGCATTCAAAAAAATCTAAAATCAATTCTAGGGTCCTTTCATCATTTTTCATCATATATAATACCAATTTAGCTTGAAATGTACATATTATGAAATATTTAATACAACAAAAATTTCAATGGAGGCTCATTAAGGTCAAACTATTGTGCGTCCTGATAAATGCCCATGAATCCTAGCCCAAAAGACAAGATAGTTGGATATGAATTAATATTCATGTTCCGATATACTTGAAATAAATATGTAATAAAATTAAATAATTATTTAATAAATTTTAGTAGAAATTAAACTTTAATTTTCTAACATTAACCTTTTGTGAGTTATTTGGATCAAATTTCCGAATTAAATTTTTCAAGAGTTTTGAAATGAAATTTGGATTTGGATCAATCAAAATTCAATTTAAATTCAATCTATTAGCAAACCTACCCCCGTGCATTTACTTATAAACTAGCTTACTAGTGACCATTAACAAATTTGGATATTATATTATGCACAGAGCTTTCGTTTAGAATCACCGAGGGGTTTGCCATTTTAGACCAAACAATGCTATTTGAACTTTATTTATTGACTTAATTTAGTTACCTAATTTATTATGACTTTTTGATTGATTGTGGACCCTATTAAATATTGAAATTTGATGTTGATCCAATGATTCAAATAAAATTATATCATTAAATCAATAAATTATGTTAGATTTTTAATTCCTAATATTATTTTAGAACCATTCAAAGGTGTTACATGAGCAAATAGTTTTTGTCCAATGCTCGATTTTTATTTTTGGGTAAAAGGACCTAATGCCCTAATGGCCATCGTTGCTGTGAAAAAGGCCAAGGCCATTCGGAAGCCCAATGAGGAAGTCCAGAAAAAGAGAGCACAAAAGCTGTGCACCTGCAACATGATCATTGAAAGGTGGGTCGGTTGTGGGGTTTTGGATTCCATGTCGGTTAGTGTCGAATCTCCCTTTTACTTCTCTGTTAACAGTTTTATCTCAATAACATTTTTCTTGCTGCAAACAAGCTTCCAGTACTTGGGTTCACTAGCAGAGCTATATAGGGGCCCCAAGGCCCACGCACAATTTCTTTGAAAAAATATATGTATGGGGTGTACACATGTATTTTAGATAATATGCATACATATCCCATTGAGCTCACCCTATGTCTTCCTTACTTTAGTTGTTTAGCCTCTTTTATTATGTCATTTTTTTTTTAAATTGATTCTAGTTCAAACTTAAAAGTACTTACAATTGATTTTCATATGAATTCTATCTTTTGTGAGATGTCGTCTTTATTTTTGAAGTGTTGCTTATTGGCTTTAAAGTTAATATTTCTTACCTTGTGAAGGTTTTACATTCTTGAGATCAAAAGTTTAAATCCTCCTCCCCATCCCAAAAAAAAAACAAATAAAAAATGCTTAGGCCCAACACTTTTGTTTATTGGTTTTCAAACTTTTTAAATTGATTTTTATGTATGTATTATTTTAATTCTTGTCAATTAGGAAAAAAAAGAATTAGATTATGGTTCTATCCTACTTGGGTTACTAAAGCTTGGTGATGGCTTTGAGTCATGGACGTCACACATTTAGGCAATTCTAAGCAATAATGTTAGTAATAAAAAAAAGAAAAGAAAAGATTCCTTCAAAATCCAATGATTATACTTTTAAGAAAAATGAAAAGTAATTTACATGGTTTCTATGGTATCCCGGACAAGTAAAAGGAAAAAACCAAAATTGTTTTTGAAAAGTTATAACAAATATGTTTTAAAGTTATAACAAATAACAAATATGTTTTAAAGTTATAACAAATAACAAATCCAATCACTCATTCAACAAATAATATAATTCCAATATAAAACACAATTGAAAGGCGCGCACACACATTTACAAGGGGCACACACATTCACATAGTTGAGCACACAATTTTTGGTGTCAATTTCAGATTTGGTGTTAAATTGGGCGTTAATTTTTCATGAAATTGAAATTAGGTGTTAATTTTTCATGAAATATTAGGGTGTTAATTTCGTGAAATTGAGTTTGTAGATGTTGAGTTGAAATTAAATGTTAGTTTATTTCGATCAAATTAGACGTTGGGTGTTAATCTCATAATTTAACGAAATATTAGGGTTTTTATTGAACGTAAAGGCTTGAAAGTGAATGATAGATTTATTTTGATAGAAATTGAGTGCTAATTTTGCAATTAGATGTTGAGTTGACCGGTTATTGAGTGGTAATGTAAATTGTCATACCTTTTTTCTCTCATTTCTTGGTATTAACGCTAGGGTTTTTATTGAACATAAGGGCTTGAAAGTGAATGATAGATACACAATACATCAATCCAGATATATTTGAAGTTGTTAAACGTTCTAAGTATCAATACATCAAGACATTGTTAATATTCTTCTTCAATATAAATTTTTCAATTCTAAATGCAACTACACTGCAAGTAAACAAATACCACTGGAGGTAAACAAATATAAGTTGACCCCAGTTTTTAATTCAAATTCGATTTGAATTAAGATCTTATTAGTTGTATATAATTGATGTATATTTATGTCTCAATATACTAAAAATAAATATATAATAGAATTAAGAAACTATTTAATTAATTTTAGTAGAAATTTAAATTCCAATTTGCTAGCATTAACCTTTTTGTGAATTATTCAAATTGGACTTCTGGATTAAAATTTTCAAGAAAGAGTTTTGAAATGAAGTTGAGATTTGATTAATCGGAATTCAATTTAAATCCGATCCATTAATAAACTTATCTAACTTATGCCCGCGCATTTACTCATAACCCAGGCCAGCCAGCGACCATTAACAAATTTGGAAGAATTCGGGTATTATTTCGTGCATGGAGCTTTTGTTGAGATCGAATCACCAATGCGTTGCGCATTTAGACCCATTCAAAGGTGTTAAACGAGCAAATAGAGTTTGTCCAGTGCTCGATTTGTTTTTTTTTTGACCTAATGCTCTAATTCATGGCCATTATCGCTGAGAAGAAGGCCGAGGCCATTGGGAAGACCAATGAGGAGGTCCCGAAAAAGAGAGCACAAAAACAGTGCAACATGATAATTGAAAGGTGGGTCGGTTGTGGGGTTTTGCATTCTGTGTCGGGTGGCGTCAAATCAGCCGATTGAAAACGTATGTACAATGCACATGTCCATCTACTACCTTCAGATCCAGATCGCTATATGAGATCTTTATTAGGTGAAAAGGTAGATATTTCTTGGAGTAAGTCAGTTGTAAATTAAAAGAGTTGAAATATATGCTTTATTTTTCATTCATTGCTTTTGTTTACTAAAAAAATACATCTACATGCACAACTCAAATATTTTGATTTTCAACTAATAAACTACAAAATAATTAAAGTGAAAAATATAAACTAAAGTTGTAGCTCAAAATGGCCCATGTGCAATACACTTGTTCACCTACTAGTATACTTTTGACCCAGATTTTACTCCAAGATCTATACTTCTATATAATTATTTTTTACTTCGAGACCTAAAATTTTATATAAATAATTGTTACCCAGATCTCACTCCGAAATCTACATCTCTGTGTAATTATTTTTGACCCAGATCTCACTCCAAGATTCATATCTCTATATGATTATTTCTTACTTCAAGATTTACACCTCTATATAATTATTTTTGGCCCAGATCTCATTCCAAGATCCACACCTCGCACAATTAGAGTTCAGTTGTGGGTTGAATGATATAAGGCAGCAATATTTTAGGATTAATCATAAAAAAAAAACATATAAATGACAAAGAACAAATGAAAAAAAAAATGGCAAGTGGCTTACACTTTAGAGTAAAGCTAACATATCGAAATATCAATTTTAGGACTTGATGATGCACAAAATAATTTTACACACCACTTGTCAAGTGTGAATAATAAATGCAAAAAAATTAATATCAGGAGATGAAGAGACACAGATAATTTATAGTGGTTCGGTCAACTCGACCTATGTCCACTCTTCAATGGCTCTGGTTGTCGGGTATTTTTTTAACTCAAGGGTGTGGAAAGCAGAGAGTACAAACTTTGAGGGAGAGAAGAAAGTAGTGCTCAGGTGATGTGTGATGCCCCCAAGTGTTGGTGGCACATGCAATTTATAGTAGCCCCCTTAACAGGTTGGAGCTACTTCTCAACAACTAAGCAAATATTTCGATGGAACTCACGACTTCCTCTCAATGGGTGAGGTGGTTGAGGAGCTCCCCATGAGATGCGGTCAAAGATAAGGCGAGGGTGGACCGTTTCCTTTTGCAGTGCAGGTAAGACCCCCATACTCTTCCTCTTGATGACGTAGCCGAACTGATGAGACTGGACTTGAACAGTATTGAGCTTAGTGAGTCTTTATAAGATTGAGCTCTTCAATTGAGGTTTGAGTTTTTCAAATAAATTGGGCCATTTTGGGCTTGATCCATCATTTGCCCCACAATGCCCCGTGTCCAAGGAAAGTTGAAGAAGGTTCCATTAGCTTGCTTCTTGAGTTATAAGTGGTGGAGACTTCTTCTGCTAGATGACCTTTTTTTCTCCACACTGCATTTTTGATTTGCATGCCTTAAGCTCTTTCCACTTTTGCTAGATTTTTTAAGAGAGTCCATAATTTTCAATTTGGGGCTTTTCTCTCTTTTAAAAACCCTAGGTTATAAATGTGACCTTCTCCTACCCATTTCATTCACTTTAAGATTGAATACCCATCTCTTGAAAAACTTGAGAGCCCATTCTTGTGAGCTTGGTTTTTTCCATTCTATTGAGATTTGAGAGAAGGGAGACAAGACTGAAGTCTTTCAAGATTATTTTGTTAGTATTTCTTGGGTAGAGTTTTTGAAGTGGGTATTAGAGATTTGAAGGAGGTGGGATAGAAAAACTCCATTGGTGCCATTAGGAGTGGTGAGATTGGGGCTGAGAGAGGTAGTCTTGGGGCCTTTGGAGTTGCAAGAGTTGAAGGAGGAGGAGGAGGAGAAAATCCCCGGTCAGCCGCTGCCACGCGCGCGCCACAGCAACCCGCGCAAGCGCCTTCAAGCACTGCTTTAGGTGCTGGTTCAGGCGCCTCTCATGCAGGTTTTGGTGCTTTTGGCAAGGCTTCTAGCCTGGGTGCTGGTTCTGTTGTCCTGGACAGCTCAAGCGCGCTGGGCAGCAGCCTAGGCACTGTCACTACAATCCTGGATAGCCCAGACGCGCTGGGTAGCAATGTAAAGGCTGTTTTTGCTGTCCTAGATAGCTCAGACGCCCTGGGCAGCGTAGATTCTGCTGTCTTGAGCAGCTTTCGAAAGTTAGGCAGCAGTATTTTTACAGTAGAAAATGTAGGAAATCGACCTAGGGAGTAGCAGGGAGAGTTGGGTAGCAGCCCGGGTGAAGGGGCAGATCTGGGCACCTCCCTAGGCACTGATTTAGGCGCCAAAAATGCTTTTTTGCACAATTTTGAAGGGTCAAACACCTCTCCAGTTACTGGGCTGCTCTGTTTTGGCTAGCAAATATGGTTAGGCACCTCTCCCAGTGTTGGGTTGCCTCGTTTGGACGAGCAAAAGCGGTCAAGCATCCCTCCAAGTGTTGTGCTTGACACTGCACGCGACAAGGAAGTTTTGGGTGTTGCTTTTAATGATCATGATTTGACTGTGACTCCTCCAATCCAAGTTCCTCAAGACTTCCCAAATGATAGCCTAGACTACTCCTTATGGCCTCGAAATAATAAGCGCATAGGTAAAATGGGGTTCGACGATAACGGGTCTAAGGTAAGTACTTTTTCCAGTCTGTTCCGTTCGGATGAAGATATCTTGACGCTTATTTTTACTTATCGCATTCCTCCGACCGTGTTGTGTTGTCGAGCTGAATTGGGCGAGCTTGCTTGCAACGACTCTTCTGGTGATATTGTTGTTTATGAAGAGATACTCGAGGCTGGGCTAAGATTCCCTATGTCCTCTCTCATTTGTCGTATTTTGAGTTACTTTTCTTTGACTTTAGGGTAATTAGCGCCCAACGGTTAGAGAGTTTTGCTAGGCTTTCTTGCACTATGGAGAAAAGTGCACTATGAGGATACTTCTCCTGTGGAGTTCCACGCGGCATATAATTTGAGCGAAACTCCTGCACCAAATAGGGGGTGGTACTACTTTACCACAAGAAGTGGTATAGTGCTTACGGGGATGCGCTCCAATTGTTGCGGCTGAAAATCTTGCTTCTTCTTTGTTGGTGGAGAGTGGGCTGCAGAAGTCGACAGAGCTTTGGTGCCAATGCGGTGGGGTGCTACCAAAAAAACCCGATACACTGCACATTTGCTTCTTCTCTCTGTTTTTTTTTATGTGCTCACCATTCCCTTGCGAACATGTCTGTGCTTTCTCAAGACCAGGAGTGAAAGTTGGAGGCCGTCAAGGCTTGCCCTTGCAAAGATTTGGGAACCCTTCTGCCTAAGGATACTAGGGCTGTTGCTCCTTCTCAGAGGTCTAGTGGTTCTTCCTCAAAGAAAAAGGGTGGGTTAGTTTCCTCCTTTAATTTTTCCCTTCCTCTTGGTATTTTTCGCCTCCCTGACATTTTCTTGTTTTCGCAGCAAGTAAAAAGGTGGTAGTGTCTTGCTATTCTAGTAGGAGCCCTCCTTCCTCCAAGGTGGCGAGTACAGGTGATGCCCCCCAATTGACACCTATAACGGTACCTCTCTAGCCAGCGACTTCTTCAATTACTACTCCAGAGTCTTCCTTGTCGGGCACACCCTCTGCTCCTCCTTTGTCTCCTCCTCATGCGGGAACCCCCGAAAGAAGACCGACTTGGCTTGGTCCTATGATGGGCAGACCGCCAGTCATCAAAGAAAGGCTTGGGAGGTTTGTGTTCGCACCCGAAGTTTGTTAGCTTAGCATTTCTGGCACTAAGAGGATTGTCAACACATATTTGGAAGACCTGGCTCAGGTAAGGGTCTGTTGTTTCCCTTTCTCCACTTCCTTATTAAGTCTCTTGTCACCTTTGCACCTTTCATCTCCTTCAGGTTTCGACTTCATCTGTCTGCTTGATTTCAAAAGCCTATAATTACGACAAGCTGAAGCTGGATTTTGACGTCGTGCAAAGGGAGCTTCTTATTGCTCAGGGGAAGATTACTGAGTTTGAGGCAACTGGTAGTACTTCTTGGGATGAGCTTGTGGCGGCTCATAAGAGGGCATCCAAGTTTGAGTCTAAGCTTTTGGCGACCCGTGAGAGGGATGCGCTCAGGGAGGGTCAGCTTATTGAGGCCCGTGAGCGGGCAACTAAGCTTGAGACTGATCTTTTCGCAACCCATGAGAGGAACGCACTTAGGGAGGCTGAGCTTGCAGTGGCCCATAAGAGGGCTATGCTCAGAGAGGCGGCGGAGTCGAAGGTTTCTCAGGAGAGAGCTTCTCGTGCTGAGGAAGACTTGGAGAATGGCCTTACAGATGCTTTCATTGATGATTTCGAGGATCTCCGAGGGAAGATCTCTGTGCTTTTTCTGACATTGACTTCTCAGGTTTCGTGCATACTAATGATAGTGATGAGGACTCTGATAATGCCGAGGATGACGAAGAGGAGGTGGAGGACGACCGTGAGAGCATTTAGAGTGTTTAAGACTTTTAATTTTTTTTTAAAAGGCAGTTTATAGTCTCATTTTTGTACTGATACTCATTTGAAATGAAATGCATCTTTTTTGAGTAGAAACGTAAAATTTTTTATTAATCTATTGCTTATTTAAACTCAAAAAAGGTACATTAAATATTGGGTAATAGCCCCAAAAAATAAAATCAAGTCCCAATTTCCACTGTTTTGATGCTCTCAGGGTGTCATTGGTAATACCTCTTCAAGTGCTTCGCATTTCATGGATGGAGTAAGGTTTTTCCCTTAGAATTCTAGATCCTGTAGGTGCCCGGCCTTACCACTTCTGTTACGAGGTAGGGTCTTTTCCAATTTGGTCACAGCTTTCCTTTGCGTGTATCCTTTGTGGTGAGGGATCACTTTCTTGAGGACTAAGTCCCCTAGTTGGAAGGAACGAGGCTTTACCCTCGAGTTATAATACCTTGCCATGCGTCGCTTGTACTTCGCGTTGTGGACCACAACCGTCTCCCTTGCCTCCTCCACCAAGTCGAGGTTGATGCGGAGTCCTTTCTCGTTGGTGATGGGCTTGTGGTGCTAGACCCTTAGAGAGTGTACTCCGATCTCCACAAGGATGACCGTCTCAGTTTCAAAGGCGAGGGAGAAAGGGGTGTCCCTAGTAGGAGTTCTTGGTGTGGTTCGATAGGCTTACAATACTCCAGGAAGCTCGTCCACCCAAAAACCCTTCGTTTTTTCAAGCCTTGTCTTTAGGTTGTGTAGCACTGTTCTTACCATGACCTCTGCTTGTCCATTTGCCTGCAAGTGTGCTGGGCTAGAGTGAGGCTGTTTTATCTGAAGGTTGGAGCAGAAAGAGTTTAACAGCTTATTGTCGAACTGCTTGGCATTATCATTGACAATGGCGTGGAAAATCCCGAAGCGACAGACCAGACTTTTCTAGATAAAATCTTTGACTTTCACGTCTGTGATTTTAGCTAAGGGTTCGACCTTTGACCACTTGGTGAAATAGTCGATTGCCACCACCACAAATTTGCACTGTCCTTTATTGAGAGGCAAGGGGCCTAGGATGTCGATGCCCTACTTGGAGAAAGGTTATGAACTTGAAATGGTTGTTAACTCCTCCGGTGGTTGCCTGGGCACAATTGCAAAGTGTTGACACTTGTCACACTTCTTGGAGAATTCCTAGGCATCCCTCACCATGGAGGGCCAAAAGTAGCCTTGTCTGGGCGCCTTGTGGGCAAGGGGGCGCCCTCCAGAGTGGTTCCCGCAGATCCCCTCGTGGATCTCTCGCAGGGCATAGTGAGCTTCTTTGGGTGAGAGGCATCGCAGCAACGACAAGGAATAACCTTTCTTGTATAACGCGTCCTAGAGGACAACAAACTTGGAGGCTCTCATCCTCAACTTCCTGGCCTCTAGAGGATCATCTGGCAGTACACCTTCCTGAAGGTACGCCGTTATTGGAGTCATCCAATTTGACCCAGCTGATGTACAATTTACATTTGTGGCCTCCATATTCAACTTGCTTGGCTCGAACTGGTGACCGATGAATGCTGGCTCTCCTGATGGGGCTTCCACAGATGAGGCGAGCCTTGCGAGTGCATCGGCGGCCATGTTATCTTCTCTAGGGATGCAGCTTATCTGGAAGTAGTAGAATTTTGCGATCATGCTTCTCGCCATGCCAAGGTATTCCTGCATCCTGGTTCCTTTGGCTTCGAAAGCGCCCTTCACTTGATTAACTATCAGCTGAGAATAGCTGAAGGTGGCGAGGTGTTGAGCTTCTGTTTCCACTGCCAATCTTAATCCAGAGAGAAGAGTTTCGTACTTTGCCTCATTGTTGGAGGCAACGAAGTGGAGCTTTACCACATACTTGAGAGTGGTGCCATCTGGGTTGATCAATATTAGGCCAGCTTCTTCGCCATCACTGGTCGAGGAGCCATCTACATAGAGTCTCCAAAGTAGAAGAGAGGAGGGTTTGGAATTTAAAGTGGGTGACTGGGTGCTTGGGGAGGCTGCTTGGGCGCTAAGAGGTGCAGTTTGGGCACCTGTAGGTTTAGTATGGGCATCAGGGGCATTCTGGGCAACTGCAGGGACTGCCTGGGTAGTTTGAATGCCTATAAGGGCTGCCTGGGGGGTTTGAGCATTTGCAAGGGCTGCCTGGGTGGTCTGAGCGTCTGCAGGGGTTGCCTGGGTGCCAGGAGGAGCAGCCTGGGCACGTGGAGGTTCAGTCTGGGTGCCCGCAGGGGCTACCTGGGCGTCCCACACCTCGGCATCCCTACAGCACCCTTCTTCAGCTAGTCTGAGCTCGACAATGAAGTCTGCCAGGGCTTGTGCTTTGATGGCTGTCCTCGGTTGGTACTGAATGTCGAACTCCCCAAGTTCCACTGCCCATTTAAGAAGTCTGCCAGATACGTCTGGCTTCCCCAAGATTCTTTTAAGAGATTAGTCTGTGACGACCACTATGCTGTGACTTTGAAAGTAGTGTCGTAGTCGTCTTGCCGTTGTGATCAAGGCGAGCGCCAATTTTTCTAGCCCCGAATATCTGATCTCTGCTTCTCAATTTGCTCTGCTCACATAATAAATTGGCTTCTACACTCCACTATCATTTCTGATGAGCACTGAGCTTACTGCTGAGGAGCAAGCAGAAAGATAAAGACTGAGAGTTTCTCCTGGAGTGGCATGTGATAAGAGGGGAGGTGTGGCTAGGTAGACCTTGAGCCTTTGGAAAGCCTCCTCCGCCTTGGGTTCCCATTTGAAGGCCTTCCGGAGAATCTTGAAGAAGTGCAGACATTTGTCTGCAGATTTGGAAATGAACCTATTGAGTGCAGCAATTCTTCCATTAAGGCGCTGGAGCTTCTTGGTCGAGGAAGGTGACTTCATGTAGAGGATAGCCTTGATTTTATCGGGGTTCGCCTCAATTCTCCTCTGATTGACCATAAAACCTAAGAATTTTTCAGACCCTACGCCGAAGGCGCACTTCTCAGGATTAAGCTTCATGTGATAGGACCTTAGGACATTGAATATCTCTTGGAGGTGATCAATGTGGTCTACTGCTATGAGACTTTTCACCAGCATGTCATCCACGTACACCTCCATTGTTTGTCCGATATGAGACTGGAACATCTTGTTCACCAACCGTTGGTAGGTTACTCCTGCGTTCTTTAGTCCGAAGGGCATGACTCTGTAGCAATAGGTTCCCTTCGAAGTGATAAATGATATTTTCTCCTGGTCTGGGGGTATATGCTAATCTAGTTGTACCCAGAATAAGCATCCAGGAAGGTGAGCAACTTATGCCCGGCGGTGGCATCGATGAGGAGGTCGATCCGTGGCAGCAGGTAGCTGTCTTTTGGGCATGCTTTGTTAAGCTCTGTGAAGTTGACGCAGAGATGCCACTTTTCATTAGTTTTGGTGACCATCCCCACGTTGGAAAGCCACTCAGGATATGCTACTTCTCTGACAACCCCGTTATCTATTAGCTTTGCCACCTCATTGTCCATAGCTTAGGCCCTTTTAGTGGAGGCGCCCCTTAGCTTTTGGCAAACAGGCTTGTGGTGTGGGTCTATATTGAGACGGCGTGTGGCCACTTCTGGGTTAATTCCCTAAAAGTCTGCGTGTGACCATGCAAAGACATCCATGTTACGTCTCAAAAGGTCTATTAGCGGGCCAACCATGTCTTTAGGAAGGGAAGAACCGATGTATACTCTTCTGTCTGGGTGCTCTTCATCCAGAGCCATAGGGGTGAGCTTCTCGTCTGGTTCTCCTCTTTCTATGGTGGTGTCATCCCTCGAATCAAGGACCTCAACTTGCAACGCTTCTGGTCTTCATGGAGGATACATAGCACTCCCTCGCTGCAATCTGGTCTCCTCTGACCTCTCTGACTCCATTCGTGGTTGGAAAGCGGAGGATGAGGTGATAGGTGGAGGGCACAACTCTTAATGTGTTAAGAGCAGGTCGCCCCAATATGATATTGTAGGCTGATGGGAAGTCTATGACCAAGAAATTGACCATGACTGTGGAACTCCGGGGCGATGCTCCGGTTGTGACAAGTAGGGTGATGGACCCTAGGGCATATACCTTTTCCTCTAAGAACCCAATGAGGGGTGATCTGATAGACTGCAGTCTCTCTCTGCCTAGGTTGAGCTTGTTATATGCCTCTACGAATAGGATATCTGCAGAGCTACCACTATCCACCAGAATCCTGCGCAACTGAAAATTGGCCACTATCATGGTGAGCACCAGGGGATCATCATGGGGGTACTGGATTCCCTCTAGGTCCTTATCTGAGAAAGATATGACCTCGCTGCCGCCCTGCTTTGGCACTTTGGAGGGGCGGATCTCGTCGAGGTGCCTTGCCTTTCTGGCGTGGGCCTTCATTGTAGAGAGTGATTCTCCACTTCCTGCTAGTTCTCTCGAGATGGTGTGGATCTCCCCCGCGGGCTGCTGGTCTTTGTGGTTATGAAGTGGTGGTGCTCGTTCTCTGCCAGCAACATACTGACGTAGGTGGCTACGGTGGATGAGTTCCTCAATTTGTCTTTTGAGGTCATAGCAATCGTTGGTGTCATGCCCATGGTCGCGGTGAAAACGACAGTACTTGTTAGGATTTCTATGATTTGGAGGAGACTTCATCTTCCCTGACTACTTTACAGCGAGGTCATCTTGGATCTGGAATAGTATGTGCCCGATAGCGGCGTTGAGGGGAGTGAAGGCTTGTCAGTCCCTCTGAGGAGTAGGACCTAGCCGGTCTTTGACAGGAACCTTCTCCGTTTTACCGCGCTTGCTGCTAGTCTTCTTCTTGTCTTCTCTCTCCTTTTTCTTCCTCTTTTCCCCTACTGCTTTGGAGGACTCACCTCGTCTAGCCCTTGTGATGTCCTTAGCATTTATGTATTTTTGGGCCTTTGCTAACAGTTCTGGCATGCTCTTTGGTGGGCATTTCATCATTGAGAAAAGGAAGCTTGACGAGCGGAGGCCTCTCAAGAAGGCAGTCATCGTCACTTTGTCATCGGGCTCATAAACTTGGAGTACCTCCTCAGGCTCTCATCCCTGTCCTACTTTATGCTATACAGATGGGTGACAGGCTTCTGGTGGTGACGCCCTCCAATGAAATGTGACACGAATGACCTGCTTAGCTCTGCAAAGGAGGCAATAGAGGCTGGGGGAGCTTAGCAAACCATTGTTGTGCGGATCCCTTCAATGTGGTTGGGAAGGTCCTGCACATGATTTCGTCTGGGACGTTGTGCAGCTGCATCAGAGTCTTGTAGGTGTCGAGGTGGTCTAGCGGATCTTTTGTTCTATCAAAGGTCTCCACAGATGGCATTTTGAACTTTTGAGGGAGAGGGTAGTTCGCCACATCAGGTTTAAAAGACGTGTTTGTACACCTTACCAAGTAGTCCACTATCTCAGGTCCCTGTGCCTTCATGGCGTTGAAGACATCACCCAATTGATTTTGTACTTCTTTGATTTTCTCGTCCCAATGATGTGGGACTCTTCTGAAATGATCATGAAAATGACTCTCATGCTCCATACTTCTGTTCTCACCCTCATTCTCTTGGAGATGAAGGTCCTCACCATGGGAAGCAGGTGGAGGAGGAGGAAGTGGGATTCCCTCATGATGAGCTCCCTTGTGTGGGGCGCCCAAGGGGGCTCTAAGGGGGGCGCCCGGGTGTGGTGCAGCAGGGTGTGGAGCCCCTTGATGCCCAGGGCGTGGAGCTCCTTAGGGTCCTCCATTCTGTGCACCTCCAAGTTGCGCTCCTTCTCGTCCAGCGAGCATGAGTTGCAGTATTTGCTAGTTTTGGGCCACCAACTGCTGCATGGTCTCCAACATTTGCTGGAGCATTTGGGACAGGGTTGGTGGGAGGAGGAGCAACCTCCTCCTCTCGTGATGGATTTCCTTTATGTTGATTTATGGATCTGATAGTGATCGTCATTGGATCAGCAAATGGAATATTTAAGAGTGAGAATTTTGTTGTTTTCACAGACAGTGCCAAACTGATGATGCACAAAATGATTTTGCACACCACCTGTCAAGTGTGAATAATAAATGCAAGAAAATTAATATCAGGAGATGGAGAGACACAGACAATTTATAGTGGTTTGGTCAGCTCGACTTATGTCCACTCTTCAATGGCTCTGATTGTCGGGTATTTTAATAACTCAAGGGTATGGGGAACAGAGAGTACAAGCTTTGAGGGAGAGGATAGAGTAGTGCTCAGGTGATGTGTGATGCCCCCAAGTGTTGGTGGCGCGTGCAATTTATAGTAACCTTCTTAATAGGTTGGGGCTACTTCTCAGCAACTAAGCAACTATTTCGATAGAGCTCACGACTTCCTCTCAACGGGTGAGGTAGTTGAGGAGCTTCCCATGAGATGCGGTCAAAGATAAGGCAAGGGTGGACCGTTTCCTCTTACGGTGCAGGTAAGGCGAGGGTGGATCATTTCCTTCTGCAGTGCAGGTAAGGCCCCACACTTTTCCTCTTGATGACATAGCCGAACCGATAAGACTGGACTTGGACAATATTGAGCTTAGTGGGTGTTTATAAGATTAGACTCTTCAATTGAGGTTTGGGTTTTCCAAATAAATTGAGTCATTTTGGACTTGACCCATCAGAACTTTACCTTAATTTCCATCCAGCAAAAACATGATACGTGAACTTTTTTTATTAGCTATAATTTTATCATTTTTTTTTTGGGTAAATTATATGAAGTTCAAATAAAGAATAGTAGTCTAGATCAAATTTCAGCACAATAGTAGTGTCTTATCCTGCAGTTTCTTAGAGCATCTTCAATATGCTCTCTATTATACCTCATTTAGTACCTTAGTGTTTTACATCCTTAAGTCTTGGTGGCTGTGACAATTGCCTACTCGCTGATGCAGAATAAATGAAAGAAAATTATGACATTTCATTTGAGCGTGGTCATCCTGATCAGTTAGAGAATTTTATAATAACGCTGCGTTTGGTACGCAGTAATATATTTATATAGGAATGAAATGAACATGAAAATAAAATAAACTTGAGAATGGAATGGAATAGAATGTGTATTATCATTCCAATGTTTGGTAAATAATTAGGATTAAGTCTTGGAATGGAATGCATATTCCATTCCAAAGTTTGGATAAAATAATTTCTATTAGAATAGAATGAAATTTAACAAAAATAACTTTTTATCATAAAATTTCCAACTTATTGCATACTGCATTATAATGAATATTTCTGTTAATTTTAAAATTTGAAAAATTAGATTAAATATGTAGTAAATAAAGTCACAAAGAGTCACATAATGAAAAAATTCACTAAAAAATAATAAAAATTAATAATAAACAACAAATAAAAAAATAAAAATGCGATACGTTCCTTAATTTCCTACATAATCTTTCATAAATAACTTTACCCGCTCTATCCAGCACCAGTATCCTCCTTAAATTCACAAACCAACTTCCTCTTAGTACGCAACATAGGGAGCCCCCTACTGTCCTGCATCAATATCACTCTGACTGCATAAATAAAGTCTTCTCTGAAGTTTTCTGGTGAAACAAGTAAGTCCGTGCAATATTGGAATTACCCTCGACTTAGTGCCACGGCCTCACTAGTAGGTGTGGAAGTAGACCTTGAATAAAGTTCCAAAACCATATCAAACATTAGCAAACCCACAAGAAAGAATCAACAAGAACCAACCACATAGTCTAACTTAGCTAAAGAAGCACATACAACATGACCCTTATGTAATAAGGTGACCCATTCAACCTCAATTGTTTTTTGAGTATTGGAAAAAAAAAGTATTACTTAGAGTGACCCACACGGATTACAGATATTCCACAGTTGAATAATTGCTTTGCTCAAGAAAAATACATGCTTGTTTAGTGACTTTATCAATACCTGTTAGGCCATGGCTGATTGGTGTAATACTACTAGCTACTAAGCCAATTTAGCCAAGAAGAAGGAACTTGGCTAAATAACACCCCAACACTAAAGTCGAATGTTGAACGCTAACGTTAGATGTCCACGATTTCCACAACAAAACCCCTGATTTTCTTGAGCACTGTAAAGATGAAATGCATACTGACGTGCAACTCAATGGACTAGAATATCAAAACACATTTATGGGCTAATAATATACAAATGAAGAAGCTAAGTTGAATACTTCCGAGCCACACTACATCGTACGTTAATTATAGTTGTACAATGAATCAAACGGCTGAACACCCCATGGACCTTTAAACTTAACCATACACCAATACAACAGACTGTACAACTTGAAGAGGATATTTCTAACCAAAAACCAACCAGAAGGAATCAATGGCAAGTTAAATTGAAAGCATAGAAGAAAATTACCGTGGAAATTTATATTAGGCCTTGCAAAGGCTAGAATTGCATTGCCTTCACAACTTGCTAACACATTTGACTTCTAAAAGAAATTTGTAATCTGCCTATCCTCATCAGTACAATTGTACATCATTATTATCGGTGGACCGACAAGGCCATGGAGGGACAAAAATAAGTACAATTGTTCTTTACACTACATTTGAGAGCACAATCTATGTGAGTAAAATAAAAATGCTTCTGTCAGACATTTTCTCAAACATCTTCAAAGCAAGACCCAAATCCCCACGACCCAATTACATTTGTTCATCGATTCTGCATATTAACTCTTACGGTGTATTGGGTTGAGTTGAGTCTAGGTTTGACGAACAAAATTTCGATAGGTATAGAGGTACAAAGTTAAAACTACAAAAGATACGGGGTAATTGTGATATTATTTTATTTCTTAACTTAATTAGGAAATTATGTTATTTTTATTTCTTGGTTAAGATTTTAATTTTATTTGGATTCTTAATTTATTTAGGATTCTAATTTTCTAGTTACTTTAGGGTTTCTATTACTATTTAAAGTCTTGTAAGGCTCAGGGTAAAGGTACTTTTTTGACGAATTAATAATATTGAGAATGTTGTATCTATTTTTTTCAATTATTCTGGTGTTCATAGAAATCAACAAATTTATTAAAGCCTTTAAGTATTTACGTGCTTCCTTGCATTTGACTTCTTGTTTTAAGTATATGTTAGTTACACCTAATTGTAATATTTTAAGCTTACAACCCATGAATTATGCCAATAACAATGCCATGTGATTGCTACACACATCAACAGGCCAAAAAAAAAAAAAAAACCAATTGTCAACGATTGTATGTCGTTAGTTTATCTTAGCACATGTATATACAAATGCACCAGGAATCTTTAATAAATTATTGGCAAAATTAGGAATTCTCTAGCTCTACGTATTCAGCCACTCAACTTGGCAAGAAATTTTGATAAATAATTTGAGGAGTGTGATTCTTTCCTACATAAGAGCTGTGCAGAACTTAGCAAAGAGATTAAAGACCCCACACACCCGAACACCTTTTAACCCTTCAAGCAAGTTCAAGTTCAAGTTCAAGTTCATTCTTTTGTGGTGCATGTAAACAAAATTGGGATCGGTTCATCTACAATTGTAACAAGTGTGACTTTGGCATTTGCATTCCATGTTTCTTCGAGGACCGCATGGTTAAACTTACAGTTCACCAGCGCCCATTAGCCGTCCTACTTAGGCCATCCTTGTTCTTTTGTGATATTTGCAGCATGGATTGATCATGTCTAACTAAGATTGATCATTAGAAAACCTTCTTGGTTGTTATTCTTATGACGGTGGTAGCACGGTACTTTATTGACCAAAAAGTCTTTGGATTTTTTGGTTTAGTGTTCAGGGATATTCGGTTTAATTTACGTAAATTTTAATTAATATTTTTTTTAATTCTGTTAAATACTGACTATTCACGTTAGAACTAGAATATTAGTAAGAGATAAATATTTTATTATTTGACCTAAAATATTATCACAATTTAATCTCGTAACGTTTAAATTTATATCATTTTACCTACCTTCAGCTACGGACGACGAGTAGTCGAAGGACTAGAGATTTTCTTTTTTCTTAATTAAGAGCCTTCACTGATCAATAGTCTAAGTGAACCTTACCGGGGAAAAGGAAAAGTTTCTACTTTGAAAGTGACGTTTGTGGGGAGAACTGCAAAAAAAAAATGCAATCGTACACTGCTGAGAGACGTCTTGAGAGACACAGATGAAACAATATATACTCAGTTTTTGTCGGTGAATTATATTTTTACCCCCTCAACTATACCTTAGTCTCACTTTGCCCCCATCAACTTGAGTCTCTCACATTTTTTTTTGGATCAACGGTCAGGATGTCTATATTAGATTACGTGCACCTCGATTAATTCACTTCTTAGTTCGATCAAAGGCAAAACATCCATGCCCGGACTAAAATAGTCACAAAAAATTATCAAAATTCAAACTCAAGACATTTACGATCGATCTCTGTTACCAGTTGAGCTACTTTAAGTTTTCAAATCTCTCACAATGTCTCATAGAGTACTTGAATTGGTTTTAAATCACCCCATAATCAAATGTTCATCATGTTTCAGACATAAAATGTCCACATGTATAGTAAAATACACATTTCTAATATCTAGATTTGGGGTAATATGAAACAGATAAACATAGTTGGAGATGTACCATTAGCAATGTGATAGTTGAGATGATAGTGTAAGAACAATAACATAGAATTCAGTTGAAGGGACAATGTGAGGTAAGACACAAAGTTGAGGGGTCAAAGTGTAGTTTTTGAATCCTTTTTAGGTAGAGTCAGAGGAGTCTTGGTGGTTGTCACAGTCCTAGCCATTTGCTTCAGACTTTAATACCTTCTTGTTGCAATTTTCAATACCCTCTATCTCTTCTTGTTGCAGTTTTCAGTACCCCCTCTCTCTCTCTCTCTGTCTCTCTCTCACACACACACACACACACTTACACTTAGATGGAGCTCAAAAATCCCATCCATGAGCATCCACTGATCCTCAAGGAAGTGCATAATGAAGAAGGTAAGAAAGTTATCTGCTACGGATGTAGGGAACCAATCTTAGACACTACATACAGTTGCAAGGAGTGTGAAAATTATTTCCTGCATAGAAGATGTGCAGAACTACCCGCGGAGAATAAAGACCCTAGACACCCCGGACACAGTCTCAACTTATTGAAACGTTCGACTAGTAAGAACCATTCAACTTACATGTGTGATGTTTGTAGAGGAACACAGGCTCAATTCACTTACTATTGTTCCCATTGTCATTTCAACATCTGCGTGTTATGTTTCTTGGAGGAGCCCATGATTACACTTCCGTGTCACGGGCACCAATTAACTCTTCTACGCAGGTCAGCCAATTTCAATTGCAATGCTTGCAAACTAAGCGGTAAAGGCTCATCGTATCTATGTTACACCTGTCAATTTTGGATTCATAAGAGTTGCGCTTTGTCACCTACCACAATTGAGCCTGATTATCACCATCATCACCGTCTCAACCTGAACTACAAGTATTTATCATCGAAGTTCAGCGACTATAAGGACCGTTGCAATAGCTGTCGTAAGGAAATTATCGATGGTTCTTGGGCTTATCGTTGCGAAGCCCAATGCAAGTATTTTGTCCATTTCGAGTGCGCAATTTCAACATTGAGGTAAGTTTAATCCTTTTTATATACGTCTTCTCTCTCTCTCTCCAGGGTCGGCCTTAGTGTAAGGTCATCTAAGTCTGGGTTTTCGGTCTCATTTTTTTAGTTAATTCCCATTATTGATAATTATAACTACTGGCCCAAATAAAAATTTTAATTTTATAAAAACTTATGCCCAAAAAAATAATTACTTCCAATAAATTAGAAAATGATAATATAATTCAACAAAAGGATAATAACCAAAATATGCACAATTGAAATATTAAGTTTATAAAAAATGATTAGATTCTTTTCCGAATGTATGCATTGCTTTACAGAATATTATTGACAATTCTTATAATTATTGCTTTTGTAGAATTTTTTTTTTTCAAATTAAAGTTGATAAAATCTTATATAAGATCAATTATTTCGCAAGAAAAATTAAGTGCATTAGCAATATTATCAATCAAAAAAAATAAGACAGTGAAATTTGAATATAAAAACTTAATTATTAATTTTGCATCTCAAAAAGCGAAAGGGATAAATTTTAAATAAAATATTATTTTTAAAAATAATAGGCCTTTCTTTTAGTTGTCGCTTTAGCCCCAGGATATCATGGGCCGACGCCCTCTCTTTCTCTCTCTCCTCTTAACGAAATTCTTGCAATGCTCTTGGTATTGTTAACTGAAAGTGTATTCTAAATTTGTGATTTCAGAGGTGGTGGACGTAAGAATGAAGCAGAAATGAAGGTAAATGGTAAGGATGATCTAGACATTAATTTGATACGCTTACCGCTGGCCGGTGATTCCTTAGATCTAGTTAGATATTTTGTTGAGCATAGTAATCAAGAAGAGACTAAGGGTGAAACAACGATCGATCATTGGACTCATGACCATCAACTAATCCTTGTCGATAAGCACCATAACAATGAGATGAAGGGTGACCAAAAAATTTGCAATGGTTGCGTGCAACCAATCTCGCCTCCATATTACATTTGCGAAATATGCAATTACTTTCTTCACATAAGTTGTGCAAACTTGCCAAAAACATTGCGACTCCCATGGCACCCTAAACACCTGGTTCAGTGTTCGCAATACTCCGAATTCTATAAACTCTTCAAATGCAAAGCATGCAAGTCATATAGCAACGGATTCTACTACAAATGTGGGACTTGTAAATTCTACCTAGATGTCAAATGTGCTTTTCTACCATTAACGATTACACATGAAGCTGACGAGCACCCATTGGTTGAAACTGAATGTGTAACACATAAGTGCCATGCATGTCATTATCCTTCCCGGGGGATGAGATTTCGTTGTGATTCTTGCAAATTCAATCTATCCTACAAGTGTGCTCTCCTCCCGCATACTATCAGGCATAGATGGGACAAACATCCACTCAACCTATTCTACAAAACTATCAATGACCATCCAGACGAATTCTACTGTGAATATTGCGAGGAAGAAATAAATCCTCAATGTTGGCTCTACCATTGTGGCGAGTGTGATCAATCATTTCATCCTAGATGTGTTTTTAATGGTTATTCAAACACCAAATTTGGGGGAATCGTTGAAGTTGATGAGCACCCACACTCTCTCATGTTTGTGCAGACGGCAAAGAGGATGTCCACTTGTTGCAGATGTGGTAGTGCTTTTAAGGATTGTCCCTCATTCGAATGCCAAGTTTGTTACTACGCTGTTTGCCAAAGATGTCTTGATAAGTTACATGTTAAGAATTCCAAAGGGTGGGGAAAATGATGGAAGAATATGATTAGCATTTTCCTTGTTATAAAGTGTGCAAGATGTATTCAATGTGAATAGTTTGTGGATAATTATGCACAGTTGATGTTGAATTATAGTCACGAGTCCAAAATATGCGTTGTGGCGTTCTACATTATAATACAAAAATGATTTAGATTTCCATTTGACCAAGAATCTCTCTTTAGAAGTCTAATTTGGTACTTTGGTTGTGCATTTCAAAGATTTTTTTGGGTTTTCTTTCCTTTTTTGAAATATTTTTTTAAGTTTTTTTTGGTTTTTTCGTATTTAGATTTGCTCTTTTTGTCGAAGCCTAATCATATGCAGGGTAGTATAAATATGAACATCCATAAGTGTGCTGTTTTCATAAACAATGTATATATATCACTTTTTTGAATAGTAATCAAACAACAATCGGTTATGAATTAATAATTTTTTCAAGTATCTGAATCCAAAACACATAAATCTTACTATACAAATTTGAATTAAGGTATACTAGTATCTAACCGATTGTAATATGATCCGAACTAATTATATCTATAAATAAATATATACTAAAATTGGGTGATTATTATGATAAGAATTGAGTTGAAATTAAGATGTATCGTTTTTTAAGAGAGGAATTTCACAATCAATTAAGAGAGGGTGACTCAAAGCAAGCGGCACTACTCACTATCCCATACCCATTTTGTTAGGCGCGCAAAGGAAAGATATAAGGAGAAACTCTAAAGACAGCATAAGAGTCTTAAAAGACCGAAAGAAAGAGAGAGAATAGGGGGGTACATCCCCAACTTTTTGGTTGTGTATCAGAATTTTGTCGAATTGGGAAACAAAAAAAAAAAAAAAAATTCTTTGCATAATCTGGGATGGAGTTTCCTAATCAAATTCTCAACAACAGTATAATTTTTTTTATAAAAATAATAGAATTTTTTTTTGTTTATTTAATGATTTGCCCATTTTTTTCGCAAGGGTGTACCGTAATGTCTAACATAATCAATAAAAAATTATGTGATTAGCCTTTATAATGTCTAACATAATCAATAAAGATTCTTTCATACATTAAAAAACTTAGCCTTGTCAATGAATGAAATTTTAACTTGAATTTGATTCGATTTTAAATTTTGATTGGTCAGAACGAATTAATATTTTCGAGGGACTATTTGTTTGAAAGGGGCCATGAATTTTGACGATTATCGTGCGATCATTTTCTCTAATTTGGTAGTAGTCTCTACTCTAAAGAAATACTGGCTCTGTCCCCGTTTGGTTATGAAATTCTGACCCTAGCTAAGCCAATTAAAAAGTAATCTAACTGTATATAATCTCATTGTACTGCCATCCGCAAACCAAGTCAAAGTATCCAAATGGAGTTGCTCACCTTCAAGCATGACCAAAGCTCGTGTCTCATCAATCGTCTAAAGATTTTCATTTTTCCTTCTCTGTAGGCTTATTCTTAACAGGTTTCCATAATAAATGAATGAAATCAATTAGATTTGTAGTTCGACATTTAAATCATCCACTGATGTTCACGTTCCAAACTAATGAGACTACGTTATGTGGGATGTGTTGAGCCGTATGTACGTAAACAAGACAATTGTCGTAATCGAAATGAGATTTCACGGCTATTTTTATTTTATTCTTTTTATGAAAATGCAAAAGAAGAACATAGGGAGTGATTGATTTGGTTTTCAAAAATTATTTTTCGTACTCAAAACTCTAAAAATAAAGAGATGTTTTTTGTTTAATTTTTTTTATTCTTCAAATTTTAGAAAATGAGATGTAATTTTAGAGAATAATAAAATGACGTTCTCATTATTTTCTAAGACAAAATAAAAATAAGGAAACAGTTTATTTCAAAATTAATTTGGTTTCCCTTTCGAATTTCATTGAGGACAAAAAAATTCTTTTTCCTTCTGATGCGTCTATTGTGAGTCTGTGACTTCCCATACGCCCAACTCCCAAATCCCTAACCCTAATCGCCATCGCCACCGAAGCTACCGGAGTACCACCACCAGTGAGTGAACCCACCTCCATTGCTCTAAAAACCCCAAACCCAGTGAAGCCCCCATCCCCAAATCCAGCGAAGCCCTATCCTCAATCCGTCGAATCAGCACGTGGTTCCACCAACAAAGGAACCAGTCGTCCAATGGAGCTCCAACAGCTGCCAGAACACAGATCTGAGGAGCCTCCACTGCCTCTTTCTCTCTCCTTCGCAACTTCTGCTTTGCTCACTTTGTGTTTTGGGTGGCTCTGGGTTCGGTGGTTGTTTTTTGGGTGGTATTGTGCGGTTTTGGGTGGTTCGGTGGTGATTTTTATTTGGTGGTTGTGGGTTTTTGGGTGGTGAAAGAGAGATAAACAGAGAGGTGATGGGTGTTGGTGGTTCCCAGCGTGGGTTGGTGGTTGTTGGGTTGGTGATGGTTGTGGGTGTTGGGTGATACACAATGAAAGAGAAAGAGACAGGTATCTGCAAATTGTGAATTTTTGTCCAAACAAACAAAAGTCGGGTGATTTTTGCGTTTTTTTTTGAAAACATCTTTTTCTTAGTTCAATTTTTTCCGCTCGAGTCAAAGCATCAAGCTTGTGATAGTCGAGCCAGGTACTGGCCGGGACTGCAGTCCAAGGTCAATGTTCATGGGTTGGGTTTAAACTGAAGCCAATGTTTGTGGGTTTAAGCATCCAAGCCAGATACAAACAGGCCAGGACTGCAGTCTAGGACTTCAAAATTTTATCCAAATATGAGTTTTATTGCTCTATTTTTCCTAAAACCCATCATATCAAACTCTGCTTACCCATCTACCAAAACAGGCCCATTAGGTATAGCCCAAGGAAGGTCCAGTCCAAAAAGATAAAACAAAAACAAACATAGAAAAAAAAAAAAGGTGCGAATTTTTATTTTTAATTTTGTTCTATTTTTGCACAATGATTATCCAAAATACATTTTCCGATGAAATTAAGAAGCAATAAAAGTTGCATGATGGATTATTCTATGCAGATTTTCACCTCATAATATTATTTTGGGATTTGTCAATAAAATTATGTCATCGACAATTACCACAAAACCATATTTTTGCCCACATTCTCGACAACTACACAATTTAAGTCGCGACGACTACTATTGCTCAAACCAAGGGCGAAGCTACTAAGGGGCCAGGGGGCCTGGCCCACCCTTAAAATTTTTAATTTTATATGTGCATAAATGTATATATTTTATATATTACTAGCATATAATGTATTGTGCCCACCATATCGCTCTCATACTTCTATAATATTTTTTGATACTACAAGTTGCGATTAGTTTATTTTTATGTTTGATCATTTTTATTGTCTTAGGATTTTCTAGTTTCTTAATTTAAAAATTAAATCCCTTGCAAGTGTTTTTTATTTTCGTGTGAATGACCATCTCTATTTTTTTGTGACCTATTAAATGTTATGTTTGATGTTTTTCTATTGAGTTTTAATAGCATACTATGTTTAATTCTTAGATTTTTTTGTCCATAACTTTGCTATTTTAATCATAGTGTAGTGGATTCGACAAATTTTTACGTTAACTATCGGCTACTTGACACAACCCTCATTTTTTATCTTGACTTGGGACAAGCAAGCAGTGTTGAATACAACACTGCCGGAGTTAACTTTGCTATTTTAATATGTAATGATAATACACATTATATATTCTATCAATTAAATCCAAAGTAAAAGGATATGAAAATCGATCAAATAACCGAATTGTTATAATTAGTGTTTTTCTTTAGAGTATCTCTAATCATGACTCAAATTTTTATTCAAATTTAAATTAAAATTTAAGTAAAAAGCTTGATTTGATACAAAAGGGTCCGACGATGGACAAATTTAAATTTAAAAAAGGAGAAATTCAAATCTAAATGTGGGTAAACTCAAATTTAAATGAAAATAAAAATGACTAGTGAATCTTTAAAAGGGGGTGAAATTTCACAATTAAAAATTTAGGTAAAGATTTAAATCTCTCTTGATTTGAGTCTCCTTTAATATAATAAATTAAATCTAGATACCATTATTCTTTATTTGCTATAAGGTAAATATTAGACCGGTCTCATAAACTAATTAAATATTCTTAAATTCCTTTATTTGTTTAAGTGTGAGATAGCCATATCATTTATACCATCAACTTTGGTTGAAATTTATTCGAACTAGCAAAACTCCTCCAACAAAAGGTCATATACATAGATAAATAGTGGGTGAAATCCTTTTTAACATTAACTCGCAACGCTTTGATAGACACCGTTTTCACTTGACATGATTAATTGATCTAATTGGAATGACAAAATAATATAAACCTATAATATATAAAAAGGCAAGCTTCAATAAATTCGTCTGACAATCTCAAATAGATTTATCTAACGATTATCAACATTCCTCTCAGAATTATTCATATTTCATCATGCTTTTAGGCATGAATTATCCCTAGTCTCATACATAGTACAAAAAATTTTCAATTATATGATATTTTGTACGACACATAAATTATATAAATTTTTCACCGTTGCCTAGATGCTTAACTTGTTTAATGCAAATATTATATGTTGATGGTGTGCCATGAATCACGCTGCCGATAAGAATGCTAGCCAATTGCATCAAGTCGAAATTAAAAAAAAAACTATTAAATTAGGTTTCGTTTGGTAACGTTTATATTTTTCGTTTTCCATTTTTATTTTGATATTTAGAGAAAACAAGAAAAAAAAACTTGTTTGATAACCGTTTTTTTTTTCTCATCATTTTGTAAACGAGTGGCGATTTTCAAAAACGAAAAAAAGACGTTTTTCGTTTTTTGATTCTGTTTTTCGATTTTTAGAAAATTAAAAACCGTAAACGTTACCAAACGAGCCGTTAATATTTAATAATATCATTAGCACCGACAATTTCAACTACTTGTTATTTAATAGCTTGAATTATACTTTGCATCTCAAAAAATTTAAGAAATTTATTTTATAGTCTCAAAAATAAAATTATTTATATTGCACCCTTAATGTATTAAAAATTTTGCAACTTAACCCTTCTATTAACTTTTATTATTTTTTTTGTCAAAAATTTCCCCATTAATTCTGACGAAAAAAATAACAGAATCAAACAGAAGGGCCACATTACCAAACTTTTAATGCATTGAGCGGTGTGATGTAAAAAATTTAATCTTTTCAGGTTTAAAGTAAAAAATTTAATTTATAGGACGCAGAGTGCGATTCTCCGTGTTTAGTAGGAGTATTATTTAAGCGGACAAGACATCGTATTACTGAGAATCTTAAGAGTTCTGCAGTTGTGTCATGACACAAAATTTGGCCTATTTATGGAGGAGGTTGTGCTTGAATTTCTTGTGCTACAACCAAAACTCTCTCTCTTTCTCTCTCCACCAAAAGAAGATGAAGCTTGGACATTTCGGGCAGAGCATCCATTGAATTAGAAGAAAGAGTAGAAGGATGAAGGTGAGCAAGTAATTAGATTAGACAGTCATAAATGGATGTTTAGATTATGCATGTAGTTATGGTCAATCTCTGATTATTATCAACACAAAACATTTGTACAACTCTTCATGCAGATTAAACACCATCCCACAACACCTTCTAACCTTCCAGTGCTTCATCTGTTATGTTTACTTTGCTTAGATGGAAATAGATCGATCCAAATACTTTTACTTCTCTTGCGATTATTACTTGTGCAAGCATATATGTTTCATGGAGGAGGGCATGATTACCCAATTATTTTCCTATCCAGTCCAGCCTTGTTATTCTTTAGTGTGTGTCGTATAAAAAATGAAAACTCATCCTTCATTGTTGATTGGATCATCTATATAATATACAAAAACAAACTCCAGATATTTGATATCTTTTTCTTTAAATAAAATTTTAATTCTTTTGCCAGTTTCATTAGATATATTATCAAAGTTGTGTTTTTTTACTAACACTATCAATCCTTGTGATCACCATCACCCTCGCACACTAATCGAGTAGTTCTCCTTTTTTTGCTAGTTCTAACTGATTTGAGGCATAATTGGGAATTAAATTGTGACCAAGTTGTTGGTTCTTGGGCTCAATGTTTTGTCATGTGTATATTTTGTCCATGTGATATCTGCAAAGAACAACGTAACTTCAGAGCTGGAGCATTTAAGGTGAGTTTAATTATTTTGTCTTACTCATATTGTCTCGCCCCCCTCTTTTATATATATCTCCTTAAAAATTATTTTGTCATATTTTTCATATTGTTACCTAAATCTTATTCTATCTTTTGTCACTCTACAGATGGAGAAATAAGTAGTGATAATGAACATCTCGATCTTAGTGTGATGACTTACCGATGATTGATAATTTCACATTACTTGACTATACTTTTTGTAGGATATAGAGGCCTTGAAGAGATTGAGAGAAAGCAAAATCAATCATTGAAGCCATGAGCATGCGCTAATCCTTTCAAACCAAAAAAATATCGATGATATGATGGATGACAAAATATCATGCTACAATTGTGTGCGAACTATCTCGATTCCATTTTACGCATTTGCTTTATGCAATTACTTTCTTCTCTTAAATTTTGCCAAGGGACAATGTGAGTTACAACAGCCAAGACACCATGAGCAGCAGGTCATTCTTTTTCATTACAATACCATCTATAATCTCTTGGAATTGAATGTCTATTATTCATAGTGGAAGTGATTTTTCTAAGAGTGTGACAACTATAATTCCTTCTTTGATGTGAGATGTGTTTTCCTACGTAGCACTATTGTACATGAAGTTCACAAGAACCCCTCATTTGATGTGCAAGTTCAAATGGGACGCATCCCATCACCTTAAGCTATCCCCTTTTAGGGATCGTCCTGAAAAATTCTACTGTGAATATTGCGAGAAAAAAACAAATTTAAAGTGTTCGATGTACGTATAATTGTGTTTTCCGTGATCAATCTTTCCATCTTACACACATTTACAGTAGAATTCAAACACCACGTTGAAGGGGCATCCTTCAAGTTGATGATCATTCAAACTCTTGCATATATTAGAATGGCGAAGAAGAAGTTCACTTGTTTCACTAGTAATACATCTTTTGACAATGTTACCTTGTTGGAATGTCCAAAATGTAATTATGTGATTTGCATGATATGCTTTGTCAAAGTTAAGATGTGATGAAGATCTTCATATATATATATATATATGTTTTTTTCCCTTAGTGTTTAGAGATGTTTCTTGTACAAGGATGTATTGTATGTATCATGACCATCACCTCTCAATAGGTTGGCTGAAAGAAATAAGTTTTACCATTATCTCATTGTTATTTTAAAAAAATTATTAGCAATGTTCCTGTCTTCACACAAAGTTGGTAGACGCTTCGTGAATTAGTGATTTCATCGAGGTGTGTCTAAATTCATTCTTACATTTTTGATTGTTGAACAAAAAAAAAAAAGAATTATGTTATTTATCATTTTATTTGTGTACCTTACAAAAATAAAAGATTAATATTTTAACTAAAATGATTAATTAACATAGCTTTATTGCTGCAATATTGATTACAAACTTCAATATTACAAATGAGATTCATTCTTATATGAATGATAGCACTTGACTAGATTCAGCTGATTCAATGATTCAAGCTACAATCTTTTAATAAATATTTATCAAAAAATTATTAAAAAAAAAATCAAGTGACTTAGAAAATAATAAAATATAAAAAGTAGCGTTAAAAGTGTCTGATCCATGCCCCTAGCCCGATGCTTGCGTTCTCTCTAGTGGTGTCTGGTGAACATCGAATATTTTTTTCATTAGTATGATTAACTTTATAGATGAAAATTTCTAAATACCCAATTAAGTATTGTTGGATATCTTATTTATTAAAATTAAATGGTTTTTTTTTTATTTTTTTGAGCCATAATATTAGTCTAAAGTTGTAATGAGATTAGCACCATTACATTATAGATAAATGTTATGTCAGAAAAAAAAACTAAAACTTTTATCCAAAAAAAAAAGGAGAGAGAGAAAATGATGTAATACCTTAATAGTTAAACCATCTCCAATGTAGATCGAAATCCTTACCCAAATTTGAGTAAAAAAATAGGTAAAAAGACTGATTTAATATAAAACACTTGAATGGAGAAACTCAAAGTTAAAGGCGGACAAACCCAAATTTAAAGGAAGATAAAGTATGACTATTGAATCTTTAAAGGATAATAAAATATAACCATTGGTGATTTGAATAAAAGTTTGAGTCTTCCTTAATTTGGTATGAGTTTGGGTATAACATTGGAGAAGGTTTTCAAGATTATTTTTATCCAAATTTAAATTTGAGTATACTTTGACTCCATGACCACGGCCTTTAACACCCTAATTTCACATTTAGAGGTATTATCTAACTATGGATCATCTAACCATAAGAGTATACTAACGTACTATTAAATAAATAAAAAGCATTCAACACCCAATAACTAGCTAGATAAATCCCAAATTAAAAAAAAAACACAAACAAATCCTTTGGTTTACATCCAAAAATCAAAATAATAATTCTTTCAACTAAGTAATGAACAAATATTTCAAAATCAGTATCCTCCCTTTCTGTTGTTTGTCATTCACATCATTAATTTCACTAGTTTACCTGCAAAAAAAGAGAGAAGACAGATGAACATAGAATTATGTGTGTGTGTGTGAGAGAGAGAGAGAGAGAGAGAGAGAGAAAAGGGGAGGAGGACCGAATTTTGGTGATTAGGTGTAGATTTAGGGTACGTGGTGGAGAGTTCAAAAATTAAAATTTCCAAATAGCATAAAAAATTTTGGAGATCAATATGGTATGTCAGATTGAAAATTGTGAGATGATTTGAGACTTAAATAACTTGAAATGGATTAGGATAACGTCCGTCGGATGATGCCTTATTTAATCATGAAACGATCTCAACCGATTTTTACTTTTAGATTTAAATTTAGTTCTATTTTATTATATAGATGTAAAATGTGGCTCAATCAAGACTCTGGCTGCATAAGAACTAATTAAAATTTTAATCTGTTATATTTATTAAATTAATTATGAGTTTTAATATTAAGTTTAAGCCAACTTTTAATTTTAATAAGTATAATTATTAAAATTATATCTCAAAAACATTTTCCTTGTTGCAAACAAGTTTCCAGTACATGGGTTCACCAGTAGAGCTATATAGGGGCCCCAAAGCCCACTCACAATTTCTTTGAAAAATTATATGTATGGGTGTACACATGTATTTTACACCTTGTGTTTGGTTTAAATATTAGGAATGACGGGATTTTATAATATTGTCCATTCCTTATCTATTCATCCGACCCTTGGACTAATTATAGTGATAATTTTTCCTCATCTCATGTTTGGTTTAAGTATTAAGAAATAGTGGACCTCATATTTATTCTATTAAATATTTTGTTTGAATGGAGTAGTGAATGATGGTATAAATATTAAAATACTAAAAAACTCTCAAGATAAAGAGTAATATTTATATTCTAGAAATACTTGAAGGTAACAATGTCTTCTGACACTACAAGAAAAATGGGTTTTTACGGTGGTAAAATGCTGTCATAAAAAGTCTATTTGTCGTCACAAATACTTTTTGTGGTGACATTGTAGCGGCATTGTCTCGTCATAATAAGTGTGGTCTCAAAATTTTTTTACGGCAATAACGGTCTGTCTCAAATAGTATTTACGGCGGTAAAATCCTATCGTAAATAAGTTGTCACAAAAAATCCGACACTTTTGTTTTTATCACGACGACAAAAGTGTTGTATCAAATACCATATTTGACTATTGTAAAAAATAGAAGATATATTTATGACGGCAACGATGCTGCCACAAAAAAAAAACAAATATTTTTTTTTTTAATTATTATGGATCGTTCGTAACCAATATTATATAATTTGTGCATATATATACTCTACAAATTTTTCTTTTTTTTTTTGGTGGAAAAGGGGGAAGGGGATTTAAACCCTTGACCTCAAGAAGACAAAGCTTTCACAAAGAACAAATACTCATTCCTATCTATACAACTATCCAATTTAATATATAGATAAACACAAAAGTAAATATAATCAACATTTCCAAAAGTATAGCAATATTTTCATATTCAAAATAAACAATCTCAGGAGTTAAACAAAATGTAAAATATGCATTTTTATAAAAGATAACGATCTATGAGTACAAGAAATTAATGCAAAAAGTTGAACATCATTTCCGAACCATCTACTCTCTCAGTGACATCTGAAAAAAAATATAAAATTATTGTTACAATATTGAAATAATATTTATATACATATATATAATAAAAAAACTAAAAGAAGTTAGAATATATATCAACACAGAGCCACGCAATATTTCTTTGAAAGGTTTGTCTAATTATGTAAATGATATATAAACGAGTTATATCGTATACACTTCTTCTAACTGGTTTCATCAATACCTGGTTCATTTATAATCGTATCATGACGAGTTCACTCGTTTACTAAACAGGTGGCTTAAGGAAGACTCAAACCCACTAATTTTATGTCATGTTAACGGGTCGTGTCATATTTTGACACTTTTGTTTTAATATAAAAACTTGATTTTATAGAGTTTAATTTTTTTTCTTTGAACTAGAAATTTCTTTTTAATGTTAAACTACGTAATTTTATAAAATATTACCTGTAACATAAAATATAATTGTGGACAATACAAATTTTTTTTAGAGTTTTTCTTCTTTGAACTATAAAATATTTTTTTAATCTAAAACAACATTTTAATGTTTTATGAAATATTATATACGACGGGAAAAGTAGCTGCCATAAATATAAAAAATTCTTATGAATTTATAAAATATTATTTGAGACAAGAAAAACAGTTGTCTCAAATACAAAAAATTTCTTTTGCGTTTATGACACTATTTACGATAGAAAAAATAGCTGCCACAAATATTAACACAAACACACTTTTTGTGACGGCAAACACAACCGTCACAAAAAATTGTCTCAAATACGTTTTTTGTGACGACAAACACAGTCGCCGTAAAAAATTTGTCACAAAAGACCTTTATTCTTGCAGTGTGACCAAATACATCCCAATTAGACTATTTAAACCCACCAAAAAGTTGGGAATATTTAAGAGGTTGTATTTAGTATTAAATATACAATTCATCCGAGCCGATATTATTTTTAGGTGATAATTCCAAGCCCAAAATATGTATCCAAACATGGGTATAACATGGATAAGGTGGGCTCACTGTTTAGTCTCTTTTATTATGTGATAATTTTTTTAAATTGATTTTAATTCAAACGTAAAAGTACTTACAATTGGCTTACAAATGAATTTTATCTTCTGTGAGATGTCGTCTCGATTTTTCGAGTATTGCTTGTTGGCTTTAAAGTTAGTACTTTGCTTAGGCCTAACATTTTTGTTTGTTGGTTTTTCTATTTTAATATCTTAGTGAAAATATTTGAGAATAGATTAAAAAATTGAAGATTGTGAAAATTCGATTATATAACTTGTTGGGTGTTCAATGAATGATTGATAGCTTTTTAATTATCAAATGAAAACAAGCCCTATTTATTGGTTTGCTTATATATACTATATTTATTTCTTTGCTTATATATATACTATATTTATTGGTTTTCAAACTTTTTAAATAGATTTTTATATATGTATTATTTTACTTATTGTCAATTAGGAGAAAAAAGAATTAGATTATGGTTCTACCCTACTTCGGTTACTAAAGCTTGGTGATGGCTTTGAGTCATGGAGGTCATACATTTAGGCAATTCTAAACAAAATTGTGAAACCTGATAGTGTAAAAGACTGAAAAACAAGTTTAAGAATGTGTTGTTGTGAGTAATGAATTGAGGGCAGGATAATGAAAACACGAAGATAATAGTGACTCATCTTATTGAAGAGGATGAGAAATTCACTATTAAAGAGTGACACTTACTCTTAGGGGTGCGTGTTTTTACTCAATCAAGAAAATATTGGGGGAATCTTAGCAATCAAGAAACTTAGGCCAAAGGCATGGTAGAGCTTCTAGATGACTTAGCTTCATGCCTACGGTAGGCTTTCTCGAGAGGTTCCTCCTTTGCTTCGTGCCCAAGGTAGGCTTTCTCGAGAGGTTCCTCCTTTGTTCATTTAGGTAAAATCAATTCACATGGTGGAAAAAGTTAGGAGAATCTTGGCATTTTGAGAAACTAAAGCCAAAGGCATGGCGGAGCTTCTAGATGACTTAGCTTCGTGCCCACGGTATGTTTTCTAGGGAGGTTCCTCCTTTGTTCATTTAGGTAATTTTCCTGTTAAACAACATTCCTGAACTTGCCAAAAAAAAAAGAAAGAAAGATATATATCTATAGGAAATCAGTGAATAAAAAAACATTGATGGGGAAACAAGTTTGTATCCAAAGTCTTTTTTGCTACACGGCAACAGAGGCAAAGGAATATAGGAGTAATTGTTAGGTTGAAAATAGAATTTCATTTAATCCTGAAACTCACAATAAATTATACTTTATTACCTAACACCAACAAGATTAGCAACCACCATTATCCTCTCACTTTCATTAGGTAGTACTTCTATAATTTAACCAATTTTATACAATATTGCGACATATAGATATTAGACCACAATAAGCAGAGTTGAAGTTTTGAGGTGAGTTTAATAATTATAAATTATTCTACGTCATTAATTTATTTTAGCATATGTATATACAAGGCCACCAGCAATCTTTTTAGATTGGATGGGCTGATGGGAAATCCAGGAAAATAAAAAAGTAAAAAGGATCCTTCGGTTATTAATATCTTCTTGTTGCAACTTTCAAAACCGTTACATGGAAGATAAAGACTCATCTTATCTATGTCACAACTGTCAATTTTGGATCCACAAAAGTTGCGCAACATCCAAAACCTGCTACCATCTCTCTCTCTCTCTCTCTCTCTCTCTCACACACACACACAAAAGAAGATGGAGCTTCAACATTTCAGCCATGACCATCCACTGAATTTCAAGGATGTGCAAAAGAACAAAGGTACGGATGTTATGTGCTATGGGTGTAAAAAACCAATCTTAGACCATGCGTATTGTTGTAAGCAGTGTGATTACTTCCTACATAAGAGTTGTGCAAAACTTAACCGGGAGATTAAAGATCCCATACACCTCGAACACCTTTTAACCCTTGATGCAGCAAAAAGTTCAATATGTGATGTTTGTAAACAAAGTTGGGATCGGTTCACCTATAGATGTTACAAGTGTGACTTTGATATCTGCATGCCGTGTTTCTTGGAGGAGCGCGTGATTAAACTTGCAATTCACCAGCACCCATTAGGCGTCCTACTTAGGCCATCCTTGTTCACTTGTGATATTTGTTGCATGGAAGATAAAGACTCATCTTATCTATGTCACAGCTGTCAATTTTGGATACATAAAAGTTGCGCCTCACTACCTTACACCATCAAGGTTAATGATCACCATCATCCTCTCAGCTTAACCAAGCAATATCTATATAATATTACCAATTTTAAACAGTATTGCAACAAATGTGACGAGTTCCTTTGGGTAGCTTCTTCAGTTTACTGTTGTGGCCCCTGTAGATATTTTGTCCATGTAAAGTGCGCAACATCAGAGGCAGGGTCGTCAAGGTGAGTTTAATCATTTTGTCTTGTTTGTGTTCTCTCCCCTCCCTTCTCTCTGCCTCTCCATCCCCCTTAACAAAATCCTTCCAATGCTTTTAATTCTTGTCAACTAATACTTTTGCTTCTAATTTTGTGATTTCAGAGGTGCTGAAATAAGTAGCAGTAATAAAGATGACGAATTTCTTGAGTCTAATCCGGTAAATTTACCGGTGAATGATGAATTTGTAGATCTGGCTAGATATTTTGTTAAAGATATCAACATTAACGAGTTTGAGAAAGAAACAGAGATTAATAATTGGAGCCATGAGCATCCGTTACTTCTTTTCGATGTGCAAAATATCAATGAGGTGAAGGATGATAAAATATTATGTAATGCTTGTGTGCAACCTATCTCCCTTCCATTTTACGGCTGTCGTCAATGCAATTACTTTGTGCACTTAGGTTGTGCCCACTTACCAGAGGAGGTTCAACACCCAAGTCACCCTGAACACTTGCTTAAGCTTGGGAGATTCACTAGCATCTATTCGCTCATCAAATGTGACTGTTGCAACATGAATAGCAATGGATTATTCTACTGGTGTAAAACTTGTGAATTCTATGTTGATATCAAATGTGCTTTTCTACCTAGCACTATCAAACATGAATCTCACAAGCACCCCCTAGTTCAAACTGAAGGTTCACATCATGTTTGCAAGTCACATAATGTTTGCAAGTCATGTAATCACGAGTCCTCAAGGTTCATATTCAGATGTGATACTTGTAACTTCAATCTGGACTACAATTGTGCTTTGTTATCAAAAACTGTCAAGCACAGGTGGGATCAGCATCCCTTTATCCTGACCTATCGTCCTCCTAATGATCATCCCGACGAATTTCATTGTGAATTTTGCGAGGAAGAAATAAATCCACAGTATTGGATGTACTATTGTCATCATTGCGACCAATCTTTTCATGCTAGATGCATTTATGACAATTGGTCAAAAACCAAGTTTGGGGGCACCGTACAAGTTGATCATCACTCACACCGTCTCACATTTGTCCGAAAGATGAAAGAGTTCGCGTGTTGCAGATGTGGTAAACCTTCTAAATATAACACCTTATTGGAATGTCGTGAATGTAATTATACGATATGCAGAGATTGTTTTGAATGATGCAATTCATTAAAATCTGTTTTTTTTGGTTGAGCATACTAGACTATGATTAGTGGGAGCATTTCTGTAGTTTGTATAGATTCCTATTATGTAATACTGCTTGACATAAAAGGACAGAATGAACAATCCCAAATTAATTAGTATAATAAATTAATAATTCCTCCTCAGTATGAAAGGGAATATACAGAAGCTTTTAAAGTTCATCTTGAATTCACTACAGAACAAACTACAGTCACAACTAGCCTTGATCGAACTCAAAACTCGGGCTAATAATTGAGTCAAACTATACAGATTTGGTTCGGGTTCGGCTTAGGTAGGACTCATCGAGCTCGGCTCATGTACTAAACGAGCCAACATTGAACAAATTTTTTAGCTTATTTAGAAAAAACAAAACTAAAAAATTCGGCTCATTTATATGTAAAATAGTCAAGTTATTCGGGCTTGGTTCGTTTTAGGCTCTGCCCGAGCTTAGTTCATTTTAGGCTCGGCTTGATTATTAGCCCTACTCAAAACCCCTAAATGTTCCAATTCATCAGCAAACATGTCTATAATTTGATCGCTGAAAAATTAAAATGGGACCAATGCCAAAACTGTTTGTATGAAAATTTGATATATGTATGTATGTATTTACATCTCTCTCTCTCTCTCTCTCTCTCTCTCTCTGGCGTTGAGCTCTAATATCATATTTTGTCAAAATACAAAGAAAAATTATCACATTTGTGTAGTAGCATCTGGCCAGTTACAATTTGAGGCCTAGAGTAACAAGTTTATAGAATACATTTTAAATTTAATTATTTATTTAAAATTCATTCTTTCCATTTTTTGAGAAATAAATTGACAAAAAAAAATGGAAAAACAATATTTTTTTCATTAAAAATAGATTGAGTGAATGGGTATAATGTTTGCAAATGGATATTAATGTACGGTATACTTGAGATATCTGTGCGTGAAAGGGGCACAAACTAAGTATAGAGCTTTGTATATATAGCCAAACAATAGTATAAAAAAATCTAGACAATCCTCTAATCTAGGCAAAACATAAAAGTCATAGTAAGAATAAAAAATAAAAAAACACTGAAAAAACCTTAATAAACAAGAATATAACTCCAACAGTATTAACATAAAAAGGGCTACATCATCCTTGCATTCAAAAAAATCTAAAATCAATTCTAGGGTCCTTTCATCATTTTTGATCATATATAATACCAATCTAGCTTGAAATGTATATATTATGAAATATTTAATACAACAAAAATTTCAATGGAGGCTCATTAAGGTCAAACTATTGTGCGTCCTGATAAATGCCCATGAATCCTAGACCAAAAGACAAGATAGTTGGATATGAATTAATATTCATGTTCCGATATACTTGAAATAAATATGTAATAAAATTAAATAATTATTTAATAAATTTTAGTAGAAATTAAACTTTAATTTGCTAACATTAACCTTTTGTGAGTTATTTGGATCAAATTTCCGAATTAAATTTTTCAAGAGTTTTGAAATGAAATTTGGATTTGGATCGATCAAAATTCAATTTAAATTCAATCTATTAGCAAGCCTACCCCCGTGCATTTACTTATAAACTGGCTTACTAGTGACCTTTAACAAATTTGGATATTATATTATGCACAGAGCTTTCGTTTAGAATCACCGAGGGGTCTGCCATTTTAGACCAAACAATGCTATTTGAACTTTATTTATTGACTTAATTTAGTTACCTAATTTATTATGACTTTTTGATTGATTGTGGACCCTATTAAATATTGAAATTTGATGTTGATTCAATGATTCAAATAAAATTATATCATTAAATTAATAAATTATGTTAGATTTTTAATTCCTAATATTATTTTAGAACCATTCAAAGGTGTTACATGAGCAAATAGTTTTTGTCCAATGCTCGATTTTTATTTTTGGATAAAAGGACCTAATGCCCTAATGGCCATTGTTGCTGTGAAAAAGGCCAAGGCCATTCGGAAGTCCAGAAAAAGAGAGCACAAAAGCAGTGCACCTGCAACATGATCATTGAAAGGTGGGTCGGTTGTGGGGTTTTGGATTCCATGTCGGTTAGTGTCGAATCTTCCTTTTACTTCTCTGTTAACAGTTTTATCTCAATAACATTTTTCTTGCTGCAAACAAGCTTCCAGTACTTGGGTTCACTAGCAGAGCTATATAGGGGCCCCAAGGCCCACGCACAGTTTCTTTGAAAAAATATATGTATGGGGGGTGTACACATGTATTTTAGATAATATGCATACATATCCCATTGAGCTCACCCTATGTCTTCCTTACTTTAGTTGTTTAGCCTCTTTTATTATGTTATTTTTTTTTTAAATTGATTCTAGTTCAAACTTAAAAGTACTTACAATTGATTTTCATATGAATTTTATCTTTTGTGAGATGTTGTCTTTATTTTTGAAGTGTTGCTTATTGACTTTAAAGTTAATATTTCTTACCTTGTGAAGGTTTTACATTCTTGAGATCAAAAATTTAAATCCTCCTCCCCATCCCAAAAAAAAACAAATAAAAAATGCTTAGGCCCAACACTTTTGTTTATTGGTTTTTCTATTTTAATATCACAGTGAAAATAATTGAGGATAAATTAAAATTTTGAAGATTGTGAAAAATTGATTATGTAACTTGTTGAGTGGCCAATGAATGATTGCTAGATTTTCAATTATAAAATGAAAATTATCCCTTTTTTTTGTTTTTTACAAACAGTGCTAATTAGTCTTTTTTTTGCTTATATATATATATATATATATACACCATATTTATTGGTTTTCAAACTTTTTAAATTGATTTTTATGTATGTATTATTTTAATTCTTGTCAATTAGGAAAAAAAAGAATTAGATTATGGTTCTATCCTACTTGGGTTACTAAAGCTTGGTGATGGCTTTGAGTCATGGACGTCACACATTTAGGCAATTCTAAGCAATAATGTTAGTAATAAAAAAAAGATAAGAAAAGAAAAGATTCCTTCAAAATCCAATGATTATACTTTTAAGAAAAATGAAAAGTAATTTACATGGTTTCTATGGTATCCCGGACAAGTAAAATCCAATGATTATTACCATAATTTTTTATGTGATCATTGGTACCCCTAAACTTTAAACATCACATTATTTTTGTTACTATTCATAATACTTCTTATAAATATTTTATTGAGGAAAAAGTAGTCAACAAGCAAAAACCCATAAACCTTTCGTCAAAATTATTTGGCTGAATTATTAATAAGGTATAGTAATTAGTAAGTCCCGATATTAAGTAAGACAACCTGTTCCATCCATCATATCACTTTCACTGCCCACATCTCTCTCCAAGAACCACGCCTCTGTACAAAGGGGTCAATTTTTTTTTGATCAGAACAAAGAGGTCAATTGAATCCAGCTGATTCCATGCTTCAAGAACAAAACATAAAAAGTATTGCTGCTACGTGGAACAGCGCCAATCACTCATTCAACAAATAATATAATTCTAATATAAAAGACGGCGCGCACACACATTCACATAGTTGAGCACACAATTTTTGGTCTCAATTTCAGATTTGATGTTAAATTGGGCGTTAGTTTTTCATGAAATTGAAATTAGGTGTTAATTTTTCATGTTAATTTAATTTAAATCCGATCCATTAATAAATTTATCTAACTTATCCCGTGCATTTACTCATAACCCAGGCCAGCCAGCGACCATTAACAAATTTGGAAGAATTCGGGTACTATTTCATGCATGGAGCTTTTGTTGAGATCGAATCACCAATGCGTTGCGCTTTTAGACCCATTCAAAGGTGTTAAACGAGCAAATAGAGTTTGTCCAGTGCTCGATTTGTTTTTTTTTTTTTACCTAATGCTCTAATTCATGGCCATTATTGCTGAGAAGAAGGCCGAGGCCATTGGGAAGACCAATGAGAAGGTCCCGAAAAAGAGAGCACAAAAGCAGTGCAACATGATAATTGAAAGGTGGGTCGGTTGTGGGGTTTTGCATTCTGTGTCGGGTGGCGTCAAATCAGCCGTTTGAAAACGTATGTACAATGCACATGTCCATCTACTACCTTCAGATCCAGATCGCTATATGAGATCTTTATTTTTATATAATTATTATTTTTGATTAGATTTTATTCTGAAATATATAATTATTTGTCACTTCGAGATTTACACCTCCATATAATTATTTATAAATCAAATCTTTTTCCGAATTTAATTAGCTGAAAAGCTATATATTTCTAGGACCAAGTCACCCTGTAAATTAGAAGAGTTCAAATACACGCTTTATTTTTCATTCATTTTTTTTTGTTTACTAAAAAATATTTCTACATACACAAACTCAAATATTTAGATATTCGACTAATAAATACACAAAATAATTAAAGGAAAAAATGCAAACCGAAGCTGTAGCTTAAAATGTCCAATGTGCATGTCCAGTTGTCCACCTACTAGTAATACTCCATATAATTAGTTCAAATGAACGCTTTATTTTTCATTCATTTTTTTTGTTTACTAAAAAATACATCTACATACACAAAATCAAATTCTTTTGATCTTCAACTAATAAACACACAAAATAATTAAATTGAAAAATGCAAACCCAAGCTATAGTTTAAAATAGCCCATGTGCGATGCACATATTCAGTTACTAGTATACTTATGACTCAAATCTCACACCGTGTTTTACACCTCTATATGATTATTTTAGACTCATATCTCACTCCGAGATCTATACTTCTATATAATTATTTCTCACTTTGAGATTTACACTTCTATATAATTATTTATGATACAAATCTTACTCCGAGATCTACACCTCTATATAATTATTTTTAACCAAGATCTCGCTCTGAATTTAATTAGGTGAAAAGTTAGATATTTCTTGGAGTAAGTCAGTTGTAAATTAAAAGAGTTGAAATATATGCTTTATTTTTCATTCATTGATTTTGTTTACTAAAAAAATACATCTTCATGCACAACTCAAATATTTTGATTTTCAACTAATAAACTACAAAATAATTAAAGTGAAAAATATAAACTAAAGTTGTAGCTCAAAATGGCCCATGTGCAATACACTTGTTCACCTACTAGTATACTTTTGACCCAGATTTTACTCCAAGATCTATACTTCTATATAATTATTTTTCACTTTGAGACCTAAAATTTTATATAAATAATTGTTACCCAGATCTCACTCCGAAATCTACATCTCTGTGTAATTATTTTTGACCCAGATCTCACTCCAAGATTCATATCTCTATATGATTATTTCTTACATCAAGATTTACACCTCTATATAATTATTTTTGGCCCAGATCTCATTCCAAGATCCACACCTCGCACAATTAGAGTTCAGTTGTGGGTTGAATGATATAAGGCAGCAATATTTTAGGATTAATCATTAAAAAAAAAACATATAAATGACAAAGAACAAATGAAAAAAAAAATGGCAAGTGGCTTACACTTTAGAGTAAAGCTACCATATCGAAATATCAATTTTAGGACTTGATGATGCACAAAATAATTTTACACACCACTTGTCAAGTGTGAATAATAAATGCAAAAAAATTAATATCAGGAGATGAAGAGACACAGATAATTTATAGTGGTTCGGTCAACTCAACCTATGTCCACTCTTCAATGGCTCTGGTTGTCGGGTATTTTTTTAACTTAAGGGTGTGGAAAGCAGAGAGTATAAACTTTGAGGGAGAGGAGAGAGTAGTGCTCAGGTGATGTGTGATGCCCCCAAGTGTTGGTGGCACATGCAATTTATAGTAGCCCCCTTAACAGGTTGGGGCTACTTCTCAACAACTAAGCAAATATTTCGATGGAGCTCACGACTTCCTCTCAATGGGTGAGGTGGTTGAGGAGCTCCCCATGAGATGCGGTCAAAGATAAGGCGAGGGTGGATCGTTTCCTTTTGCAGTGCAGGTAAGGCCCCCACACTCTTCCTCTTGATGACGTAGCCGAACTGATGAGACTGGACTTGAACAGTATTGAGCTTAGTGAGTCTTTATAAGATTGAGCTCTTCAATTGAGGTTTGGGTTTTTCAAATAAATTGGGCCATTTTGGGCTTGATCCATCATTTGCCCCACAATGCCCCGTGTCCAAGGAAAGTTGAAGAAGGTTCCATTAGCTTGCTTCTTGAGTTATAAGTGGTGGAGACTTCTTCTGCTAGATGACCTTTTTTCCTCCACAATGCATTTTTGATTTGTATGCCTTAAGCTCTTTCCACTTTTGCTAGATTTTTTAAGAGAGTCCATAATTTTCAATTTGGGGCTTTTCTCTCTTTTAAAAACCCTAGGTTATAAATATGACCTTCTCTTACCCATTTCATTCACTTTAAGATTGAATACCCATCTCTTGAAAAACTTGAGAGCCCATTCTTGTGAGCTTGGTTTTTTCCATTCTATTGAGATTTGAGAGAAGGGAGACAAGACTTGAAGTCTTTCAAGATTATTTTGTTGGTATTTCTTGGGTAGAGTTTTTGAAGTGGGTATTAGAGATTTGAAGGAGGTGGGATAGAAAAACTCCATTGGTGCCATGAGGAATGGTGAGATTGGGGCTGAGAGAGGTAGTCTTGGGGCCTTTGGAGTTGCAAGAGTTGAAGGAGGAGGAGGAGGAGAAAATCCTCGGTCAGCCGCTGCCACGCGCGCGCCACAGCAACCCGCGCAAGCGCCTTTAAACACTGCTTTAGGTGCTGGTTCAGGCGCCTCTCATGCAGGTTTTGGTGTTTTTGGCAAGGCTTCTAGCCTGGGTGCTGGTTCTGTTGTCCTGGACAGCTCAAGCGCGCTGGGCAGCAGCCTAGGCACTGGCACTACTATCCTGGATAGCCCAGACGCGCTGGGTAGCAATGTAAAGGCTGTTTTTTGCTGTCCTAGATAGCTCAGACACCCTGGGCAGCGTAGATTCTGCTGTCTTGGGCAGCTTTCGAAAGTTAGGCAGCAGTATTTTTACAGTAGAAAATGTAGGAAATCGACCTAGGGAGTAGCAGGGAGAGTTGGGTAGCAGCCAGGGTGAAGGGGCAGATCTGGGCACCTCCCCAGGCACTGATTTAGGCGCCAAAAATGCTTTTTTGCACAATTTTGAAGGGTCAAACACCTCTCCAGTTACTGGGCTGCTCTGTTTTGGCGAGCAAATATGGTTAGGCACCTCTCCCAGTGTTGGGTTGCCTCGTTTGGACGAGCAAAAGCGGTCAGGCATCCCTCCAAGTGTTGTGCTTGACACTGCACGCGACAAGGAAGTTTTGGGTGTTGCTTTTAATGATCATGATTTGACTGTGACTCCTCCAATCCAAATTCCTCAAGACTTCCCAAATGATAGCCTAGACTACTCCTTACGGCCTCGAAATAATAAGCGCAATGGTAAAATGGGGTTTGACGATAACGGGTCTAAGGTAAGTACTTTTTCCAGTCTGTTCCGTTCGGATGAAGATATCTTGACGCTTATTTTTACTTATCGCATTCCTCCGACCGTGTTGTGCTGTCGAGCTGAATTGGGCGAGCTTGCTTGCAACGACTCTTCTGGTGATATTGTTGTTTATGAAGAGATACTCGAGGCTGGGCTAAGATTCCCTATGTCCTCTCTCATTTGTCGTATTTTGAGTTACTTTTCTTTGACTTCAGGGTAATTAGCGCCCAACGGTTAGAGAGTTTTGCTAGGCTTTCTTGCACTATGGAGAAAAATGCACTATGAGGATACTTCTCCTGTGGAGTTCCACGCGGCATATAATTTGAGCGAAACTCCTGCACCAAATAGGGGGTGGTACTACTTTACCACAAGAAGTGGTATAGTGCTTACGGGGATGCGCTCCAATTGTTGCGGCTGAAAATCTTGCTTCTTATTTGTTGGTGGAGAGTGGGCTGCAGAAGTCGACAGAGCTTTGGTGCCAATGCGGTGGGGTGCTACCAAAAAAACCCAATACGCTGCACATTTGCTTCTTCTCTCTTTTTTTTTTTATGTGCTCACCATTCCCTTGCGAACATGTCTGTGCTTTCTCAAGACCAAGAGTGAAAGTTGGAGGCCGTCAAGGCTTGCCCTTGCAAAGATTTGGGAACCCTTCTGCCTAAGGATACTAGGGTTGTTGCTCCCTCTCAGAGGTCTAGTGGTTCTTCCTCAAAGAAAAAGGGTGGGTTAGTTTCCTCCTTTAATTTTTCCCTTCCTCTTGGTATTTTTCGCCTCCCTGACATTTTCTTGTTTTCGCAGCAAGTAAAAAGGTGGTAGTGTCTTGCTATTCTAGCAGGAGCCCTCCTTCCTCCAAGGTGGCGAGTACAGGTGATGCCCCCCAATTGACACCTATAACGGTACCTCTCTAGCCAGCGACTTCTTCAATTACTACTCCAGAGTCTTCCTTGTCGGGCACACCCTCTGCTCCTCCTTTGTCTCCTCCTCATGCGGGAACCCCCGAAAGAAGACCGACTTGGCTTGGTCCTATGATGGGCAGACCGCCAGTCATCAAAGAAAGGCTTGGGAGGTTTGTGTTCGCACCCGAAGTTTGTTAGCTTAGCATTTCTGGCACTAAGAGGATTGTCAACACATATTTGGAAGACCTGGCTCAGGTAAGGGTCTGTTGTTTCCCTTTCTCCACTTCCTTATTAAGTCTCTTGTCACCTTTCCACCTTTCATCTCCTTCAGGTTTCGACTTCATCTGTCTGCTTGATTTCAAAAGCCTATAATTACGACAAGCTGAAGCTGGATTTTGACGTCGTGCAAAGGGAGCTTCTTATTGCTCAGAGGCAACTGGTAGTACTTCTCGGGATGAGCTTGTGGCGGCTCATGAGAGGGCATCCAAGTTTGAGTCTAAGCTTTTGGCGACCCGTGAGAGGGATGCGCTCAGGGAGGGTCAGCTTATTGAGGCCCGTGAGCGGGCAACTAAGCTTGAGACTGATCTTTTCGCAACCCATGAGAGGAACGCACTTAGGGAGGCTGAGCTTGCAGTGGCCCATAAGAGGGCTATGCTCAGAGAGGCGGCGGAGTCGAAGGTTTCTCAGGAGAGAGCTTCTCGTGCTGAGGAAGACTTGGAGAATGGCCTTACAGATGCTTTCATTGATGATTTCGAGGATCTCCGAGGGAAGATCTCTGTGCTTTTTCTGACATTGACTTCTCAGGTTTCGTGCATACTAATGATAGTGATGAGGACTCTGATAATGCCGAGGATGACGAAGAGGAGGTGGAGGACGACCGTGAGAGCATTTAGAGTGTTTAAGACTTTTAATTTTTTTTTTAAAAGGCAGTTTATAGTCTCATTTTTGTACTGATACTCATTTGAAATGAAATGCATCTTTTTTGAGTAGAAACGTAAAATTTTTTATTAATCTATTGCTTATTTAAACTCAAAAAAGGTACATTAAATATTGGGTAATAGCCCCAAAAAATAAAATCAAGTCCCAATTTCCACTGTTTTGATGCTCTCAGGGTGTCATTGGTAATACCTCTTCAAGTGCTTCGCATTTCATGGATGGAGTAAGGTTTTTCCCTTAGAATTCTAGATCCTGTAGGTGCCCGGCCTTACCACTTCTGTTACGAGGTAGGGTCTTTTCCAATTTGGTCACAGCTTTCCTTTGCGTGTATCCTTTGTGGTGAGGGATCACTTTCTTGAGGACTAAGTCCCCTAGTTGGAAGGAACGAGGCTTTACCCTCGAGTTATAATACCTTGCCATGCGTCGCTTGTACTTCGCGTTGTGGACCACAACCGTCTCCCTTGCCTCCTCCACCAAGTCGAGGTTGATGCGGAGTCCTTTCTCGTTGGTGATGGGCTTGTGGTGCTAGATCCTTAGAGAGTGTACTCCGATCTCCACAAGGATGACCGTCTCAGTTTCAAAGGCGAGGGAGAAAGGGGTGTCCCTAGTAGGAGTTCTTGGTGTGGTTCGATAGGCTTACAATACTCCAGGAAGCTCGTCCACCCAAAAACCCTTCGTTTTTTCAAGCCTTGTCTTTGGGTTGTGTAGCACTGTTCTTACCATGACCTCTGCTTGTCCATTTTCCTGCAAGTGTGCTGGGCTAGAGTGAGGTTGTTTTATCTGAAGGTTGGAGCAGAAAGAGTTTAACAGCTTATTGTCGAACTGCTTGGCATTATCATTGACAATGACGTGGAAAATCCCGAAGCGACAGACCAGACTTTTCTAGATAAAATCTTTGACTTTCACGTCTGTGATTTTAGCTAAGGGTTCGACCTTTGACCACTTGGTGAAATAGTCGATTGCCACCACCACAAATTTGCACTGTCCTTTATTGAGAGGCAAGGGGCCTAGGATGTCGATGCCCTACTTGGAGAAAGGTTATGAACTTGAAATGGTTGTTAACTCCTCCGGTGGTTGCCTGGGCACAATTGCAAAGTGTTGACACTTGTCACACTTCTTCGAGAATTCCTAGGCATCCCTCACCATGGAGGGCCAAAAGTAGCCTTGTCTGGGCGCCTTGTGGGCAAGGGGGCGCCCTCCAGAGTGGTTCCCGCAGATCCCCTCGTGGATCTCTCGCAGGGCATAGTGAGCTTCTTTGGGTGAGAGACATCGCAACAACGACAAGGAATAACCTTTCTTGTATAGCGCGTCCTAGAGGACAACAAACTTGGAGGCTCTCATCCTCAACTTCCTGGCCTCTAGAGGATCATCTGGCAGTACACCTTCCTGAAGGTACGCCGTTATTGGAGTCATCCAATTTGACCCAGCTGATGTACAATTTACATTTGTGGCCTCCATATTCAACTTGCTTGGCTCGAACTGGTGACCGATGAATGCTGGCTCTCCTGATGGGGCTTCCACAGATGAGGCGAGCCTTGCGAGTGCATCGGCGGCCATGTTATCTTCTCTAGGGATGCAGCTTATCTGGAAGTAGTAGAATTTTGCGATCATGCTTCTCGCCATGCCAAGGTATTCCTGCATCCTGGTTCCTTTGGCTTCGAAAGCGCCCTTCACTTGATTAACTATCAGCTGAGAATAGCTGAAGGTGGCGAGGTGTTGAGCTTCTGTTTCCACTGCCAATCTTAATCCAGAGAGAAGAGTTTCGTACTTTGCCTCATTGTTGGAGGCAACGAAGTGGAGCTTTACCACATACTTGAGAGTGGTGCCATCTGGGTTGATCAATATTAGGCCAGCTTCTTCGCCATCACTGGTCGAGGAGCCATCTACATAGAGTCTCCAAAGTAGAAGAGAGGAGGGTTTGGAATTTAAAGTGGGTGACTGGGTGCTTGGGGAGGCTGCTTGGGCGCTAAGAGGTGCAGTTTGGGCACCTGTAGGTTTAGTATGGGCATCAGGGGCATTCTGGGCAACTGCAGGGACTGCCTGGGTAGTTTGAATGCCTATAAGGGCTGCCTGGGGGGTTTGAGCATTTGCAAGGGCTGCCTGGGTGGTCTGAGCGTCTGCAGGGGTTGCCTGGGTGCCAGGAGGAGCAGCCTGGGCACGTGGAGGTTCAGTCTGGGTGCCCGCAGGGGCTACCTGGGCGTCCCACACCTCGGCATCCCTACAGCACCCTTCTTCAGCTAGTCTGAGCTCGACAATGAAGTCTGCCAGAGCTTGTGCTTTGATGGCTGTCCTCGGTTGGTACTGAATGTCGAACTCCCCAAGTTCCACTGCCCATTTAAGAAGTCTGCCAGATACGTCTGGCTTCCCCAAGATTCTTTTAAGAGATTAGTCTGTGACGACCACTATGCTGTGACTTTGAAAGTAGTGTCGTAGTCGTCTTGCTGTTGTGATCAAGGCGAGCGCCAATTTTTCTAGCCCCGAATATCTGATCTCTGCTTCTCAATTTGCTCTGCTCACATAATAAATTGGCTTCTACACTCCACTATCATTTCTGATGAGCACTGAGCTTACTGCTGAGGAGCAAGCAGAAAGATAAAGACTAAGAGTTTCTCCTGGAGTGGCATGTGATAAGAGGGGAGGTGTGGCTAGGTAGACCTTGAGCCTTTGGAAAGCCTCCTCTGCCTTGGGTTCCCATTTGAAGGCCTTCCGGAGAATCTTGAAGAAGTGCAGACATTTGTCTGCAGATTTGGAAATGAACCTATTGAGTGCAACAATTCTTCCATTAAGGCGCTGGAGCTTCTTGGTCGAGGAAGGTGACTTCATGTAGAGGATAGCCTTGATTTTATCGAGGTTCGCCTCAATTCTCCTCTGATTGACCATAAAACCTAAGAATTTTTCAGACCCTACGCTGAAGGCGCACTTCTCAGGATTAAGCTTCATGTGATAGGACCTTAGGACATTGAATATCTCTTGGAGGTGATCAATGTGGTCTACTGCTATGAGACTTTTCACCAGCATGTCATCCACGTACACCTCCATTGTTTGTCCGATATGAGACTGGAACATCTTGTTCACCAACCGTTGGTAGGTTACTCCTGCGTTCTTTAGTTCGAAGGGCATGACTCTGTAGCAATAGGTTCCCTTCGAAGTGATAAATTATATTTTCTCCTGGTCTAGGGGTATATGCTAATCTAGTTGTACCCAGAATAAGCATCCAGGAAGTGAGCAACTTATGCCCGGCGGTGGCATCGATGAGGAGCTCGATCCGTGGCAGCAGGTAGCTGTCTTTTGGGCATGCTTTGTTAAGCTCTGTGAAGTTGACGCAGAGATGCCACTTTTCATTAGTTTTGGTGACCATCCCCACGTTGGAAAGCCACTCAGGATATGCTACTTCTCTGACAACCCCGTTATCTATTAGCTTTGCCACCTCATTGTCCATAGCTTAGGCCCTTTTAGTGGAGGCGCCCCTTAGCTTTTGGCAAACAGGCTTGTGGTGTGGGTCTATATTGAGACGGCGTGTGGCCACTTCTGGGTTAATTCCCTAAAAGTCTGCGTGTGACCATGCAAAGACATCCATGTTACGTCTCAAAAGGTCTATTAGCGGGTCAACCATGTCTTTAGGAAGGGAAGAACCGATTTATACTCTTCTGTCTGGGTGCTCTTTATCCAGAGCCATATGGGTGAGCTTCTCGTCTGGTTCTCCTCTTTCTATGGTGGTGTCATCCCTCGAATCAAGGACCTCAACTTGCAACGCTTCTTGGTCTTCATGGAGGATACATAGCACTCCCTCGCTGCAATCTGGTCTCCTCTGACCTCTCTGACTCCATTCGTGGTTGGAAAGCGGAGGATGAGGTGATAGGTGGAGGGCACAACTCTTAATGTGTTAAGAGCAGGTCGCCCCAATATGATATTGTAGGCTGATGGGAAGTCTATGACCAAGAAATTGACCATGACTGTGGAACTCCGGGGCGATGCTCCGGTTGTGACAAGTAGGGTGATGGACCCTAGGGCATATACCTTTTCCTCTAAGAACCCAATGAGGGGTGATCTGATAGACTGCAGTCTCTCTCTGCCTAGGTTGAGCTTGTTATATGCCTCTACGAATAGGATATCTGCAGAGCTACCACTATCCACCAGAATCCTGCGCAACTGAAAATTGGCCACTATCATGGTGAGCACCAGGGGATCATCATGGGGGTACTGGATTCCTTCTAGGTCCTTATCTGAGAAAGATATGACCTCGCTGCCGCCCTGCTTTGGCACTTTGGAGGGGCGGATCTCGTCGAGGTGCCTTGCCTTTCTGGCGTGGGCCTTCATTGTAGAGAGTGATTCTCCACTTCCTGCTAGTTCTCTTGAGATGGTGTGGATCTCCCCCGCGGGCTGCTGGTCTTTGTGGTTATGAAGTGGTGGTGCTCGTTCTCTGCCAGCAACATACTGACGTAGGTGGCTACGGTGGATGAGTTCCTCAATTTGTCTTTTGAGGTCATAGCAATCGTTGGTGTCATGCCCATGGTCGCGGTGAAAACGACAGTACTTGTTAGGATTTCTATGATTTGGAGGAGACTTCATCTTCCCTGACTACTTTACAGCGAGGTCATCTTGGATCTGGAATAGTATGTGCCCGATAGCGGCGTTGAGGGGAGTGAAGGCTTGTCAGTCCCTCTGAGGAGTAGGACCTAGCCGGTCTTTGACAGGAACCTTCTCCGTTTTACCGCACTTGCTGCTAGTCTTCTTCTTGTCTTCTCTCTCCTTTTTCTTCCTCTTTTCCCCTACTGCTTTGGAGGACTCACCTCGTCTAGCCCTTGTGATGTCCTTAGCATTTATGTATTTTTGGGCCTTTGCTAACAGTTCTGGCATGCTCTTTGGTGGGCATTTCATCATTGAGAAAAGGAAGCTTGACGAGCGGAGGCCTCTCAAGAAGGCAGTCATCGTCACTTTGTCATCGGGCTCATAAACTTGGAGTACCTCCTCAGGCTCTCATCCCTGTCCTACTTTATGCTATATAGATGGGTGACAGGTTTCTGGTGGTGACGCCCTCCAATGAAATGTGACACGAATGGCCTGCTCAGTTCTGCAAAGGAGGCAATAGAGGCTGGGGGGAGCTTAGCAAACCATTGTTGTGCGGATCCCTTCAATGTGGTTGAGAAGGTCCTGCACATGATTTCGTCTGGGACGTTGTGCAGCTGCATCAGAGTCTTGTAGGTGTCAAGGTGGTCTAGCGGATCTTTTGTTCTATCAAAGGTCTCCACAGATGGCATTTTGAACTTTTGAGGGAGAGGGTAGTTTGCCACATCAGGTTTAAAAGACGTGTTTGTACACCTTACCAAGTAGTCCACTATCTCAGGTTCCTGTGCCTTCATGGCATTGAAGACATCACCCAATTGATTTTGTACTTCTTTGATTTTCTCGTCCCAATGATGTGAGACTCTTCTGAAATGATCATGAAAATGACTCTCATGCTCCATACTTCTGTTCTCACCCTCATTCTCTTGGAGATGAAGGTCCTCACCATGGGAAGCAGGTGGAGGAGGAGGAAGTGGGATTCCCTCATGATGAGCTCCCTTGTGTGGGGCGCCCAAGGGGGCTCTAAGGGGGGCGCCCGGGTGTGGTGCAGCAGGGTGTGGAGCCCCTTGATGCCCAGGGCGTGGAGCTCCTTAGGGTCCTCCATTCTGTGCACCTCCAAGTTGCGCTCCTTCTCGTCCAGCGAGCATGAGTTGTAGTATTTGCTAGTTTTGGGCCACCAGCTGCTGCATGGTCTCCAACATTTGCTGGAGCATTTGGGACAGGGTTGGTCGTGATGGATTTCCTTTATGTTGATTTATGGATCTGATAGTGATCGTCATTGGATCAGCAAATGGAATATTTAAGAGTGAGAATTTTGTTGTTTTCCACAGACAGTGCCAAACTGATGATGCACAAAATGGTTTTGCACACCACCTGTCAAGTGTGAATAATAAATGCAAGAAAATTAATATCAGGAGATGGAGAGACACAGACAATTTATAGTGGTTTGGTCAGCTCGACTTACGTCCACTCTTCAATGGCTCTGATTGTCGGGTATTTTAATAACTCAAGGGTATGGGGAGCAGAGAGTACAAGCTTTGAGGGAGAGGATAGAGTAGTGCTCAGGTGATGTGTGATGCCCCCAAGTGTTGGTGGCGCGTGCAATTTATAGTAGCCCTCTTAATAGGTTGGAGCTACTTCTCAGCAACTAAGCAACTATTTCGATAGAGCTCACGACTTCCTCTTGATGACGTAGCCGAACTGATAAGACTGGACTTGGACAATATTAAGCTTAGTGGGTCTTTATAAGATTAGACTCTTCAATTGAGGTTTGGGTTTTCCAAATAAATTGAGTCATTTTGGACTTGACCCATCAGAACTTTACCTTAATTTCCATCCAGCAAAAACATGATACGTGAACTTTTTTTATTAGCTATAATTTTATTATTTTTTTTTTGGGTAAATTATATGAAGTTCAAATAAAGAATAGTAGTCTAGATCAAATTTCAGCACAATAGTAGTGTCTTATCCTGCAGTTTCTTAGAGCATCTTCAATATGCTCTCTATTATACCTCATTTAGTACCTTAGTGTTTTACATCCTTAAGTCTTGGTGGCTGTGACAATTGCCTACTCGCTGATGCAGAATAAATGAAAGAAAATTATGACATTTCATTTGAGCGTGGTCATCCTGATCGGTTAGAGAATTTTATAATAACGCTGCGTTTGGTACGCAGTAATATATTTATATAGGAATGAAATGAACATGAAAATAAAATAAACTTGAGAATGGAATGAAATAGAATGTGTATTATCATTCCAATGTTTGGTAAATAATTAGGATTAAGTCTTGGAATGGAATGCCTATTCCATTCCAAAGTTTGGATAAAATAATTTCTATTAGAATAGAATGAAATTTAACAAAAATAACTTTTTATCATAAAATTTCCAACTTATTGCATACTGCATTATAATGAATATTTTTGTTAATTTTAAAATTTGAAAAATTAGATTAAATATGTAGTAAATAAAGTCACAAAGAGTCACATAATGAAAAAATTCACTAAAAAATAATAAAAATTAATAATAAACAACAAATAAAAAAATAAAAATGCGATACGTTCGTCAATATCCTACATAATCTTTCATAAATAACTTTACCCGCTCTATTCAACACCAGTATCCTCCTTAAATTCACAAACCAACTTCCTCTTAGTACGCAACATAGGGAGCCCCCTACTGTCCTGCATCAATATCACTCTGACTGCATAAATAAAGTCTTCTCTGAAGTTTTCTGGTGAAACAAGTAAGTCCGTGCAATATTGGAATTACCCTCGACTTAGTGCCACGGCCTCACTAGTAGGTGTGGAAGTAGACCTTGAATAAAGTTCCAAAACCATATCAAACATTAGCAAACCCACAAGAAAGAATCAACAAGAACCAACCACATAGTCTAACTTAGCTAAAGAAGCACATACAACATGACCCTTATGTAATAAGGTGACCCATTCAACCTCAATTGTTTTTTGAGTATTGGAAAAAAAAAGTATTACTTAGAGTGACCCACACGGATTACAGATATTCCACAGTTGAATAATTGCTTTGCTCAAGAAAAATACATGCTTGTTTAGTGACTTTATCAATACCTGTTAGGCCATGGCTGATTGGTGTAATACTACTAGCTACTAAGCCAATTTAGCCAAGAAGAAGGAACTTGGCTAAATAACACCCCAACACTAAAGTCGAATGTTGAACGCTAACGTTAGATGTCCACGATTTCCACAACAAAACCCCTGATTTTCTTGAGCACTGTAAAGATGAAATGCATACTGACGTGCAACTCAATGGACTAGAATATCAAAACACATTTATGGGCTAATAATATACAAATGAAGAAGCTAAGTTGAATACTTCCGAGCCACACTACATCGTACGTTAATTATAGTTGTACAATGAATCAAACGGCTGAACACCCCATGGACCTTTAAACTTAACCATACACCAATACAACAGACTGTACAACTTGAAGAGGATATTTCTAACCAAAAACCAACCAGAAGGAATCAATGGCAAGTCAAATTGAAAGCATAGAAGAAAATTACCGTGGAAATTTATATTAGGCCTTGCAAAGGCTAGAATTGCATTGCCTTCACAACTTGCTAACACATTTGACTTCTAAAAGAAATTTGTAATCTGCCTATCCTCATCAGTACAATTGTACATCATTATTATCGGTGGACCGACAAGGCCATGGAGGGACAAAAATAAGTACAATTGTTCCTTACACTACATTTGAGAGCACAATCTATGTGAGTAAAATAAAAATGCTTCTGTCAGACATTTTCTCAAACATCTTCAAAGTAAGACCCAAATCCCCACGACCCAATTACATTTGTTCATCGATTCTGCATATTAACTCTTACGGTGTATTGGGTTGAGTTGAGTCTAGGTTTGATGAACAAAATTTCGATAGGTATAGAGGTACAAAGTTAAAACTACAAAAGATACGGGGTAATTGTGATATTATTTTATTTCTTAACTTAATTAGGAAATTATGTTCTTTTTATTTCTTGGTTAAGATTTTAATTTTATTTGGATTCTTAATTTATTTAGGATTCTAATTTTCTAGTTACTTTAGGGTTTCTATTACTATTTAAAGTCTTGTAAGGCTCAGGGTAAAGGTACTTTTTGACGAATTAATAATATTGAGAATGTTGTATCTATTTTTTTCAATTATTTTGGTGTTCATAGAAATCAACAAATTTATTAAAGCCTTTAAGTATTTACGTGCTTCCTTGCATTTGACTTCTTGTTTTAAGTATATGTTAGTTACACCTAATTGTAATATTTTAAGCTTCAACCCATGAATTATGCCAATAACAATGCCATGTGATTGCTACACACATCAACAGGCCAAAAAAAAAAAAAAACCAATTGTCAACGATTGTATGTCGTTAGTTTATCTTAGCACATGTATATACAAATGCATGAGGAATCTTTAATAAATTATTGGCAAAATTAGGAATTCTCTAGCTCTACGTATTCAGCCACTCAACTTGGCAAGAAATTTTGATAAATAATTTGAGGAGTTTGATTCTTTCCTACGTAAGAGCTGTGCAGAACTTAGCAAAGAGATTAAAGACCCCACACACCCGAACACCTTTTAACCCTTCAAGCAAGTTCAAGTTCATTCTTTTGTGGTGCATGTAAACAAAATTGGGATCGGTTCATCTACAATTGTAACAAGTGTGACTTTGGCATTTGCATTCCATGTTTCTTCGAGGACCGCATGGTTAAACTTACAGTTCACCAGCGCCCATTAGCCGTCCTACTTAGGCCATCCTTGTTCTTTTGTGATATTTGCAGCATGGATTGATCATGTCTAACTAAGATTGATCATTAGAAAACCTTCTTGGTTGTTATTCTTATGACGGTGGTAGCACGGTACTTTATTGACCAAAAAGTCTTTGGATTTTTTGGTTTAGTGTTCAGGGATATTCGATTTAATTTACGTAAATTTTAATTAATATTTTTTTTAATTCTGTTAAATACTGACTATTCACGTTAGAATTAGAATATTAGTAAGAGATAAATCTTTTATTATTTGACCTAAAATATTATCACAATTTAATCTCGTAACGTTTAAATTTATATCATTTTACCTACCTTCAGCTACGGACGACGAGTAGTCGAAGGACTAGAGATTTTCTTTTTTCTTAATTAAGAGCCTTCACTGATCAATAGTCTAAGTGAACCTTACCGGGGAAAAGGAAAAGTTTCTACTTTGAAAGTGACGTTTGTGGGGAGAACTGCAAAAAAAAAATGCAATCGTACACTGCTGAGAGACGTCTTGAGAGACACAGATGAAACAATATATACTCAGTTTTTGTCGGTGAATTATATTTTTACCCCCTCAACTATACCTTAGTCTCACTTTGCCCCCATCAACTTGAGTCTCTCACATTTTTTTTTGGATCAACGGCCAGGATGTCTATATTAGATTACGTGCACCTCGATTAATTCACTTTTTAGTTCGATCAAAGACAAAACATCCATGCCCGGACTAAAATAGTCACAAAAAATTATCAAAATTCGAACTCAAGACATTTACGATCGATCTCTGTTACCAGTTGAGCTACCTTAAGTTTTCAAATCTCTGACAATGTCTCATAGAGTACTTGAATTGGTTTTAAATCACCCCATAATCAAATGTTCATCATGTTTCAGACATAAAATGTCCACATGTATAGTAAAATACACATTTCTAATATCTAGATTTGGGGTAATATGAAACAGATAAACATAGTTGGAGATGTACCATTAGCAATGTGATAGTTGAGATGATAGTGTAAGAACAATAACATAGAATTCAGTTGAAGGGACAATGTGAGGTAAGACACAAAGTTGAGGGGTCAAAGTGTAGTTTTTGAATCCTTTTTAGGTAGAGTCCGAGGAGTCTTGGTGGTTGTCACAGTCCTAGCCATTTGCTTCAGACTTTAATACCTTCTTGTTGCAATTTTCAATACCCTCTATCTCTTCTTGTTGCAGTTTTCAGTACCCTCTCTCTCTCTCTCTCTGTCTCTCTCTCTCTCACACACACACACACACTTACACTTAGATGGAGCTCAAAAATCCCATCCATGAGCATCCACTGATCCTCAAGGAAGTGCATAATGAAAAAGGTAAGAAAGTTATCTGCTACGGATGTAGGGAACCAATCTTAGACACTACATACAGTTGCAAGGAGTGTGAAAATTATTTCCTGCATAGAAGATGTGCAGAACTACCCGCGGAGAATAAAGACCCTAGACACCCCGGACACAGTCTCAACTTATTGAAACGTTCGACTAGTAAGAACCATTCAACTTACATGTGTGATGTTTGTAGAGGAACACAGGCTCAATTCACTTACTATTGTTCCCATTGTCATTTCAACATCTGCGTGTTATGTTTCTTGGAGGAGCCCATGATTACACTTCCGTGTCACGGGCACCAATTAACTCTTCTACGCAGGTCAGCCAATTTCAATTGCAATGCTTGCAAACTAAGCGGTAAAGGCTCATCGTATCTATGTTACACCTGTCAATTTTGGATTCATAAGAGTTGCGCTTTGTCACCTACCACAATTGAGCTTGATTATCACCATCATCACCGTCTCAACCTGAACTACAAGTATGTATCATCGAAGTTCAGCGACTATAAGGACCGTTGCAATAGGTGTCGTAAGGAAATTATCGATGGTTCTTGGGCTTATCGTTGCGAAGCCCAATGCAAGTATTTTGTCCATTTCGAGTGCGCAATTTCAACATTGAGGTAAGTTTAATCCTTTTTATATACGTCTTCTCTCTCTCTCTCTCCAGGGTCGGCCCTAGTGTAAGGTCATCTAAGTCTGGGTTTTCGGTCTCATTTTTTTAGTTAATTCCCATTATTAATAATTATAACTACTGGCCCAAATAAAAATTTTAATTTTATAAAAACTTATGCCCAAAAAAATAATTACTTCCAATAAATTAGAAAATGATAATATAATTCAACAAAAGGATAATAACGAAAATATGCACAATTGAAATATTAAGTTTATAAAAAATGATTAGATTCTTTTCCGAATGTATGCATTGCTTTACAGAATATTATTGACAATTCTTATAATTATTGCTTTCGTAGAATTTTTTTTTTCAAATTAAAGTTGATAAAATCTTATATAAGATCAACTATTTCACAAGAAAAATTAAGTGCATTAGCAATATTATCAATCAAAAAAAATAAGACAGTGAAATTTGAATATAAAAACTTAATTATTAATTTTGCATCTCAAAAAGCGAAAGGGATAAAATTTAAATAAAATATTATTTTTAAAAATAATAGGCCTTTCTTTTAGTTGTCGCTTTAGCCCCAGGATATCATGGGCCGACGCCCTCTCTTTCTCTCTCTCCTCTTAACGAAATTCTTGCAATGCTCTTGGTATTGTTAACTGAAATTGTATTCTAAATTTGTGATTTCAGAGGTGGTGGACGTAAGAATGGAGCAGAAATGAAGGAAAATGGTAAGGATGATCTAGACATTAATTTGATACGCTTACCGCTGGCCGGTGATTCCTTAGATCTAGTTAGATATTTTGTTGAGCATAGTAATCAAGAAGAGACTAAGGGTGAAACAACGATCGATCATTGGACTCATGACCATCAACTAATCCTTGTCGATAAGCACCATAACAATGAGATGAAGGGTGACCAAAAAATTTGCAATGGTTGCGTGCAACCAATCTCGCCTCCATATTACATTTGCGAAATATGCAATTACTTTCTTCACATAAGTTGTGCAAACTTGCCAAAAACATTGCGACTCCCATGGCACCCTAAACACCTGGTTCAGTGTTCGCAATACTCCGAATTCTATAAACTCTTCAAATGCAAAGCATGCAAGTCATATAGCAACGGATTCTACTACAAATGTGGGACTTGTAAATTCTACCTAGATGTCAAATGTGCTTTTCTACCATTAACGATTACACATGAAGCTGACGAGCACCCATTGGTTGAAACTGAATGTGTAACACATAAGTGCCATGCATGTCATTATCCTTCCCGGGGGATGAGATTTCGTTGTGATTCTTGCAAATTCAATCTATCCTACAAGTGTGCTCTCCTCCCGCATACTATCAGGCATAGATGGGACAAACATCCACTCAACCTATTCTACAAAACTATCAATGACCATCCAGACGAATTCTACTGTGAATATTGCGAGGAAGAAATAAATCCTCAATGTTGGCTCTACCATTGTGGCGAGTGTGATCAATCATTTCATCCTAGATGTGTTTTTAATGGTTATTCAAACACCAAATTTGGGGGAATCGTTGAAGTTGATGAGCACCCACACTCTCTCATGTTTGTGCAGACGGCAAAGAGGATGTCCACTTGTTGCAGATGTGGTAGTGCTTTTAAGGATTGTCCCTCATTCGAATGCCAAGTTTGTTACTACGCTGTTTGCCAAAGATGTCTTGATAAGTTACATGTTAAGAATTCCAAAGGGTGGGGAAAATGATGGAAGAATATGATTAGCATTTTCCTTGTTATAAAGTGTGCAAGATGTATTCAATGTGAATAGTTTGTGGATAATTATGCACAGTTGATGTTGAATTATAGTCACGAGTCCAAAATATGCGTTGTGGCGTTCTACATTATAATACAAAAATGATTTAGATTTCCATTTGACCAAGAATCTCTCTTTAGAAGTCTAATTTGGTACTTTGGTTGTGCATTTCAAAGATTTTTTTGGGTTTTCTTTCCTTTTTTGAAATATTTTTTTAAGTTTTTTTTGGTTTTTTCGTATTTAGATTTGCTCTTTTTGTCGAAGCCTAATCATATGCAGGGTAGTATAAATATGAACATCCATAAGTGTGCTGTTTTCATAAACAATGTATATATATCACTTTTTTGAATAGTAATCAAACAACAATCGGTTATGAATTAATAATTTTTTCAAGTATCTGAATCCAAAACACATAAATCTTACTATACAAATTTGAATTAAGGTATACTAGTATCTAACCGATTGTAATATGATCCGAACTAATTATATCTATAAATAAATATATACTAAAATTGGGTGATTATTATGATAAGAATTGAGTTGAAATTAAGATGTATCGTTTTTTAAGAGAGGAATTTCACAATCAATTAAGAGAGGGTGACTCAAAGCAAGCGGCACTACTCACTATCCCATACCCATTTTGTTAGGCGCGCAAAGGAAAGATATAAGGAGAAACTCTAAAGACAGCATAAGAGTCTTAAAAGACCGAAAGAAAGAGAGAGAATAGGGGGGTACATCCCCAACTTTTTGGTTGTGTATCAGAATTTTGTCGAATTGGGAAACAAAAAAAAAAAAAAAATTCTTTGCATAATCTGGGATGGAGTTTCCTAATCAAATTCTCAACAACAATATAATTTTTTTTATAAAAATAATAGAATTTTTTTTTGTTTATTTAATGATTTGCCCATTTTTTTCGCAAGGGTGTACCGTAATGTCTAACATAATCAATAAAAAATTATGTGATTAGCCTTTATAATGTCTAACATAATCAATAAAGATTCTTTCATACATGCCTTGTCAATGGATGAAATTTTAACTTGAATTTGATTCGATTTTAAATTTTGATTGGTCAGAACGAATTAATATTTTCGAGGGACTATTTGAGTCCGAATTGAATATATATAATATTTTACGAATTCAAATTTAGATATACTAAGATTCAATTTGATTCTGATTGAATCCAATTTATATATGTGGATATACAATGAAATTAATGTAATAAAATCCAATTTGAATTGACTCACATATATGATCCGATTTTTAATATTTAATTTATATAGTTATGGACTATAAAAAAATCGTTAGATTATCGGATCAAATTCAAAAAAAGTTTTGAAATTCAATTTAGATCTAGATTTCTAAATCGAACTTTGATCACTCGAAATTTGATCCAAATCCAACAGTTAAAGGCTGAGTCACTATTTGTTTGAAAGGGGCCATGAATTTTGACGATTATCGTGCGATCATTTTCTCTAATTTGGTAGTAGTCTCTACTCTAAAGAAATACTGGCTCTGTCCCCGTTTGGTTATGAAATTCTAGCCCTGCCACCCTAAAGAAATTCTGACCCTAGCTAAGCCAATTAAAAAGTAATCTAACTGTATATAATCTCATTGTACTGCCATCCGCAAACCAAGTCAAAGTATCCAAATGGAGTTGCTCACCTTCAAGCATGACCAAAGCTCGTGTCTCATCAATCGTCTAAAGATTTTCATTTTTCCTTCTCTGTAGGCTTATTCTTAACAGGTTTCCATACGTACGTACGTAAACAAAACAATTGTCGTAATCGAAATGAGATTTCACGGCTATTTTTATTTTATTCTTTTTATGAAAATGCAAAAGAAGAACATAGGGAGTGTTTGATTTGGTTTTCAAAAATTATTTTTCGTACTCAAAACTCTAAAAACAAAGAGATGTTTTTTGTTTAATTTTTTTATTCTTCAAATTTTAGAAAATGAGATGTAATTTTAGAGAATAATAAAATGACGTTCTCATTATTTTCTAAGACAAAATAAAAATAAGGGAAACAGTTTATTTCAAAATTAATTTGGTTTCCCTTTCGAATTTCATTGAGGACAAAAAAATTCTTTTTCCTTCTTATGCGTCTATTGTGAGTCTGTGACTTCCCTCCCATACGCCCAACTCCCAAATCCCTAACCCTAATCGCCATCGCCACCGAAGCTACCGGAGTACCACCACCAGTGAACCCACCTCCATTGCTCTAAAAACCCCAAACCCAGTGAAGCCCCCATCCCCAAATCCAGCGAAGCCCTATCCTCAATCCGTCGAATCAGCACGTGGTTCCACCAACAAAGGAACCAGTCGTCCAATGGAGCTCCAACAGCTGCCAGAACACAGATCTGAGTAGCCTCCACTGCCTCTTTCTCTCTCCTTCGCAACTTCTTCTTTGCTCACTTTGTGTTTTGGGTGGCTCTGGGTTCGGTGGTTGTTTTTTGGGTGGTATTGTGCGGTTTTGGGTGGTTCGGTGGTGATTTTTATTTGGTGGTTGTGGGTTTTTGGGTGGTGAAAGAGAGATAAACAGAGAGGTGATGGGTGTTGGTGGTTCCCAGCGTGGGTTGGTGGTTGTTGGGTTGGTGGTGGTTGTGGGTGTTGGGTGATACACAATGAAAGAGAAAGAGACAGATATCTGCAAATTGTGAATTTTTGTCCAAACAAACAAAAGTCGGGTGATTTTTGCATTTTTTTTTGAAAACATCTTTTTCTTAGTTCAATTTTTTCCGCTCGAGTCAAAGCATCAAGCTTGTGATAGTCCAGGTACTGGCCGGGACTGCAGTCCAAGGTCAATGTTCATGGGTTGGGTTTAAACTGAAGCCAATGTTTGTGGGTTTAAGCATCCAAGCCAGATACAAACAGGCCAGGACTGCAGTCTAGGACTTCAAAATTTTATCCAAATATGAGTTTTATTGCTCTATTTTTCCTAAAACCCATCATATCAAACTCTGCTTACCCATCTACCAAAACAGGCCCATTAGGTATAGCCCAAGGAAGGTCCAGTCCAAAAAGATAAAACAAAAACAAACATAGAAAAAAAAAAAGGTGCGAATTTTTATTTTTAATTTTGTTCTATTTTTGCACAATGATTATCCAAAATACATTTTCCGATGAAATTAAGAAGCAATAAAAGTTGCATGATGGATTATTCTATGCAGATTTTCACCTCATAATATTATTTTGGGATTTGTCAATAAAATTATGTCATCGACAATTACCACAAAACCATATTTTTGCCCACATTCTCGACAACTACACAATTTAAGTCGCGACTACTATTGCTCAAACCAAGGGCGAAGCTACTAAGGGGCCAGGGGGCCTGGCCCACCCTTAAAATTTTTAATTTTATATGTGCATAAATGTATATATTTTATATATTACTAGCATATAATGTATTGTGCCCACCATATCGCTCTCATACTTCTATAATATTTTTTGATACTACAAGTTGCGATTAGTTTATTTTTATGTTTGTTTTTAAAAATTAAATCCCTTGCAAGTGTTTTTTATTTTCGTGTGAATGACCATCTCTATTTTTTTGTGACCTATTAAATGTTATGTTTGATGTTTTTCTATTGAGTTTTAATAGCATACTATGTTTAATTCTTAGATTTTTTTGTCCATAACTTTGCTATTTTAATCATAGTGTAGTGGATTCGACAAATTTTTACGTTAACTATCGGCTACTTGACACAACCCTCATTTTTTATCTTGACTTGGGACAAGCAAGCAGTGTTGAATACAACACTGCCGGAGTTAACTTTGCTATTTTAATATGTAATGATAATACACATTATATATTCTATCAATTAAATTCAAAGTAAAAGGATATGAAAATCGATCAAATAACCGAATTGTTATAATTAGTGTTTTTCTTTAGAGTATCTCTAATCATGACTCAAATTTTTATTCAAATTTAAATTAAATTTTAAGTAAAAAGCTTGATTTGATACAAAAGGGTCCGATGGACAAATTTAAATTTAAAAAAGGAGAAATTCAAATCTAAATGTGGGTAAACTCAAATTTAAATGAAAATAAAAATGACTAGTGAATCTTTAAAAGGGGGTGAAATTTCACAATTAAAAATTTGGGTAAAGATTTAAATCTCTCTTGATTTGAGTCTCCTTTAATATAATAAATTAAATCTAGATACCATTATTCTTTATTTGCTATAAGGTAAATATTAGACCGGTCTCATAAACTAATTAAATATTCTTAAATTCCTTTATTTGTTTAAGTGTGAGATAGCCATATCATTTATACCATCAACTTTGGTTGAAATTTATTCAAACTAGCAAAACTCCTCCAACAAAAGGTCATATACATAGATAAATAGTGGGTGAAATCCTTTTTAACATTAACTCGCAACGATTTGATAGACACCGTTTTCACTTGACATGATTAATTAATCTAATTAGAATGACAAAATAATATAAACCTATAATATATAAAAAGGCACGCTTCAATAAATTCGTATGACAATCTCAAATAGATTTATCTAACGATTATCAACATTCCTCTCAGAATTATTCACGCTTTTAGGCATGAATTATCCCTAGTCTCATACATAGTACAAAAAATTTTCAATTATATGATATTTTGTACGACCCATAAATTATATAAATTTTTCACCGTTGCCTAGATGCTTAACTTGTTTAATGCAAATATTATATGTTGATGGTGTGCCATGAATCACGCTGCCGATAAGAATGCTAGCCAATTGCATCAAGTCGAAATTAAAAAAAAAACTATTAAATTAGGTTTCGTTTGGTAACGTTTATATTTTTCGTTTTTTATTTTTATTTTGATATTTAGAGAAAACAAGAAAAAAAAACTTTTTTGATAACCGTTTTTTTTCTCTCATCATTTTGTAAACGAGTGGCGATTTTCAAAAAAAAAAAAAGACGTTTTTCGTTTTTTGATTCTGTTTTTCGATTTTTAGAAAATTAAAAACCGTAAACGTTACCAAACGAGCCCTTAATATTTAATAATATCATTAGCACCGACAATTTCAACTACTTGTTATTTAATAGGTTGAATTATACTTTGCATCTCAAAAAATTTAAGAAATTTATTTTATAGTCTCAAAAATAAAATTATTTATATTGCACCCTTAATGTATTAAAAATTTTGCAACTTAACCCTTCTATTAACTTTTATTATTTTTTTTGTCAAAAATTTCCCCATTAATTCTGACGAAAAAAATAACAGAATCAAACAGAAGGGCCACATTACAAAACTTTTAATGCATTGAGCGGTGTGATGTAAAAAATTTAATCTTTTGAGGTTTAAAGTAAAAAATTTTAATTTATAGGACGCAAAGTGCGATTCTCCGTGTTTAGTAGGAGTATTATTTAAGCGGACAAGACATCGTATTACTGAGAATCTTAAGAGTTCTGCAGTTGTGTCATGACAAAAAATTTGGCCTATTTATGGAGGAGGTTGTGCTTGAATTTCTTGTGCTACAACCAAAACTCTCTCTCTTTCTCTCTCCACCAAAAGAAGATGAAGCTTGGAAATTTCGGGCAGAGCATCCATTGAATTAGAAGAAAGAGTAGAAGGATGAAGGTGAGCAAGTAATTAGATTAGACAGTCATAAATGGATGTTTAGATTATGCATGTAGTTATGGTCAATCTCTGATTATTATCAACACAAAACATTTGTACAACTCTTCATGCAGATTAAACACCATCCCACAACACCTTCTAACCTTCCAGTGCTTCATCTGTTATGTTTACTTTGCTTAGATGGAAATAGATCGATCCAAATACTTTTACTTCTCTTGCGATTATTACTTGTGCAAGCATATATGTTTCTTGGAGGAGGGCATGATTACCCACTTATTTTCCTATCCAGTCCAGCCTTGTTATTCTTTAGTGTGTGTCGTATAAAAAATGAAAACTCATCCTTCATTGTTGATTGGATCATCTATATAATTTACAAAAACAAACTCCAGATATTTGATATCTTTTTCTTTAAATAAAATTTTAATTCTTTTGCCAGTTTCATTAGATATATTATCAAAGTTGTGTTTTTTTACTAACACTATCAATCCTTGTGATCACCATCACCCTCGCACACTAATCGAGTAGTTCTCCTTTTTTTGCTAGTTCTAACTGATTTGAGGCATAATTGGGAATTAAATTGTGACCAAGTTGTTGGTTCTTGGGCTCAATGTTTTGTCATGTGTATATTTTGTCCATGTGATATCTGCAAAGAACAACGTAACTTCAGAGCTGGAGCATTTAAGGTGAGTTTAATTATTTTGTCTTACTCATATTGTCTCGCCCCCCTCTTTTATATATATCTCCTTAAAAATTATTTTGTCACATTTTTCATATTGTTACCTAAATCTTATTCTATCTTTTGTCACTCTACAGATGGAGAAATAAGTAGTGATAATGAACATCTCGATCTTAGTGTGATGACTTACCGATGATTGATAATTTCACATTACTTGACTATACTTTTTGTAGGATATAGAGGCCTTGAAGAGATTGAGAGAAAGCAAAATCAATCATTGAAGCCATGAGCATGCGCTAATCCTTTCAAACCAAAAAAATATCGATGATATGATGGATGACAAAATATCATGCTACAATTGTGTGCGAACTATCTCGATTCCATTTTACGCATTTGCTTTATGCAATTACTTTCTTCTCTTAAATTTTGCCAAGGGACAATGTGAGTTACAACAGCCAAGACACCATGAGCAGCAGGTCATTCTTTTTCATTACAATACCATCTATAATCTCTTGGAATTGAATGTCTATTATTCATAGTGGAAGTGATTTTTCTAAGAGTGTGACAACTATAATTCCTTCTTTGATGTGAGATGTGTTTTCCTACGTAGCACTATTGTACATGAAGTTCGCAAGAACCCCCTCATTTGATGTGCAAGTTCAAATGGGACGCATCCCATCACCTTAAGCTATCCCCCTTTTAGAGATCGTCCTGAAAAATTCTACTGTGAATATTGCGAGAAAAAAACAAATTTAAAGTGTTCGATGTACGTATAGTTGTGTTTTCCGTGATCAATCTTTCCATCTTACACACATTTACAGTAGAATTCAAACACCACGTTGAAGGGGCATCCTTCAAGTTGATGATCATTCAAACTCTTGCATATATTAGAATGGCGAAGAAGAAGTTCACTTGTTTCACTAGTAATACATCTTTTGACAATGTTACCTTGTTGGAATGTCCAAAATGTAATTATGTGATTTGCATGATATGCTTTGTCAAAGTTAAGATGTGATGAAGATCTTCATATATATATATATATATGTTTTTTTTCCCTTAGTGTTTAGAGATGTTTCTTGTGGTTTCTTGTACAAGGATGTATTGTATGTATCATGACCATCACCTCTCAATAGATTGGCTGAAAGAAATAAGTTTTACCATTATCTCATTGTTATTTTTAAAAAATAATTAGCAATGTTCCTGTCTTCACACAAAGTTGGTAGACGCTTCGTGAATTAGTGATTTCATCGAGGTGTGTCTAAATTCATTCTTACATTTTTGATTGTTGAACAAAAAAAAAAAAGAATTATGTTATTTATCATTTTATTTGTGTACCTTACAAAAATAAAAGATTAATATTTTAACTAAAATGATTAATTAACATAGCTTTATTGCTGCAATATTGATTACAAACTTCAATATTACAAATGAGATTCATTCTTATATGAATGATAGCACTTGACTAGATTCAGCTGATTCAATGATTCAAGCTACAATCTTTTAATAAATATTTATCAAAAAATTATTAAAAAAAAAATCAAGTGACATAGAAAATAATAAAATATAAAAAGTAGCGTTAAAAGTGTCTGATCCATGCCCCTAGCCCGATGCTTGCGTTCTCTCTAGTGGTGTCTGGTGAACATCGAATATTTTTTTCATTAGTATGATTAACTTTATAGATGAAAATTTCTAAATACCCAATTAAGTATTGTTGGATATCTTATTTATTAAAATTAAATGGTTTTTTTTTTATTTTTTTGAGCCATAATATTAGTCTAAAGTTGTAATGAGATTAGCACCATTACATTATAGATAAATGTTATGTCAGAAAAAAAAACTAAAACTTTTACCCAAAAAAAAAAGGAGAGAGAGAAAATGATGTAATACCTTAATAGTTAAACCATCTCCAATGTAGATCGAAATCCTTACCCAAATTTGAGTAAAAAAATAGGTAAAAAGACTGATTTAATATAAAACACTTGAATGGAGAAACTCAAAGTTAAAGGCGGACAAACCCAAATTTAAAGGAAGATAAAGTATGACTATTGAATCTTTAAAGGATAATAAAATATAACCATTGGTGATTTGAATAAAAGTTTGAGTCTTCCTTAATTTGGTATGAGTTTGGGTATAACATTGGAGAAGGTTTTCAAGATTATTTTTATCCAAATTTAAATTTGAGTATACTTTGACTCCATGACCACGGCCTTTAACACCCTAATTTCACATTTAGAGGTATTATCTAACTATGGATCATCTAACCATAAGAGTGTACTAACGTACTATTAAATAAATAAAAAGCATTCAACACCCAATAACTAGCTAGATAAATCCCAAATTAAAAAAAAAACACAAACAAATCCTTTGGTTTACATCCAAAAATCAAAATAATAATTCTTTCAACTAAGTAATGAACAAATATTTCAAAATCAGTATCCTCCCTTTCTGTTGTTTGTCATTCACATCATTAATTTCACTAGTTTACCTGCAAAAAAAGAGAGAAGACAGATGAACATAGAATTATGTGTGTGTGTGTGTGTGTGAGAGAGAGAGAGAGAGAGAGAGAAAGGGGAGGAGGACCGAATTTTGGTGATTAGGTGTAGATTTAGGGTACGTGGTGGAGAGTTCAAAAATTAAAATTTCCAAATAGCATAAAAAATTTTGGAGATCAATATGGTATGTCAGATTGAAAATTGTGAGATGATTTGAGACTTAAATAACTTGAAATGGATTAGGATAACGTCCGTCGGATGATGCCTTATTTAATCATGAAACGATCTCAACCGGTTTTTACTTTTAGATTTAAATTTAGTTCTATTTTATTATATAGATGTAAAATGTGGCTCAATCAAGACTCTGGCTGCATAAGAACTAATTAAAATTTTAATCTGTTATATTTATTAAATTAATTATGAGTTTTAATATTAAGTTTAAGCCAACTTTTAATTTTAATAATTATAATTATTAAAATTATATCTCAAAAACATTTTCCTTGTTGCAAACAAGTTTCCAGTACATGGGTTCACCAGTAGAGCTATATAGGGCCCCAAAGCCCACTCACAATTTCTTTGAAAAATTATATGTATGGGTGTACACATGTATTTTACACCTTGTGTTTGGTTTAAATATTAGGAATGACGGGATTTTATAATATTGTCCATTCCTTATCTATTCATCCGACCCTTGGACTAATTATAGTGATAATTTTTCCTCATCTCATGTTTGGTTTAAGTATTAAGAAATAGTGGACCTCATATTTATTCTATTAATATTTTGTTTGAATGGAGTAGTGAATGATGGTATAAATATTAAAATACTAAAAAACTCTCAAGATAAAGATTAATATTTATATTCTAGAAATACTTGAAGGTAACAATGTCTTCTGACACTACAAGAAAAATGGGTTTTTACGGTGGTAAAGTGCTGTCATAAAAAGTCTATTTGTCGTCACAAATACTTTTTGTGGTGACATTGTAGCGGCATTGCCTCGTCATAATAAGTGTGGTCTCAAAAAATTTTTACGGCAGTAACGGTCTGTCTCAAATAGTATTTACGGCGGTAAAATCCTATCGTAAATAAGTTGTCACAAAAAATCCGACACTTTTGTTTTTATCACGACGACAAAAGTGTTGTATCAAATACCATATTTGACTATTGTAAAAAATAGAAGATATATTTATGACGGCAACGATGCTGCCACAAAAAAAAAAACAAACAATTTTTTTTTAATTATTATGGATCGTTCGTAACCAATATTATATAATTTGTGCATATATATACTCTACAAATTTTTCTTTTTTTTTTGGTGGAAAAGGGGGAAGGGGATTTGAACCCTTGACCTCAAGAAGACAAAGCTTTCACAAAGACCAAATACTCATTCGTATCTATACAACTATCCAATTTAATATATAGATAAACACAAAAGTAAATATAATCAACATTTCCAAAAGTATAGCAATATTTTCATATTCAAAATAAACAATCTCAGGAGTTAAACAAAATGTAAAATATGCATTTTTATAAAACATAACGATCTATGAGTACAAGAAATTAATGCAAAAAGTTGAACATCATTTCCGAACCATCTACTCTCTCAGTGACATCTGAAAAAAAATATAAAATTATTGTTACAATATTGAAATAATATTTATATACATATATATAATAAAAAACTAAAAGAAGTTAGAATATACATCAACAGAGAGCCACACAATATTTCTTTGAAAGGTTTGTCTAATTATGTAAATGATATATAAACGAGTTATATCGTATACACTTCTTCTAACTGGTTTCATCAATACCTGGTTCATTTATAATCGTATCATGACGAGTCCACTCGTTTACTAAACAGGTGGCTTAAGGAAGACTCAAACCCACTAATTTTATGTCATGTTAACGGGTCGTGTCATATTTTGACACTCTTTGTTTTAATATAAAAACTTGATTTTATAGAGTTTAATTTTTTTTCTTTGAACTAGAAATTTCTTTTTAATGTTAAACTACGTAATTTTATAAAATATTACCTGTAACATAAAATATAATTGTGGCCAATACAAATTTTTTTTAGAGTTTTTCTTCTTTGAACTATAAAATATTTTTTTAATCTAAAACAACATTTTAATGTTTTATGAAATATTATATACGACGGGAAAAGTAGCTGCCATAAATATAAAAAATTCTTATGAATTTATAAAATATTATTTGAGACAAGAAAAACAGTTGTCTCAAATACAAAAAATTTCTTTTGCGTTTATGACACTATTTACGGTAGAAAAAATAGCTGCCACAAATATTAACACAAACACGCTTTTTGTGACGGCAAACACAACCGTCACAAAAAATTGTCTCAAATACGTTTTTTGTGACGACAAACACAGTCGCCGTAAAAAATTTGTCACAAAAGACCTTTATTCTTGCAGTGTGACCAAATACATCCCAATTAGACTATTTAAACCCACCAAAAAGTTGGAAATATGTGACCAAATACATCCCAATTAGACTATTTAAACCCACCAAAAAGTTGGGAATATTTAAGAGGTTGTATTTAGTATTAAATATACTATTCATCCGAGCCGATATTATTTTTAGGTGATAATTCCAAGCCCAAAATATGTATCCAAACATGGGTATAACATGGATAAGGTGGGCTCACTGTTTAGTCTCTTTTATTATGTGATAATTTTTTTAAATTGATTTTAATTTAAACGTAAAAGTACTTACAATTGGCTTACAAATAAATTTTATCTTCTGTGAGATGTCGTCTCGATTTTTCGAGTATTGCTTGTTGGCTTTAAAGTTAGTACTTTGCTTAGGCCTAACATTTTTGTTTGTTGGTTTTTCTATTTTAATATCTTAGTGAAAATATTTGAGAATAGATTAAAAAATTGAAGATTGTGAAAATTCGATTATATAACTTGTTGGGTGTTCAATGAATGATTGATAGCTTTTTAATTATCAAATGAAAACAAGCCCTATTTATTGGTTTGCTTATATATACTATATTTATTTCTTTGCTTATATATATACTATATTTATTGGTTTTCAAACTTTTTAAATAGATTTTTATATATGTAATATTTTACTTATTGTCAATTAGGAGAAAAAAGAATTAGATTATGGTTCTACCCTACTTCGGTTACTAAAGCTTGGTGATGGCTTTGAGTCATGGAGGTCATACATTTAGGCAATTCTAAACAAAATTGTGAAACCTGATAGTGTAAAAGACTGAAAAACACGTTTAAGAATGTGTTGTTGTGAGTAATGAATTGAGGGCATGATAACGAAAACACGAAGATAATAGTGACTCATCTTATTGAAGAGGATGAGAAATTCACTATTAAAGAGTGACACTTACTCTTAGGGGTGCGTGTTTTTACTCAATCAAGAAAATATTGGGGGAATCTTAGCAATCAAGAAACTTAGGCCAAAGGCATGGTAGAGCTTCTAGATGACTTAGCTTCATGCCTACGGTAGGCTTTCTCGAGAGGTTCCTCCTTTGCTTCGTGCCCAAGGTAGGCTTTCTCGAGAGGTTCCTCCTTTGTTCATTTAGGTAAAATCAATTCACATGGTGGAAAAAGTTGGGAGAATCTTGGCATTTTGAGAAACTAAAGCCAAAGGCATGGCGGAGCTTCTAGATGACTTAGCTTCGTGCCCACGGTATGTTTTCTAGGGAGGTTCCTCCTTTGTTCATTTAGGTAATTTTCGTGTTAAACAACATTCCTGAACTTGCCAAAAAAAAAAGAAAGAAAGATATATATCTATAGGAAATCAGTGAATAAAAAAACATTGATGGGGAAACAAGTTTGTATCCAAAGTCTTTTTTGCTACACGGCAACAGAGGCAAAGGAATATAGGAGTAATTGTTAGGTTGAAAATAGAATTTCATTTAATCCTGAAACTCACAATAAATTATACTTTATTACCTAACACCAACAAGATTAGCAACCACCATTATCCTCTCACTTTCATTAGGTAGTACTTCTATAATTTAACCAATTTTATACAATATTGCGACATATAGATATTAGACCACAATAAGCAGAGTTGAAGTTTTGAGGTGAGTTTAATAATTATAAACTATTCTACGTCATTAATTTATTTTAGCATATGTATATACAAGGCCACCAGCAATCTTTTTAGATTGGATGGGCTGATGGGAAATCCAGGAAAATAAAAAAGTAAAAAGGATCCTTCGGTTATTAATATCTTCTTGTTGCAACTTTCAAAACCGTACCATCTCTCCAGATCTCTCTCTCTCTCTCTATCTCTCTCACACACACACACACAAAAGAAGATGGACCTTCAACATTTCAACCATGACCATCCACTGAATTTTGAGGATGTGCAAAAGAACGAAGGTACGGATGTTATGTGCTATGGGTGTAAAAAACCAATCTTAGACCATGCGTATTGTTGTAAAGAGTGTGATTACTTCCTACATAAGAGTTGTGCAGAACTTAACCGGGAAATTGAAGACCCCACACACCCGAACACCGTTTATTAATGAATTTTGAGGATGCAGGAAAAAGTTCAACAATATGTGATGTTTGTAAGCAAAGTTGGGATCGGTTCACCTATTATTGTTACAAGTGTGACTTTGATATCTGCATGCCGTGTTTCTTGGAGGAGCGCGTGATTAAACTTGCAATTCACCAGCACCCATTAGGCGTCCTACTTAGGCCATCCTTGTTCACTTGTGATATTTGTTACGTGGAAGATAAAGACTCATCTTATCTATGTCACAGCTGTCAATTTTGGATCCATAAAAGTTGCGCCTCACTACCTTACACCATCAAGATTAATGATCACCATCATCCTCTCAGTTTAACCAAGCAGTATCTATATAATATTACCAATTTTAAACAGGATTGCAACAAATGTGACAAGTTCCTTTGGGCAACTTCTTCAGTTTACTGTTGTGGCCCCTGTAGATATTTTGTCCATGTAAAGTGCGCAACATCAGAGGCAGGGTCGTCAAGGTGAGTTTAATCATTTTGTCTTGTTTGTGTTCTCTCCCCTCCCTTCTCTCTGCCTCTCCATCCCCCTTAACAAAATCCTTCCAATGCTTTTAATTCTTGTCAACTAATACTTTTGCTTCTAATTTTGTAATTTCAGAGGTGCTGAAATAAGTAGCAGTAATAAAGATGACGAACTTCTTGAGTCTAATCCGGTAAATTTACCGGTGAATGATGAATTCGTAGATATGGCTAGATATTTTGTTAATGATATCAACATTAACGAGTTTGAGAAAGAAACAGAGATTAATAATTGGAGCCATGAGCATCCGTTACTTCTTTTCGATGTGCAAAATATCAATGAGGTGAAGGATGATAAAATCTTATGTAATGCTTGTGTGCAACCTATCTCCCTTCCATTTTACGGCTGTCGTCAATGCAATTACTTTGTGCACTTAGGTTGTGCCCACTTACCACAGGAGGTTCAACACCCAAGTCACCCTGAACACTTGCTTGAGCTTGGGAGATCCAGTAACATCTATTCGGGCAACTTGTGTCACTGTTGCAACATGGATAGCAATGGATTATTCTACTGGTGTCAAACTTGTGAATTCCCTGTTGATATCAAATGTGCTTTTCTACCTAGCACTATCAAACATGAATCTCACAAGCACCCCCTAGTTCAAACTGAAGGTTCACATCATGTTTGCAAGTCATGTGATTACAAGTCCTCAAGCTTCATATTCAGATGTGATACTTGCAACTTCAATCTGGACTACAATTGTGCCTTGTTACCAAAAACTGTCAAGCACAGGTGGGATCGGCATCCCTTATCCTAACCTATCATCCTCCCAATGATCATCCCGACGAATTTTATTGTGAATTTTGCGAGGAAGAAATAAACCCACAATATTGGATGTACTATTGTCATCATTGCGACCAATCTTTTCATGTTAGATGCATTTATGACAAATTCTCAAAAATCAAGTTTGGAGGCACCCTACAAATTGATGATCACCCACACCCTCTGATGTTTGTCCGAAAGATGAAAGAGTTCACGTGTTGCAGCTGTGGTAAACCTTCTAATTATGAATCCTTATTGGAATGTCGTGAATGTAATTATACCATATGCTTAGATTGTGTTGATTGATACAATTCATTAAATTCTACTTTTTTGTTGTTGCACATCCTAGACTATAATTAGTTGGAGCATTTCTGTAATTGTATAGATTCATATGGAGTTACTGCTTGACATGAAAGAATAGAATGAACTGTCCCCAATTAGTATAATTGATTGTTAATTCCTCTTCAGTATGAAAGCGAATATAGAGAAGCTTTTGAAGTTCATCTTGAATTCACTACAGAACAAACTACAAATCACAACCAGCCTTGATCCAGCTCAAAACCCCTAATTAATGTTCCAATTCATCAGCCAACATGTCTATAATTTGACCGCTGAAAAACTAAGGACGAAAATGGGACCAATATCAAAACTTTTTGCATGAAAATTTTATAAATGTATTTATACCACATACCCCATGGATCAGATTGTATCATATACATACTATTACTTAACTTGGTAAATTCGGACCAATATGAACTCTTGATACAAGACCAGATCACATAACTCAACTAGATACAATATTTCAATCAAATTTTACTCCTAATATCGGAATCAGACTTGACTTAGAAGTCTTGGTTTGAAGAACATTAAACCCAAAATCTTCTCAAGTATTATTTCGCACTACTCTTTACAAACTCAACGAATGTCATCGGCAATCTAGAGCAATCTGGATTCGAACAAGCTACCTAACTTGAAAGACATCTGGATTCGATCTTCATCAATGCTAGTTGCTCTCTTTTGCTCCTTTACTTGAGTAAACTACTAGGGAAGACTTTAAAAAGTGTTTTTTTTATAAAAATTATGACTCATCATAAGCACTTCAAATAATTTTTTTTTTTTTTTTAAATATTAGGTCGACTAATGCAAGGTAATTTTGATTACGCCTTATTTGTATATTCACCACCACCACTATCATTTTCGCCATCCCATTACCATTGCTTTCATTGCTAATACCTGCACCACCCCCGCCTCCATAATAACCCTTAATTACTATAATTGTTACTGCTACCACCACCAACAACACTCATACTGTTGCTGCAGCCATGGTCGCCATCTCCTCCCACCACCCCTACATTGACAATTGCTGGTTCAACCCTCAGTGTCCCAACCATGCACCCTCTAGCAATCACCATTGTCACCACCACAATGTCCCCACCATTCCCACACCAACGCAACCACCACCATTACCTCCACCTCCATGATTGTCATCGCGACTGTCCCCACCACCACTAACATGTAGGTGTTACCAAGTCAAGATGTATATATTATTAAGTAAAAATTGAAATCAAGTATAATATGACAATCTTTTTTGACAATAGTTCCAGACGCAATTTTATTGGGTCATTAAGGACACGTGATGTACTTTATTTGGTAAGTAGATCCATATGACTCTTTCCCTTTTTTTAATTTCCTTTTTTGATCTAAACTGAAAAACATATTTTGCTGCTATAATTATCTGAGTGTCCAATTGAAAATATGTCTTTTTTCTCTCCTCCCTCTTTCGTCCTATTATCTCTCACATATCTCCTCTTTATACACACACGTACAATTAGAGTAATAGTAATAATCACACAATTACAGTCTCAATGACAGAGTGATTGTGACACAACTACAATAACACAGTGACAACCTTAATATCACACTAACGTTAACACATCGACACATTCACATTGGCAAAACGATAGCCACAATAACACTACTATATATAACAACATTTTACTACAATATATGTGATATTCACAGTGACAATCACAATGATGACCATAGTAACACATCCAGAGTGACACAACGACAGATAAAATGACATAACTATTGTGTATAATAATTTTTACTATGATATAACAACTATTGGATATACATAGTCAGGGGCGAAGCCAGAACTTTTGTCTAGGGTTGGTATTTTACTAAATTTTTTTTTTCTTCTAATCAATAAAAATAAAATAATAAATTCAAATTTACTATATTGTATTCGATATTTAAAAATTCATAAAATATGAAAAGGGTGAAACTCTGATAAATATAGCATATATAAATAAAAATAACCAAAAAATAGAGACTAATCATACCCTTCATAACAAATGAAACAAACTGCATAAAAGATACTATAATATTTCTCCATATATATGATCAAACTATTAGTCATTGATCACTCACTTAATTAAGTAACCTTGTTGCCATAATCTCTATAGCTTTTTTTTTTTAATTGAAATCTCTATAATTTAAAAAAAATGAGTTCGACATGTCAAAAACTTACATTGATGTATCCCTAAAGTGTCCAAAATGCATCAAAAATTTAGGTACGGGGGACTATACTAATTGATAGAACAAAAATTATAGAATAAGCACACTTAAATATAGTTCAAATTATTTGAAATATACATAAGTAATACTTTAAAAAAAAAATTGAGGGTGGGCACGTGTGCCCCTGGTCCTCAAGTAGCTCCGCCCTTGCACGTAGTAACGTTTTATATATAGCAACCTTCTACTACAATATATTTTAAAACCATATATATACACACAATAATGTTATATATGAGAGAGAGAGATATGTTTGTGAGAAAGAAATTTATGTGGAGAGAGAGAGAGAGAGAGAAAGAGAAAGAGAAAGAGAGAACGTACGTGAGGGAGATAGAGAGAGATTTACGTCAAATTTTTTAGACTCTATGAGAAGGAGATTCTAAACAAGAGAGAGATCTGTGTGAGATTGTTTAGGATATAGATGAAAATTTTTAGAATCTGTATTTATTTTAGGGTGCTTATTGTCTTTTCTCACCCATTTGTCCTTAATGACCCAAAAAGTATGTGCACGGACTAATTGATTCAAAGATTATAACTATGGATCGACCTTCAAAAATTCCTAATTATTAAATATTGAATACAACAAAAAGTTCAATGTGGCCCATTAAGGTCTGACTATTGGGCATCCTGATAAAGGCCCATGAAGCCTAGCGCAACGCAAAAGACAAGATATGAGCTATCGTGTGCTATATGCCATCTTTTTGAATCGTCAACAATCCAACGACCTAGACTTAAGTTGGCTAGAGTTTTTAATTCAAATTCGATTAGAATGAACATCTTACTGGTTGGATATAAATTGATATTTATATTTCAATATACTTGAAAGAAATATATAATAAAATTAAATAATTATTTAATATATTTTAGTAGAAATTAAACTTTAATTTACGAACATTATCCTTTTGTGAGTTATATGGATCGGATTCCCAGATTAAATTTTTAAAGAAAGAGTTTTGAAATGAAATTGGGATTTGAATCAACCGAAATTCAATTTAAATCCGATCCATTAACAAATTTATCTAAATTGTGCCAACGCACTTACGTAAAACTCGGCCCTCGAGTGACCATTTACAAATTTGGAAGAATTTGGGTATTATTTCATACATGGAGCTTTTGTTGAGAACGAATCACCAATGCGTTGCCCTTTTAGACCCATTCAAAGCTGTTATATGAGCAAATATATTTTGTTCGGTGCTCCATTTTTTTTTTTATTTTTATTTTTGATAAAGGACCTAATGCTCTGATTCATGGTCATTAATTATTATTGATGAGAAAAAGGCAAGGCCGTTGGGAAGACCAATGAGGAGGTCCAGAAAAAGAGAGCACAAAAGCAGTGCAAGATTATCATTGAAAGGTGGGTCGATTGTGGGGTTTTGCATTCCGTCTCGGGTGGCGCCAAATCAGCCTTTCGAAACGTTATTTTTATCCATTTTTTTATTCAATAATATTATTTGATTTTTTGTTATTAACTTAATTTATTATAGTTATGGTATGATAATGGGTTCCAATCAATAATAGACCTCAATGTCCATCCAACGACAATGCTTAATTAAATTAATAGATTAATACAATAAATTAAATACAAGTTACATCGTTCTTTATCTGTTGTAAGATAAATATTAGATTGGTCTCGTATACTAATTAAATATTCTTAAATTCCTTTATTTGTTAGGTGTGAGGCTTCCATATCATTTATACAATCAAATTTGGTTTAAATTTATTCAAACTAACAAAAATCCTTCTATAAAGGACATATATATACATAAAATAATATTAATTATTTTTAATTTTTTGTGGAGGGGAGGGGGACTTGAACCGTTGTTTTTTGGAGGGAATGAAAACTTAAACCATTGACCTCAAAAAGACAAAGTCATCATAAAAAAATGAGTATCATTGGATTAAAAGGTCCATTGATATTTTCTATTGATCACTACTAGTTTTTCAATCTTTTCATTAATATCACACTTTGCACTTTTCTATACAAATATTCTTTTACATTGAAAAAAGTAATGTTATTTGGATCTAAAAATTTGATCTAATTTGCTGACATAATAATGTGGTTTCATAGAAATCATTGAATTAACACCAAGTTCTACTATTTGATGGGATCTACACTCAATCCAAATGTTACAATGAATTAGGTCAACAAATTATGTCAATAAATTATGTAACATTGCTCAATTGAAAAACGTGAGCTTGTGCTACACTTTGGTGAAAACGATGGTTGCTTCAGAAATAAGTTAAAAGGATAATACATTGATACAAAATTACAAAAATATTGAAGAATTGAGATTGATTCTTCTATTAATATGCTATATGAGGGGTAGAACGAGATTATATCTAATGTTTGACATTATGTACATTAATTGACTACCCTCAAATTCGAACCCACATTCTCAAAATTAATGGACCTAGTCTCAACAATTTTTAGAATCACTCCCCAAATTACTCTTTTTATCTTTAGCTATTTATCTTACAATTTTCTCTCCTCTCTTTTTCAATATTTTTCTCCTTCCTCGCCTCTTCTATTTAACAGTAATGGCCCAGATTAATTACTGGGAGTTGCAAATTAAAGAGTGGAAGAATGGGAGAGGAGAGAGTGGGGCGGGAGACGTTAGAATGACGCAGGAATATAAATCTGGTATATAATACAAAAGTCTATTATCATAATATAACCCCTATAATATCTCTTCAAGACCCACACCTTGGTTGTCAGAATTGCGTAGATGTTCAATTTGTTTAATGCACATGTAAGTCCTACCTAACCAAATATTTTAGTGGTTCCATGAATCATGCCGATAAGAATGCTATACAATTGTACCATAAAGCCAACATAAAAAATGTTAAATTGATATTAAATCATATCATTAGCACCGAAAGTTTTCAACTTTTTTCATGTTTAATGTTAATCCATGTATTATTGAAGTGGACCAGACATCTTTAATGTATTGCTTATAACACTGTTAAGAGGTCTGTGGTTGTATCTCGTCAACCACATAAATTGACAAGAAGTTTGGCATATTTAGTTGACGAGGTTGTGGTTGGATTTCTAGTGCTACAACTTCTAAACTTTTTATCTTATACGTATTCACAGTAGATATTTAAACATAATATTTTGGGGACACGATTCAAATTTATAATCATTCAAATCTTGAACCTATTAGAATGGCGAAGAAGAAGTCCACATGTTCCAGTAATAATACACCTTTTGACAATGTTACCTCGTTCTAATGTTCAAAGTGTAATTATGTGGTTTGCATGATAAGTTTCGTCAAAGTTAGGATATGATTTTCTTCATATGCAAAATATGACCTAGTGTTTAAATATTTTCTTATATTTTATAGGACAAGGATGTATTGCATGATTTGCATCTATCATAATAATCAATAAAAGTTCCATTACTGTTTTTTTTTTTTTTTTTTTGTATTTGCAACCAAAAACGGCATAGTCCAAAAGGTATGACCCTCACTTCTCAATGGATTGGCTGAAAGAAATAAATTTTAATAAGTTTTACTATATCTCATTGTGTTGAAATATAAATACTTAAAGCTTAAGCTTTTGGAAATTTTTTGAAGTAAATGGTTGTTTAACATGATATCATAGCAAAATGTCTTGTATTTGAATCTCGTCACTACCCTAATTATTAAAAAATATTTATATGCTAGACTCAAAATCTAGCCTACATGTGAGGGGACATATTAAAATATAAATATACTCCAAAAACTCTTTAGAGTAAATAGTTATTTAGCACGTTGTTATTTTAAAAAATCATTAGCACTTAATGTTCCTGTCTTCACACAAAGTTGGTAAACACCACCTTCTAGGACTTAAGTGTCTGATTTCTCAACACAAGACATAAGTATCAATCTATGAATAACCAATGACCTGGTCTATATGGATAACCTACTTTTGACTAGATTGGGGAGATGATTAGTTAAAGTACACATAAGTTGACCCGAACACTCCTGACTATTGAACCCAAAAAAAAAAAAACCCACCCAATTACCATGTCAGAAAAAGATTTTATATAAATTGGTGGAACTCCATCCCTCATTTCTTAAATTTTTGATTTTTTAGATTTTTGAAAACCTTGTATAACATGTTTATATTGGTGGGTCTGCTCTTTACTCTTAATAATAATATCCTAAATTCCTCAATTGTTGTTGGTTTTAATTATGTAAACTCTTACTTGGTGTATATTATTATTGGTCCATTTTTAAATCTTAATTTATATATAACTAACATTATTCCTCAAATTTGAAAACTCTCCCTATTCACTGTATAACATATATCCCTTCTGATTTATCTATATATAGATAGATAGGATTATTTCTTTAGTTTAGTTAATTGTCATCAATTGCGCACTACCTCCATCGCTTCTAAGATATTTTTTTAATTGACTAATAGATTTATGGTTGGGTTCAAATTAATATTGAGTAACAAAACTAATATTTTGGCGACGATTTTTGTAGATAGATACAATATATGTGCTTTTTGATCGTAAAACCTAGTATCTAAAATGATACCAATAGAGAACGTGAAACACGTAAAATTTTCTTACTTTATAATTTTACCTTATTTATAGTTTTCATAATCAATGATTATTAATAAATCAATCGAATAACTATGGTACTTGAAAAAATTTTGTTGGTACCATACCTTTATCCTATAAACTATCATGTACTGTACCTTTTTCTTCCTACGTCATCAACTTCCAGTGGCTTTCCCCCGTCCGGACGCACTAACTTTCTGCTTTTTGCTCTTTTAGTCACTCCTAATGCTCCCAGCTGCATCCCATTTTGCATGGTTTCTTACAACTTTGTTCTTTTAGTCTCTTTTACCTATAAATAAAATAAACACTACGAAATCGACATAAAACTTGAAAATTAAAATTTTAACAACATTTAACTTTATTCTAATGCAATTAACCAATCATTAATGATAATAATTGTGCATATTTCATGGTTAATTACACCCCCAATCTTGCTCTTGCTAGTCCTTAGACATTACGATTGTATTTAGCATTTGTAACAAACTTTTAAATTCTAACTCATCCATAGTGAACGAGTTATAGTATCGTGATGGTTTCTACAGATAATACCCATAAACATTAACCCATTATTAAACTTTTGAGTCACCTAACCATGTCATACACTACCATAAAAGACTTGAAAATTTCAACTCCAAGCTTTAATAAGCACCTACAAAACAAAACATAGAACTAAGCGCTATACCAAAGTATTCACACATTATATTCTTATAAGAAACTCATATGCAGTGTGAATTAATTATGCACAGTCAGAAATTGATCAAGTGCTATGTTATTTTTATCGAGTGGAATAAAAAAAATTTAATTTATGACTAAATTACTCACTTTGAACAAAATTTTTGACTTTGCCCTGCAAATAGGGAATAAGTTGAGTGTCATTACATACAAGGAAGTATTAGGTGAAGGGTTCATGGCATGTGAAAGGTAAAACGACTTGGAAAAAAGAAGAAACAAATAGAACGAATAAATACAAAAGTGGAGCCTATCATCTTAAGGCACTAATTATTAATTATCTAGAGTATATGAGGATGGTAGTACTTTGTTGACCTAAATACTCATTAAACTTTGCATATCATTTTCTCGCGGTGGTTATAATGTTTCTTCTCCGATCTTAGTATTTTAAAATTGATTGTCCCTGAACTATGCCAATAAGAACGCTATTTAGGGTGGGCTGTGTTGAACCATCATATAATCAAAAATTTAACTTCTTAGAGAAGAGTGTAACATAAGTATTTATCTAATACATCCTTGCACGTGTGGCCCCTCTTTGAGTGGTCCATCATCTTTATTGTTTCCAATTTTTTATTTTTTTTGATAGGGAGAAAATCTGATGAGATTCGAACTTAGAACTCCTAAGCTCTGATACAATGTTAAACAAAAAACCCATGAATGTGCCAATAAGAATGTCATGTGATTGTTACGAGCATCAACAGGCCAAAATAAAAATAAATAAATAATTATCAACTGTTATATACCATTAGTTTATCTTAGCATATGTATATACAATTGCACCGGGAATCTTTAATAAATTATTGCCAAAATTAGGAATTCTCTAGTCCTATGTGTTCGGCCAAGTAGACAAGAAACTTTGATAAATAATTTGAGGACTTCGTGCATTAGCATCTTCTTGTTGCAACATCCAAAACCTCTACCATCTCTCTCTCTCTCTCTCTCTCTCTCTCTCTCACACA
>CAUOFW020001299.1:0-109934 GCA_963454935.2 Ilex paraguariensis | reverse complement strand
CGAAACGACCCAACTCCCGATTCCATGTATTTTTTGGTTCATCCCCGTACCATGTTGTGTTGATTGCTTCTCGTGAATCTACCTAACGATCATGCTATCACCAATTCCAACCAAATCACAAATCTCTTTAGGAAGGGCGTGTACCGTCTCCTCACGGCATTGACGAAATCCTCCCAAGGTGTCTAGTATACTAACCCTTTTTCCTCGGGTATATTGAACAATAGTGATCGCGAGCACAACAACGATCCACTACGAGCATTAGGCAACCATCTCACCCCCCATTGGGATAGACTAACCTCTAACACTCTACGGCATCTCTCGAAGGTAATCCAAGTCCATCACAACAACCATACAATGAGGAAATCAAGAATATTCACAATTCACAACAATTTCCCAAATATAGTAAAATCCCAATTTTGTTTTCACATTTGTCATATAATCGAATAATCCAAGAAAATATGCAAGAGATCGTAATCTATATCATTTTGTTATACAATATTCAACACTAAAGTTTTAAAATCAAAGACAAAGAAGAAATTAGGAGAAAATCCCCTTTTCTTGAAAACTAGGGCTTTGAAGATAAAAAAAAAATCAATAGAGCTTTGGTGGTTACCCACCCTTCATATTGTTCAAAACATGGCATTTATTACAAATAGAACAAGAATCATGTATTTCATATTATATATATGAGAAGGAGAGTGAAGAACATATATCTATATACATATATATATCATTATTATATCTAGCCTCAATGTGAGAGATTGAGAGAAAATCCCCTACCTTAAATCAAGATTCCAAGCTAAGACCAAGCTTCAAGACCTTCTTGCTCTCCTTTCTTTTCCTCTTAATCTTCTCCTCCTAGGGTTTCAAAAGATTTGGGTGAGAGGGTAGCAAGAATGGAAGAAAATGGGAGGAGAATGTATTCTTGAAGAATTTGAAGTTTTGATTTCTACAAGGTATAAATCCCTCTTGATTGGTATTTCTATCTTCCTCTCTTCCTCTAAAATGGTTCCTAGGGTTTGGAGGGGTGAAATGAATGCTAAAGGGACGACATTAGGTTTTTATAGGGCAAGAAAATCGAGCAAAACCCGATATTTTCTGTTCAGAAAAATCGGGTTTCCTTCGTACTGTTCACAGATTTTTGGTGCGACTTCCAGGTCAGTTTTGACCCATTTAGAGGTCGAATTGGAAATTTTTCATGAAATACATTTTTGTAGCCCTAGATGTCTAATATTTCCTGTCAAAATTTCAGATCAATTGGACATCAAAATATAAAGTTATGATCAAAATACTAAGCAGTGTCTATCACCCCTTTTTACCCAATTTCACTCCAATTTGGTTTTACTTCTAAAATACTTCCTAACTTCTAATACATCCCATATTACCTCTCCCATGTTTTCCGACCTCCCGAATTCAATGGTAATGTTATTTTGATAAAAAAAAATAATATATTTATTTAGTTACCCTTATCAATCTTAAACACATCCAAAAAAAAAAATTAAGTTTGACCCAAAGTCAATCCGTTCGAAACTCAAACTTCATGATTAATATTTCAACAATGATTCTAAGTTTTTATCCTCATTTTATTCATATTTGAAAACTCTTAAGATATTAGTATTCTTATTTAATTTTAGTACAGGGTCTTACAATCCACCCCCTTAAAGAAAGTTTCGTCCTCGAAACTTACCTCAAGTAGCGAACAAATATGGATATTTCTCTCGCATCTCCCACTCCGGTTCCCAAGTTGCTTCCTCTACGCCATGATGTTGCCACAGGACTTTCACCAGCTGGATTACCTTGTTGCGAAGCACTTTCTCCTGGATATCAAGAATCTTCACCGGCTGCTCTTCATAGGTGACTCCATCTTGCACTTCAATATCCTCCAAATCCACGACATGCGACGTATCTGGTTGACATTTCCTCAACATCGAAACGTGGAACACGTCATGAACTCCTGACAATGATACTGGTAGCCGAAGTTGGTATGCTACTTTGCCCACTGTCTTGATCACTTCAAATGGACCGATGTACCTTGGAGCGAGTTTTCCTTTCTTACCGAATCTAAGTACGCCCTTCTTTGGTGACACTTTAAGAAATACAAAATCTCCCTCCTTGAATTCCAAAGGCCTTCTTCTCCTATCCGCATAGCTCTTTTGTCGACTCTGTGCTGTGCGTAATCTCTCCCGAATGAGCTGAATCTTCTCCGTTGTCTCCCGTACAATCTCGGGCCCAAACATACTACTCTCTCCGGCTTCCAACCAACATGTCGGGGATCTACATGGTCTTCCATACAAAGCTTCATACGGCGCCATTCCGATACTCGCTTGGTAACTGTTATTGTACGCAAATTCCACCAACGGTAAGTGATCGATCCAACTCCCTTTGAAGTCCAATGCGCAAGCCCGTAACATGTCTTCCAAAACCTGTATCACTCTCTCGGATTGGCCATCTGTTTGAGGGTGAAAGGCTGTGCTGAAATGTAATTCTGTCCCCATAGCTTGTTGTAGACTTTGCCAAAAACGAGCCACAAAACGAGAATCGCGATCCGACACGATAGAAAGTGGAACTCCATGCAATCGAACAATCTCTCGAATGTATAGTCTGCTCAAGATCTCTAACGAGTCTGTGGTCTTCATCCCCAAAAAGTGAGCTGACTTGGTGAGTCGATCTACGATAACCCATACGGCGTTATGCCCTCTTGAAGTCCGTGGAAAACCCGACACGAAGTCCATGGTGATATGATCCCACTTCCACTCCGGGATAGGCAGAGACTGTAATAATCCTCCAGGTCGTTGGTGCTCAATCTTCACTTGCTGACATACGGCACACCTTGAAATGAACTTTGCTACATCCTTCTTCATTCCACTCCACCAATATTGTCGTTTCATATCTCTATACATTTTTGTACTCCCCGGATGTATAGAGAACTTCGATCGGTGACACTCTCCCAACACTTCTTCCCTCACTTGGTCGTCGTTTGGCACGCATAATCTTCCCCAAAACTGTAACTCCTCATTCTTTAAAGACCAATCCTCAACAATCTCATTCCTCTCCAATTTATCCCGAATTTTTGTCAACTCGGGATCTAATCGTTGCAACTCCACAATCCTTTGTCGGAGGATTGGTTGAGCTACTAGGTTAAACAAACATGGTCGATCCTCCGGTCCATTAACCCATAGATCAAACTCCTCCAACGTATCCATCATTTTCCACCGTTTAGCCGCAAGGACATTGATTTCACCCTGAGACTTCCTACTCAATGCATCCGCTACTACATTAGCCTTCCCCGGATGATAGTTGAGAGTGAAGTCGTAATCTTCTAAGTACTCAATCCACCTTCTCTGCCGGAGATTTAATTCTTTCTGTGTGAACACATACTTGAGGCTTTTATGATCCGAGAACACTTGAAATTTCTCTCCATACAAGTAACACCTCCACAACTTAAGAGCAAAAACCACAGCGGCTAGCTCCAAGTCGTGAGTGGGATAGTTCCGCTCATGAATCTTGAGTTGCCTCGAGCCATAAGCAACCACCTTGCCTCCTTGCATCAACACACATCCCAAGCCTCGTAGTGAAGCATCGGTGTAAACATCGTAACCTTCCCCACTGTTCGGAATAATGAGGATCGGTGCCGTCGTCAACTTTTCCTTCAAGGTGCGAAAAGCTAATTCACACGCTTGAGTCCACACAAATTTCTCCCCCTTCTTGGTAAGGCGAGTCATCGGCATCGCAAGCTTGGAAAAACCTTCCACAAACCTACGATAGTAACCGGCTAACCCCAAGAAACTACGTATTTCTGTCACATTCTTTGGTGGTTCCCATTTCATCACGGCCTCAATCTTCGAGGAATCAACCGCTACCCCTTGCTCGGACACAACATGGCCAAGGAACTTCACTTCCTTCATCCAAAACTCACACTTGCTCATCTTCGCATATAACTTATGTTCTCTCAATGTTTGTAGCACAACCGAGAGATGATGTGCATGTTCTTCTTGTGTCCGGGAATAAATCAATATGTCATCAATAAACACAATGACAAATTGATCTAGATATGGCCGGAATACCCTGTGCATCAAATCCATGAAGGCTGCTGGAGCATTAGTCAATCCGAACGGCATCACCGTATACTCGAAGTGACCATACCGAGTACGAAAAGCAGTCTTAGGAATATCCTCCTCCTTGACACGCAGTTGATGGTACCCGGTGCGGAGATCAATCTTGGAGTAGAACTTAGAACCCCTCAATTGATCAAATAAATCATCAATGCGCGGCAAGGGATACTTGTTCTTCACCGTCACCCGATTCAACCGTCGGTAATCTGTGCATAACCGAAGTGTTTCATCCGTCTTCTTCACAAAGAGGACCGGGGCTCCCCAAGGTGAAGTGCTCAAACGGATGAATCCAATTGCCAGCAAGTGGTCCAATTGCTTCCTTAGCTCCTTCAACTCCAAAGGCGCCATCCGATAAGGAGCAATAGAAATAGGTTCGGTTCCCGGATAAAGATCGATTGCGAACTCAATCTCTCTCTGTGGCGGTAACCCGGGTAATTCATCTGGGAAGACATCCGAAAAATCTGATATAATCAACACCATACCCGAGTGGGATCTATCCCGATCATCTCCCATCAAGCTAGCCAAGAAACTCAAGTGGCTCCCTGCCTTAGCTTTTAAGAATTTACTTCCCGTAGTAGGAAATGGATGGAAAGAATCTCGGTTATTCACAAAACTGAAAATTACTCCTCCCGACAATTGAAATGTAATTCGCTTGCGGAAACAATCCATTACCGCATGAAAAGTGGATAACAAGTTCATCCCAAAAATCACGTCATACCCCTTCATCTCTAAAGCAATCAAATCCACAATCAATTCGTGCTCCCAATACGAAGCACACAACCCTTGCAGACTCGGCTAGTACCCAACTGTTCTCCCGTAGGCAAGTCAACAGTCAAAGCATGTTCTAACTTCTCGAAACCCAATCCCAAATTCATAGCATATGCAGTACGTATAAAAAATGAGTAGCACCAGGATCGAATAAGATTCGGGCCCAAGAATTGTAGAGAAGAATGATACCTTCCACAACGGCATTGGAAGCATCCTCCTCCGGTTGGATTAAGGCAAATACCCTCCCCGGATTGGCATCACCGGGGGCTTGAGCTCTCAATGGTCTCGGTGGTGGAGGGGGCCTATTTGCATGTGATGGCCCGGCTGATTGATTGGCCTTGGGTGGAAATGACGGGCAGTTGTTTCGGAAGTGTCCTACACCTCCACAAGCAAAGCATTGACGAGGGTCAGTGTTTGGTCTAGTCGGGGCATGCCCCTCTCCTCGGACTGTAAGAGGTCTCTGCCCCACCGCTTGATCGGGGCGACGATATGGTAACGCCCTCGGTGCTCCACTGCTACTGGCACCTGTACGGATCGGGCCTCCTCTAGCATAGCTCTGTCTCCTCTGAGAGTCATCAATGTCTCTCTCCACCAATGCCGCTCTGTCAACCAAATCTCTATAGTCTCGGATTCTGAGTGCCACAAGCTTCTCTCTGATGGTCGGTCTCAAACCCTGCTCGAAGCGCTTGGCCCTCCTATCCTCGGTGGATATGAACTCTGAAGCATAACGGGATAGCTCATCGAACCTCCTCTCATACTCAGCCACGGTCATACTGCCCTGCCGCAAGGCTAGAAAGTCTGCACTCATCTTATCTCTGACAGACTCTGGAAAATACTTGTCGTTGAAACTTTGCTCAAACTCCTCCCAAGTGAGCGTATTAGTGTCCCTCCTTTTCTTCACTGACTCCCACCAGTAATCGGCCTCCCCTTCCAACAAATAGGTAGCCAAGCCAACCCGAAGGTCCCCGGCGATCCCCATACCATCACAAATTTTTTTCACCCGGCGGATCCATCTATCCGCATCTAAGGGATTGGAGCTCCCTTGGAAGGTGGGTGGGTGTTGCCGTAGAAATTCTCGAAGAGCTACCATCCTTCGGTTCTCATCGCCGTTGCCCGGTACTTGGACTAAAGGACGAACTCCACCGTTGTGGTGGTTGTTCCCACCTGGTTGTTGCACTAGGGTGGTGAGTTCCCTTAAACATTGGTAAATACCCTGTATGGCGTCGAGAGGTGGTGGATTTGTTTGACCACCACGCCCACGACCACGTCCACGTACCCGTTCACCGTCCATCCTACATATCAATTCACAATTTAGTTTCATTGATGTACATGACATCCTAAATATCACTTTAATCTAAAGCATAAGATTCATATAAAATTAGACCAACAATTTCCTTCAACTTAATCCTACTTCCCTAGTGGTACTCCATAACCTACAGCTCCCATGTAAGACCTAAAGCCTTCGCTCTGATACCAAATCTGTAACGCCCCAAAAACCCCCGTGGGTGACATTACATTCTAAAAATCATTTACCGTATGAGAGCATTAAGTAAAATTCATCACGACAAAAGTTTCATTCATCAACCATTCATATTTTAACAAAATTTGGGCAGAGTCTCCTTTGTACGGGGAGCTCTACCCAAAACACAACCTGTACAATTATATTACAATTGACCACACCAGGTCCACATATGCATAACTATTGACCACACCGGGCCCATTTTTCCATCATAAAATAAACTTGCATTCATCATATGTCATATCCACACTATCATCCCAAATTAATAGGTCTAATCTTGGCATTTACATCTCCAAAATGTAATAATATAACGCAGCGGAAATAACAGAAATGAACTAGAGTTCAAAAGGATATTCTAAGCATAATCTAGTCTAGAACAAAATAAAAGTGTCGCTCTAAGCGTCCACCTCGGGATCCACATCCCCGTCAAGCGGAGTCTTCCAATGGGTGGGCTCCTCGGCTCCTAACTCCTCCTCAAGTGTGAAATCTGAAAAAATTTTATTTGTAGGGGGTGAGCACGAAGCTCTGTAGCAAAATCCTCTCAACTCAAACAAGGTTTGAAAAACATAGCAAACGGTCGGTCTCATTTCACAACTAACATATATATAGGTTTGGAATGAAAACAATGACATTTTAAAAGAGATCTCAAGTTTAAACAATAGCAATAATCAGTTAAAAGAATAAAGTGAGTTTAGCATCGATAAACAAAATTCTAATTTAAGCTATTTAAGAAGGGCTTCTCCCTAAACATTGTCTCATACCAATGCATCGGCAAGAACGACCCAACTCCCGATTCCATGTATTTTTGGTTCATCCCCGTACCATGTATGTTGATTGCTTCTCGTGAATCTACCTAACGATCATGCCTAGTCCACCAATTCCAACCAACAATCACAAATCTCTTTAGGAAGGGCGTGTACCGTCTCCTACGGCATTGACGAAATCCTCCCAAGGTGTCTAGTATACTAACCCTTTTCCTCGGTGTATATGTGAACAATAGTGATCGCGAGCACAACAACGATCCACTACGAGCATTAGGCAACCATCTCACCCCCCATTGGGATAGACTAACCTCTAACACTCTACGGCATCTCTCGAAGGTAATCCAAGTCCATCACAACAACCATACAATGAGAAAATCAAGAATATTCACAATTCACAACAATTTCCCAAATATAGTAAAATTCCCAATTTTGTTTTCACATTTGTCATATAATCGAATAATCCAAGAAAATATGCAAGAGATCGTAATCTATATCATTGTGTTATACAATATTCAACCCTAAAGTTTTAAAATCAAAGACAAAGAAGAAATTAGGAGAAAATCCCCTTTTTTTGAAAACTAGGGCTTTGAAGATAAAAAAAAAAAAATCAATGGAGCTTTGGTGGTTACCCACCCTTCATATTGTTCAAAACATGGTATTTATTACAAATAGAACAAGAATCATGTATTTCATATTATATATATGAGAAGGACAGTGAAGAAACATATATCTATATACCTATATATATCTATATTTATATATCTAGCCTCAATGTGAGAGATTGAGAGAAAATCTCCTACCTTAAATCAAGATTCGAAGCTAAGACCCAAGCTTCAAGAATTTTTGCTCTCCTTTCTTTTCCTCTTAATCTTCTCCTCCTAGGGTTTCAAAAGATTTGGGTAAGAGGGTAGCAAGAATGGAAGAAAATGGGAGGAGAATGTATTCTTGAAGAATTTGAAGTTTTGATTTCTACAAGGTATAAATCCCTCTTGATTGGTATTTCTATCTTCCTCTCTTCCTCTAAAATGGTTCCTAGGGTTTGGAGGGGTGAAATGAATGCTAAAGGGACGACATTAGGTTTTTATAGGGCAAGAAAATCGAGCAAAACCCGATATTTTCTGTTTAGAAAAAATCGGGTTTCCTTTGTACTGTTCACAGATTTTTGGTGCGACTTCCAGGTCAGTTTTGACCCATTTAGAAGTCCAATTGGAAATTTTTCATGAAACACATTTTTGTAGCCCTAGATGTCTAATATTTCCTGTCAACATTTCAAATCAATTGGACATCAAAATATAAAGTTAGGATCAAAATACTAAGCAGTGTCTATCACCCCTTTTTGCCCAATTTCACTCCAATTTGGTTTTACTTCTAAAATACTTCCTAACTTCTAATACATCCCATATTACCTCTCCCAATGTTTTCCGACCTCCCGAATTCAATGGTAATGTTATTTTGATAAAAAAAAATTAATATATTTATTTAGTTACCCTTATCAATCTTAAACACAGCCAAAAAAAATAATTAAGTTTGACCCAAAAGTCAATCCGTTCGAAACTCAAACTTCATGATTAATATTTCAACAGTGATTCTAAGTTTTTATACTCATTTTATTCATATTTGGAAAACTCTTAAGATATTAGTATTCTTATTTAATTTTAGTAGAGGGTCTTACAGATTAAATCCTTATTTCTTGATCTGATTTATATTACACACCTCATAATAAGTGGTCGAATTGTAGTTTTCTCGGTTTAAGTCGAAGATCGATCCCATGAAGAGTTTTTAATAATTAGAATTTAAAATAAGAACAATCAAGTTATTGTTAAAGTAGTGTAACATGAGATAGCTTGTGATGTGAGCTCAGATTGATAAGTAGTCTAACTAATCTAAATATATAAGTAAACTGGTTGAAGACAATAATATTAAAGGTACCCTTTAGTTTAAGGATCCCATATGTGTTATATTGATTAAGTACTAGAAATGTCACCTTACAACAATTAATTTCCAAGTCATTGGTAAGTCAACCGATAGGTCTGATATATATAAACCATAACACAGCAACTTCTTAGGTTAGTTGGTGGTATTATTTAACCATAACACAATAACTTCTTAGGTTAGCTGGTTATATATATATGACAATTTACTAATCCAAGTAAACCAGAAGGTCAAGTCATTCTTGAGGATCACTAGAATTACTCAATTGGCAATATAATATTAGATTAAGTATAGGCATACTAAACCATAACACATCAACTTATTAGGTTAGCTGGTGGTATTATTAAACCATAACACAATAACTTCTTAGGTTAACTGCTGGTATTATGTGTTAATTGAAAAATCCAAGCAAACCAGAAGGTCAAGCCATTTGTGAGGATCACTAAATTGCTCAATTGGCAATATTATAGTATGTATTAGTTAAACAACCCTAATAATCAAGAAGGTCAAGCCATTTGTAAGGATTATTGAGGTTATTCATCTGACAATTTTTATATCTTATATTAGTTAAAGAACCTCAGTAATCTAGAAGGACAAACCATTCAGGAGGATTACTTAGATTATTAATCTGACAATTTTATCATGCAACAGTTAAAACATCCTCAATGCACTTGAAGGTCAAGCCGTTGACACACCGTAGACATTCAACCGGCAGGTTGATGATTCATTGATGACACATTCTGCGATACGTAGTAACACCCAATTATGTACATCATTGTGTCATGGATGAAGTTCATAATAATAGATAGTATAGAATATTAAATATTGCTCGGTGTTCATAACCTTTAGCACTTTATAGATATATATAGAGCTTAATCTAACTTCAGCATTTCCATAGTTTAACCAGTATCATACATATGTTCACCCCTCACTAAAGGGTATAGGTAAACAATTCATGCTCCATTACTATTAACAAGCAAGAAGTGCGGGTAATTTCCATTATAATAGTAAATAAAATACAAACACCGACACTTCTTTCACAAGGAAAAACTAAAATATAGCCACCCTTAATATCGATTAAGACACAAAGGTGGCAGTAGTTCAACTTTCCAAGTAGAAAGACATAACATAAATGTAGAACAACAGAGTTTTGGCTGGAGAGTAGAACGAACCAGATCTTGAATTGTCCTATGTCTTTTCTATTTTTCTTCCTCTTTCTTTCTCTTTTTTTTCTCTCTTTTGAACTTCCTCTGGAGCTCCCCTCTCTTAGCCCGTTTCAAATGAAAAGGCATCACATATATATAGGTAGCTAGGAAGCAGGAGGTGGATGGATCAGCTCAAACCACCTAACTCCATCGTTCGAACGCCACCACCACCGTCTGGACGGTCATTGTTTGCTGGTGGACGTTCCATCTTCTTTTTGCATGTTCTTGGTCTTGAATTACAATTTATTCCCTACTGGTTTCAAGTTTTAACATAATGCTCTTCATAATTTCTAGCAATTCCGCACAAAACCCTGAAATTTCAGACAGTATGCACATAAACCCTAGTTTACGCACAAACCCTAATACACAATTTTTTAATTGTTTTATCTTACAAAATTAACTTATATAATTCTTCTAATTCACATACTAATTAGGGTTAATTAATGACGATTTATAAATCTTGAATCTTTATTGGGTATGTACATTCATGGCCTCACACCAATGGTCTACCACACCAACATGGCATTATAGGTCTCACAACTCCGATTCCGAGTACATCGACACATTTTTCTGGAATTTCACCTCCAGCAAAGTGAGTGAGCCAAGTAACCAGGCCTTGCAGCCAAGTAAGAATCTATCCATTCTTGCTATATCCGACCCTTATTTTTAATGCAACCCGTGCGACTCGGTCGAACCTTGGTCCAACTTTACTGAGTGCACATATCATCCACCAAAAATGGTGTTTGGCCAAACCATGAACATTGCTGCACTCATGTCAAATGCCCACAAATGTGATGTTACCCATTATGCAATCAAGTTTTCAATTATAACTACAACATCATGTTCTACATGTCATGAGCACATTATGAATAATTTCAATGTCTATCTACATTTACAAATCCTCAATATAACTTATATCATAAAGCATATAATTACATTCCAAAATCTTCAGAAAGCATATTATATTAATTTTATTCAAATAACATGCTTATATTATTCAAGGCATTTTATCAAACACCCATATGGTAGAAAATCTTGTAAACACATAATCATGCCCAATTTATCACATTTCTCATGACATCACCAAACAAGCAATTTCAACAAATCCAATTCTTGCTAGAATTGATTTTATACATTCTTATACCATTTCTCATACTCCAGTTACACTAAGAGTATATTTAGACAAGAGATTTAATCTCCAATCATGCTACCCTTTTCCATATATATCCCTAAGTTGAAAACAAACCTAGTTAGGAAAAGAAGCCTACCTCTTGAAGCGTAACACTCATATTAAAAAGCCCTAGTCATCACCGAACTCAACCTCCAAAACCTTAATCCCCAAAATCTCAATCTCGAGACTTTGGCAAAAGCTATGATTTTTTGGTATGTGCTTGTAGCTCTCGTAGCGTAGAACAATTTTTGTTCTTGGCCTGTAGCGATTTGACTAACGGATAGTCGTAGATCGCTTGGAGAAGTGAGATTTTTTGGGTCTCTCTCTCTCTCTCTCTCAAAAAACCTGGGGTAAATGGAGAGAAAATCTGATTTGTCTCCCCCTATTTATACCCTATAATACTTGGTCTACATTAAGCCACATGTCCCGTCTCTTTCTCTTTCTGATTTGATTTTGTCTCAAATCAATTAAATCTTATTCTGTTTTAAGTTTAATATATTTTATTTGAACTAACTTTAAATAATTTTACATGTTTCACCATAAATTCCCCATCGACTTTATTTTAGCTAAGCGATGCCCGATCGTATTGTAAACTGCAAAAAATCTGATAATTTGAGAATTCAACAAAAATTGACTGGGTAATTAGATTTCGCGAGACTAAACCAACAATGAGGTCCATTTCGTCATCTGAGTTCTAAAAAATTCAGATTTTTAACTCGTGCCATAATAGCTAATTACCATTTTACCCTTCACAATTAAATTTTAAATTTTCCTGAGTTTTATATTCTTCCCCCTTAAAAGAAATTTTGTCCCAGAAATTTACACACATGAACATATAACCACATACATATGTGACAAGTCATATAATACTTTATGACTATAAGGACGTACCTCTATCCTCGAACAAGAACGGATAACTGGCATGTATTGTGTCCTCACGCTCCGATGTCACCTTCTCCTCACCTCAGTACTGCCACAACATCTTCACTTCCCTTACGGTCTTGCCTCACAAAACATGCTCTCAGCTATCCATGATATGCACCGGTCCATCCTTGAAGCTCACATCTACATCAACAACTAGCCCACCCAATCCACCACATGCATAGGATCTAGAGTGTAGTTCCAGAGCAATGAGACATGAAATACCGTGTGAACACCTAATAGATTTGACGGTAACGCCAGTTAGTAAGCGACGGTACCAACCCTCTTGAGCACCTTGAAGGGCCAATATACCATGACAATAGCTTCCCTCCCTTTCCAAACATGACCACTCCCCTCTTAGGCATCACTTTCAAGAAGGCGTGATCTCCAACCTCAAACTCCTAAGGTCGTCGCCGCCTATTGGTGTTTATTTTTTGTCGGCTCTAGGCCATAAGAAAATGCTTATGTATCAAATTTAACATCTCTAAGGTATCTCTAATCAAATATGGACCCATAGAAGGTCCTTCTCCAACCACCATCCAATAAACTAGAGAACAACACAACCTCCCATAAAGTGCCTCACAAGGTGTCATCTGTATGCTCACCTGATAAATATTATTGCAGGTGAACTCCACTAAGGGTAAATGTTCCTCTTAGCTACCCTTGAAATCAAAGACGCCATCCCAAAGCATATCCTCTATAAGTCTGGATGGTCCCCTTCGATTGACTGTTTGTTTGGGGATAAAAATTTGTACTCATTATCAACTGTGTCTCCATAGCTCGCTTGAAACTATCCCAAAAATGAGTCATGAACCTGGGATCCCAATCCAAGATTACAGATATGGGTACCCCATGTAACCGAACTATCTACTGTACGTATAACTTGCATAATTCCTCCAGTGTGAATGTCATCCGCACTGTCAAAAAGTGTGCTAACTTCATAAGTCGGTCCATTATAACCAACACTGTGTCATTCCCCCGTGATGTCTATAGCAAGTGGGTCACAAAATCCATAGTGATGTGTTCCCACTTCCACTCAGCCACTTCCGAAGGCTAGAGCAACCCTACTGGTCTCTGGTGCTTAGCCTTGCACTATTGAAACATGAGACATTTACTAACAAAGTCTCTGATGTGTTTCTTCATCTTTCTCTAATAGTATTGGCAACGAAGATCGTGGTACATCTTCGAGCCACCTAGATGTACAACAAAATGGGAGCAATCAAACTCCGAATGGATCTCCTCCCTCAGATTCACAAACTGGGGAACCACAACCCTTTTGTTATACCAAAGACTACCATCTACGTAAATGGCCTAGCCCTTTTCGCTTGTACCCGACTGTACTTGGTCCCTGATGGATAATATTTATGTGTCTTGGCCATTAAACTCAATCACTTTGCTTAATGGCAAAGGCGTAGCACTAGACTCCCCAAATTACCTTGAGCCTGATCCCTATAGTATAGCTCAAACTGTCCCATAGTCTCGAGCATCTGCCACTCTTGGAAAACTATACTACCCAAGACTCCCCATGACTTCGGCTTGAGTGTGTCAGCCACCACACTTGCCTTATCGAGATGGTAATGCAAAGTAACGTCATAATCCTCCGGATACTTTGTCCACCTATGTTGCCTCATGTTGAGATCCTGTTGTGTGAAAATGTACTTTAGACTCTTGTGGTCCAAAAGTACCTTAAAATGTTCTCCATACATATAGTGGTGCCAAGACTTCAAGGCAAAGACAACGACCGCCAAGTCCATGTCGTGTGTGGGGCAATTCTTCTCGTGGCTCTTCAACTGCTAAGAACCATCAGCTATCACCCTCCTGGATTGCATCAAAACACATCCAAGTCCATCCTTTGAGGCATCACAAATATATTGTGTACCGCTATCCCCTCTTTGAAACTATCAAAATAGGAGCTAAAGTAAGCCTCCTCTTTACTTCCTGAAATGCCATCTCATAAGAGTTGTCCCGTTGAAACTTGATCTCTTTCATGGTCAAACTCATCATAGGTGCAACTAGTTGGGAGATTCCCTCAATGAACCTTCGATAATATCCTGCCAATACCAAGAAACTACATATCTTAAAGGCTAACTTTGTTCTCTTCTAACATATAATTGTGTCAACCTTCTCTGAGTCCAGTGAGACACTTGAAGCCGACACTATGTGCTTGAGAAATTTCACCTCCGTCAGTAAAATTCACACTTACAGAATTTAACATACAATCAATGGTCACTTCAGGTCTGGAGAGCAATCCTCAAGTGACCCTCATGCTCCTCCTTAGACTTGGAGTAGATCAGGATGCCATCAATAAAGACTACAACAAACTGATCTAGGTGGGGTTGGAACACCCTATGCATGAGATCCATGAATGTCGTTGGGGCATTTGTCAACCTAAATGGCATTACTATGAACTCAAAATACCCATACCGTGTTCTAAATGCCGTATTAGGGATATCTGCCTCCGTAGTCCTCAATTGGTGGTATCCCTTGCATAGATCTATCTTGGAGTAGACCTGTGCCCCCCTTAATTGATCAAATAAGTCATCAATTCTTGGCAGTGGATACCTATTCTTAAAAGTGACACAATTCAACTATTGGTAATCTATACAAAGTGTAAAGGTTTTGTCCTTTCTCTTGGCAAACAATACTGAAGTGCCCTGCTTGGCTGTTTTCGTTATATTCCCTAATGTCCTAACATGAACCCTTAATGTGTATATAGCTTATGTAAGTGGGTGAGTGTCACTCTCACTAAGGTTCCATACAAACAATGGGAAACAAAATATTGGTGGAATGCAATGTACAGAATTTGTGTGTGTGTGAACAAAAGTTCTCCCCAAGCGTAAGGACTATTTCTCTTGTCGTGTTTTACTTGGAAGAGTATTCCAAGGTTGCTTCCTTAGGGAAGGAAGGAAATTCAAATGAATGTGATTTTGTGAAAAAGAGAAAAGTGTAAAATGTTTTGAGTTTAAGTTTGGGTGTTTGTGTTCTTAAGGAAAATGAAATGAAAAGAAGTGTTGGCTAATCCGAAGAGGTAATTCCAATGGGAAAGCCAAGTTAACTCAAAATCTTCCTCCATTGGCACATAGATGAACAATTGGTTTGTGGGAAGCAAGGGACAAGATGGAAGTGAGGATCCAAGCATAATCAGTGACCAGGCCTACGAGATATCAAAGACTCACAACTGCATCCACACTTAACCCAGTCAAACCGAACCATTGTACAACAAGAGGAGGAAAAAAATGAGTTGAAATGGCAAACCCAAGAAGAGGTCTCCCTTGGATTAGCCAACTAAAAATCTAGCTACTTATGAAAACAAGAAGGAAATACGTAATGTAAAGAGACATAATGAAGAAAGGAAACATGGAACTTAACTTAAAGCAAGAAAATTTAAACTAATAAGAAAAATATGCAATACCCATTTTAAAGCTTGAAAATGAAGAACTTCAAAGCATTAATGGTAGAAACTATAACCTCTAACTGAACTTGCAATATACTTGAAATAAATGAGATTAAAGTGTAAGAGTTAAGGATTACAAGAGATTTAAAGCTTACTACAACTGAAATGGAGAAGAAAATGCAAAAATCTAAACTTTTCTATCTACTATTCATCATCTTCTTCCTTGGACTACTCCTAAGCTTAGGTAGCCACCACACTAAAATGCTTATGGAATGCTGAATATATGGATTGTGAGATGATGTATTTTCATCCTTGAGGCTCGCCTAGCCTGTGTGCAGGCCTCCCATCGGTGGGAGGTGATTTGATGCATTGGAAAGCCTTAGCCTATAAACATTATGGCTGCCCCCGTCTCTCCCATCCTCCTTAATGACATTGTGTCCAAAATCTTCAACTAGGGTGTAGGAGGCATTGAAATGTGTAAGGGATGTCAGGGGAAAAGTGGGAGAATCAATGGTGGGACCCCCAAGCAAATGGACCATGAGTTGCCAGCATTCTGGGCATTCAGCAAAGCGTACCGGTACATCCAACTCGAGTAGCTAAAGTGTACCAGTATAGCACCTGCTCCGAACTAGTTTTCGTAGAATCGTCATAACTTTTGATCCAACCGTCCGATTGGGCATAAATGTTGGCACAATACAAAAGACATCCTCATCTACAATGTTGATGTTTTGCACTTGTTTAGATTTAAAGTGGATCATGGTCAGGAAGGAGGACAACTGAGGTACTGCTACCAAATGGTGTGGATGTTGGTGCCTATTTTACCAAGCACTGATACCTCCTTGATTTCTTTCACTTTTAAGCCTCCAAATCCTCATGTAATGTGTTCATCTCTTCACCACACATCCACACTTATTTTCAAGGTTCTAAAATGCATGATTTTCATTATAATTACCTGCAACATTGAAAATTCAACATTATTCATAAATTCGGCTAACTCTAAGTACTTAAATGCAAAAGTTGAGTTAAAATGCATGTAATGAGGCTATTAAATATACAATATTATGTGCTCATCACACATACAACTTAAGCTTTGCTAGTCCCTAGCAAACAAAATATAAAAATTAAGAAAAACAAAGACAAACCTATACTAATTACGCAATTGCATTTAGCATATGCAACAAGCCTTTAAATTCGGAGGTGATCCTTAGTAGACGAGTTTTGTCTCGTGAAGGTTGCCAGTGAACGTACCTACAAACTTCTTATCTTAGTATCCAATAATTAAAGCATATTCATCTATCTTAACTAGCACTGGGATGTCAACAATAACATTGTTCAACAAACTCGAACTAATCACATATGAAACACATCATAGCTTTAAATGCTATTCTAGAGTATTAATTTACACATTTCCTTTCAAAATTCGTGTGTGTGTGAAGTGAACATGTAATTTAAACATTTACACAACGGAGTTCACATTCACTTTGGCTATCCAAATTAAGCTTTGATGCAAAACTCACCAAGGGTTTCTCTAAACAATGAATCACACTATGATTATCCTGGCATGCTCTCCATGTGTATATGTGAGATAGAATATTAAGCACAAACCGAAGTATGCTCACATGTAATCCAAAAATGAAGTACATGCATAACAATGAAACAACCATGACATAATCTCATGAAAGGAATGATAGGGCACTAGATAGCAAAACCAACTTTTCTTTTTCTTTAAAAGTATACATCCCCCATGCTTTTCTAGATCATTTAGGACTTTCACAGGTCATAATAAGGCCTTGGGGTGATATCTAGGTAAATGAACAAAGGATATAGGATAACAAAGAGTGTTGTTTTGAGAGCATGACATTTATTTCAAAAAGATCTCCCTTTTTGTGGGATTTTTGAGCAACACCATCACTTCACTCTTTTTTTTTTTCTCTCTTTTCCTTAACATTTTCCTTTTTGTTTTCTCCCTCTTTTCTTCTTTTCACCTCTTTTTCTCCTTTTCTTGAATTTTGTTTTTCCCGTTCAACTCTTTGAATTCAACTTCATTCATCCTTTCTGAAGAGTTTTCGCCATACTTCCTTCTCTTTGATAATCATTCATACTCAGCTCTAGGAACAACCAAGGTGAGGTAGATTTATATCTTTTTGCTTTGGCTTGGTCAACTGTGTGGCATAGAAATGAATTTCAAATAAGGCTCAAACATGGCACTAGTGATATAATTTCACAAGAAAAAAGAAGAAGCTAAGACTCAAAGCATTTCAAAGATGTCCTAAGATCATTTCTAAATAAGCATGGGGAGCATTGTACATATCAAGACAAAGTCAATTAACTACCCAAATGCACCTAACCGAAACAAGCATAACGAGATTATTGAACAAATTTGGAATTTGAAAACTTGTTGTTTGAGTAAATGTAAGTTCCCTCCAAACAAGGATTGACATTAAAGCTTACATGGGTTCTTACTCATCTCCACTTTTCATGTCAAGTACTAAATGTGAACTAAATCCGTAAATTGTAAAAATTACAAGTTCATTATGTACTTATGGTTGAGTTCAAAAACAAACAAGTATGTGATACTCTTATCAATAGGATAAACTTCTATAATGTGCTCATGTATTCAAAGTTCAAAACGAAGATCAAATTATCACAACTCCCACAATAATTAGAGTAGGGGAATATAGTTCAATATTAGATATTTTTCACCAAAATTGTCCAAAATTTTCACATTTCCTATTATTCTATACAATAAAATGGTGGTAAATGTAAATGGTGCACCTCACCCCCCAACTTGAACTATGCATTGTCCTCAATGCACAAGGAATCATGCAATGAGAAAAATGAAAGTAACATGGGAAATGAGATACAACCTTTTTTTTTCTTTTTTTTTTTGTATACACATTAAAGAGAAAACAAAAAAAGTTTGTTTACACCCCCCAACTTAAACTTGCACATGATATTGAATGAGTTTTTCTATGATGATGCTCAAAATGTAATGAGTCTAAATTAGGGAGAGGTAAGCAACTTCTACATTACAACATTAAGAAAATATAACAATAAAAGAATCTAACTACTATGTACATTAAAATAAAACAACAAGGGCTCATGTCAATTCGGCTTCAATTCGGATGTGAGCTTGCACCCATTGATTTTTTTTATTTTAAATTTTTTTTGATGTATAAATGCCCTTCGAAACCAATCTATCCAACAATACAAAAGATAATTATTAAAAATTCTCAACCAAACAAAGGTGTAGGCAAGTTTAAGCAATTCCAACAATAGAATATACAATTTCTTTTCAAAACTTCCTACACTTAACTCCATTTCAATGCCCTTCCCAAGTTGAAAAATGTGAATCTCAACACCATTCATAGATGGCAAATGACCTTGGGCTTATTAGCCTCATGTGAGATAAAAACTTCATCAAATTTTTTACAATTTGGAGTGGTGGGAGATTCAACATCAAAATGCATTCCATTGGGATGATCATCCTCAATACATTGACTATGCTCAAGATGTTGTTCTTCATCCATAGCAATTATAGCATTAGTCAATACACTAAGTTGTTGGGTTACTTGGGCATTGAATTTCATTTGGTATTGCATAAAATCGTACAAAATATTTTCCAATTCTTGTTCGGTTGAGTCCCCATATGTTGGATAGTGGCAAAATTCATTTGGTGGTGTGAGATTGGATGAAAAATTATAAGTTTATTCTCCCAACCATAACTCGATGCAACATAGTGGTCGGGGTAAAAGTTTTCGGAGGGAAAAATTGAATTTCAACCTTTGCATGCAAAGTATTGAATTGGATAATTTATTGGGCACTCACTAGTGATGTGCCCATACTCATCACAAATCTCACACATTTTCAAAATTTTGAGCATTTGATACATTTTCATACAAATTATAAGACATTACATAAACACAAGCTATTTACAAACTATTTACAAAAGAGATGACATGCCTTGGCCCGTGATGAAAATCACGAGACTTACCTATGCTGCCTAAAATCAACTTTGAACTTGATGCTTAACTTTCCCTGGCAAAGGCGCAAAAAATGTTTGGTTGTTTTCATTGTATTCCCTAATGTCCTAACATGAACCTTTAATGTGTATATGGCTTATGTAAGTGGGTAAGTGTCACTCTCACTTGGGTTCCATACAAACCAAGGGAAACGGAATATTGGTGGAATGCAATGTACAAAATGTGTGCGTATGTGTGTGAACAAAAGTTCTCCCCAAGCGCAAGGGGTCTTTCACTTGTCATGTTTTACTTTGAAGGGTATTCCAAGGTAGTCTCCTCAGGGAAGGAAGGGAATACTAAAAAAGGTGATTTTGTGAAAAAGAGAAAAGTGTAAAATGTTTTGAGTTTGAGTTTGGGTGTTTGTGTTCTTAAGGAAAATGAAATGAAAACAAGTGTTGGCTAATCCGAAGAGGTCATTTGAATGAGAATGCCAAGTCAACCTGAAATCTTCCTCCAACAGTGCATAGATGAATGATTGATTCATGGGAAGTGAGGGACGAGATGGAAGTGATGATCCAAGCATAACCAGTGACCAGGCCTACGGGGTATCAAAGACTCACAATCGCATCCACACTCAACCCAGTCAAACCGACCCATCATACACCGAGAGAAGAAAAGAAAATGAGTTGAAATGGCAAACCCAAGAGGAGATCTCCCTTGGATTAGCCAACTAAAAATCTAGCTACTTATGAAAACAATAAAGAAATGCGTATTGTAAAGAGACATAATGAAGAAAGGAAACATGGAACTTAACTTAAAGCAAGCAAACTTAAACTAAGAAGAAAAATATGCAATACCCATTTTAAAGCTTGAAAATGAAGAACTTGAAAGTATTAATGGAAGAAACTAGAACAGGTAACTAAACTTGCAATATACTTGAAATAAATGAGATTAAAGTGCAAGAGTTAATAGTAGATTTAAAGCTTAATACAACTGAAATGGAGAAGAAAATACAAAAATCTAAGCTTTTCTATATACTATTCATCATCTTCTTCCTTGGACTACTCCTAAGCTTAGGTAGCCACCACACTGAAATGCTTGTGGAATGCTGAATATATTGAGTGTGAGATGATGCATTTTCGTCCTTGAGGCTCTGCTAGCCTATGTGCAGGCCTCCCATCAATGGTAGGTGATTTGATGCATTGGAGCGCCTTAGCCTGCAACCATTATGGATGCTCCCTTCTATCCCATCTTCTTAATGACATTGCCTCCAAAGTCTTCAACTAGGGTGTAGGAGGCATTGAAATGTGTAAGTGGACACAATCAATGGTGGGACCCCCAAGCAAGTGGAGCATGAGTTGTAGGCATTCTAGGCATTTAGCAGAGCGTATCGATACTAAATACCGATATGTCAAACTCCAGTTGCTAAAGCATACCAGTACGGCAAACCGGTATGTCGCTTACTCCATCCCAATTTTCGTAGAATCATCATAACTTTTGATCCAACCATCCGATTGAGCTGAAATGTTGACACAATATAGATGACATCCTGATCTACAACTTTCATGTTTTGCACTCGTTTAGATTCCAGGTGGATCATGGTAAAAAATGAGGCAAACTGAGGTACTGCTACCAAATGGTGCAGATGCTAGTGCCTATTTTACCAAGCACTAATACCTCCTTGATTTCCTTCACTTTTAAGCCTCCAAATCCTCCTGTAATGTGTTCATATCTTCATCACACATCCACACTTAGTTGTAAAATTCTAAAATACATGATGTACACTATAATTACCTGCAACATCGAAAATTCAACATTATTCATAAATTCTGCTAACTCTAAGTAGTTAAATGCAAAAGTTGAGTTAAAATGCATGTAATGAGGCCATTAAATATACAATATTATGCACTCATCACACCCCAAGGTGAGGTACTCGATCCAATGATACCATTGTCCAATAATTCTTGCAATTGTACTTTGAGTTTTTATACCTCCATAGGTGCAATTCTATGCGGCGTTATAGAAATGTGGATGCACCAGGTTGTAACTCAATGGTGAAGTTTACATCCCAATGTGAAGGTAATCTCGGTAACTCAGTCAAAAAAATGTCTGCATACTCACAAACTACATGAGATAGACCTAACTCCTATCTCACCTCGTCCTCAAGTGTAAGGCTCACAAGCCAACCTAACAACTGCCCATACCAATGGGAGTTATATACAGCTTAGGGTAAAGCATCATTCTTTCCCCCTTGAAACTTGAAACAAACACCCTCTTTAGTATATGGTGTGACCTTCTTTTGATCACAATCGTTGACGACTCGGCGTGCCACTAACCAGTCCATTCCAAGGATGATATCAAACTCCAACATGTTCATGACCCTAAGGTCCACCGTGAGTAGAATCCCCAAGATTTCTAACTCACATCCCTGACACATCTGATCAACCCAAACCCTATCTCCTAGGAGAAAACTTACATATAATTGATGTTCCAAGGTTTCAACCTATAAGCCCATCTCCTTTACACATGATACAACTATGGATGAATATAATGCGCCATAATCAAATAGTACCTTTGCCCATAAGGGAGAGTAAGAATGTACCCTACATCACCGACTGATCCACCTGCTTAGTCAAAGGTGTGATGCCATAGACTCGCCTCTAGGTCCCTAAAGTCCTGGCATGTAAACTTGTCCTCGACCTCGACCCATGTCTTGGCCCATCTAGCTTGACTATGGACTTCCAACTTGTGAACTGGTAGAGGCCTGGGTCGGGAGGAGTGAAGAATGTTTATGGATGATCCACTAATGATGGGATTGAGAAGTCCCAAAACTTTGGGATCCCTGCCTCTGAGGACAATCTTGTTTCAAGTACCCTACTTGTAGGCACAAATAACATGTCCTCTGGCCTCCTTGGAACATCCACTTGAAGTTCTTCCCCCTATGGTAAATTGATTCTGGCCCTGGCCTTGCCTCGGAGATCCTTATACTGTAGATGTTCATTGCTTCTTCGCCAAACTAGAAGAAGAGGATTGACCTTCCTTCTTCTTATTCTTAGCACCCACTTCCCATATGATCCTTTCATGTTCCACTTCCCTCTCAATGGTCACCGTCGTCTTGACCATTGAGCTCAAGTCCTATAAGCCGTGTCCCACAATCTTTCCCCGAATGGACAATTCCAAGCCATCCTTGAAGCTTCTTACTTTGGCCAATTTTGTGGCCACATAATTGTCGAGGAAATGGGCTAGCTCTATGAACTTAGCCACATACTCCATCACCTTAATACTTCCTTGCTTCAAATACAAGAATTCTCAAACTTTTGCTTGTCGAACAGCCGATGGGAAGTACTTGCCCATGAAGAGCTCGCGAAACTCTCCCCAAGTCATTACCTCAACATTCTTCAAGGCCTTTGCCCATTCCCACCATAAATGGGCCTCTTCCTTAAGTTGGAACGAAACTAGTCTTATCTTAGTGGTGTTGGATATGATATTGATTCCTTTCAAGATCTTGTCCACTTGTTGGAATCAATAGTTGGCTACCATCGGGCCTGCCCTCCCAGAAAAGTAGGTGGTTTGTGTGCCTTGAACCTCTAGAGGTAGTTCGAGCCTCCTTGGCCCATGTTGGCGTTAACTTGTGCAAAGGTAACCATCATAGTGTCTATAACCTCCATGAAGGCTTGTTGATCAAAATACATTGGTGGTTGGTTGGTGTTCTGTCCACCCCCTTGACCGTTCTGATGTCCTCTCCCTCTATTTTCTATCTACACACACGTATAATAGCCATAGAGCACTAACTTAGTATCCCGTAGTAGGGATCAAAGTCAAAATATTTGTCACACTATTAGGATGTGTGCTACCCACTAGTAGACACCTATACCATGGAGCTTCCCATTCTTTCTTTTCCAACCCCCGTGGTTATGTTTTCTAACCCCAATGTCTCACTTCTATACACATGGAATCATGCATATAATTCACATAACACATAGCATATAGCATTTAATGCACACAATATTTAACGCATAATGGATGCAATGGTCTAGACCCATGCCCCGCAAGCCCTAGGTAAATTGAGAACCTAGGCTCTGATACCAAGCTGTAACACCACAAAATTTGGGGGACTTTTATTAACCCATTGATCACCCATCAACCTGTGGAAGTACTCATACATGCTGCATAACCCGACACCACATCATTAGACAACCATGCCAAGGTCTAATCTCCGTCCATTTTCCCTTAAAATAGCACTAATTACATTCTTTAAAGAAGAAGGCTCAAGGACCAAAAGCTTGAAATTGTTTTATTTAAATTTTCAAAATTTGGAAGAGGTACCAGTACCTATCTCACGTGATGCTGGTACCTCAGCCTTCAATTTGTCAGGTACCGGTACTTGAGTAATAGAGTATTGGTATTTGCACCTCTTGTTCCCAAGTTCCTTCTAGTTGTTAGGCACCAGTACCTTGCTGATGAGGTATCGGTACCTAAGCCCATTATTTGCTAGGTATTGATACCAAAGTGTCGTAGTATCGGTATCTGAGCCCACTGTCCATATAAGTACCAGTATCTGAAGCCTTGGTATTGGTACCTAACCTCATTGGAATCTAGGTACTACTACCCGTATGTTGAGGTACTGGTACCTAGTCTATCCAACAACGTGGTACGGGTACTTAATCACTTAGGTACGGATACATGGGCCTAATTTTTCTCCAATTCCTTCCAACCTTTAGCCTTTAGCCATCCAATCTCATCCCGAGTTCATCTAAATTCATATAGAATTCAATTATACTCAAAATGTAATCCATAAGAGTTCATTACATGTTCTCTTGATAAAATTTACAAGTCTAAAATAAATTACACCATTGTTTTACAAAAAAGTAATTTAAGGCCACATTCCGACTTCTTCTCAACAAGGACCCATGTGAGAGCCATCCACTGGCGCTTGTCCCACACCTGAAATGTTGTTCTCATGAAGGGTGAATCACGCTCAATAAGGTATCTCCTGAAGAAGCTACTCCTAAACCATATGCATTGGAATGTTCACATGCAACACAACAATCAATCGAGCATCCATTCAAGAATATGCAATTCATAATGAATTTGACAACGCCATGCGATGTCATGAGATGATACTCACACATGCAATACACCCTGAGCCCTTAATCGGCTCCCATAACACATGAAACATCATGTGTATACATCTAGGCATTCCAAGTCCACCGCCATTGATGTTACACATCCAATGACTATTTATAAATGCAAGGTCTTTCTTGGGTAAGTACATTCATGGTCTTATGCCAATGGTCTACCACACCGACATGGCATTTGAGATCTCACACCTTCGATTTTAAGTACACCGACACACTTTTCTAGAATTTCACCTCCGGCAATATGAGTGAACCAAGTAACTGGGCCTCACAGTCGAGGGGGAATCTATTCTTTCTTGCTATACCCGACCCTTATTTTCAATGCAACCCGTGCAACTCAGTTGAACCTTGGTCCAACTTTCCTGAGTCCACACATCATCCACCAAGAATGTTGTTTAACCAACCATGAACACACCCACAATCATGTCAAATGCCCCCGAATGTGATGTTACCTATGCATGTGCAAATGTAATGGACAATTGCATTTCATACCACTATGAAATCAAGTTTTTAGTTGCAATTACAACATCATGTTCAGCATGTCATGAGCGAATTATGAATAATTCCAATGTCTATCTACATTTCCAAATGGCTATGAAACTTATATTATAAAACATAAAATTACGTTCCAAAATCATCACAAAGCATGCTATATTAATTTCATTCAAATAACATGCTTATATCATTCAATGGATTTTATCAAACACACATATGGCACAAAATCATGTAAACACATAATCGTACCCAATTTATGATATTTCTCATGAAATCACCAAACAAGCAATTTCAACAAACCCAATTCATAATAAAATTAATATATACATTCTTATACCATTTCTCATACTCTAGTTACAATAGGAGTATGCTTAGACAAGAGATTTGATCTCCAATCATGCTACCCATTTCATATATAATCCTAGGTTTAAAATAAACATAATTAGGAAAAGAGACCTACCTCTTGAAACACGATACTCATAATATAATGCCCCAATCATCATCCAACTCAAGTTCCAAACCTTAATTCTCAAAATCTCGTTCTTGAGGCTTTCGCGAAATCCGTGATTTTTGGTACGTGCTTGTTGCTGTCATCATGTATAACAACTTTTGTTTTTGGTCCAAAGCGATTCGACGAACAGATAGTCATAGATTGCAAGGAGAAGTGGGAGATTTCTTGAGTTTTCTCTCTCCTCTTCTTCTTCTTCTCTCTCTCTCTCTCTCTAGAGAAATCTGTGGTAAATAGGGAGAAAATTTGTTTTTTCTCCCCTATTTATACCCTCTAATACTTGGTCCACATTTAGCCACACGTCATGTCTCTTGTTGATATGATTTTATCCCGAATCAATTAATTCTCATCCCGTTTTAACTAGATTCACAAGATGATTCCAACAGTGAGGTCCATTTCGTCATCCACGTTTTAGAAAAATTCAAAATTTTAACCCTACCACAATATCTAATTACCATTTTACCCTTTAAAATAAAATTTTAGATTTTTCTAGGTTTTACATGTAAGCATTGGTACCTGTACCTGGGCCCATTGTCTATGGGATACCACTACCTGAGCCCACTGTCCATCGGGGTAGTGATACCTGAGAGCCTATGTACCGGTACCAATAGCCCAAATTTCTGAAAAACTCAACTTTTAGCCACATAACTCATACAACACTCATTCCATTAATTGTTTTTACAAAAGAATAATGTCCAAGAGTGTCCCATTACATGCCTTTGTCAAAATACAAGTTTTTGTACATGATTTACACAAGGCCAAAACGAAATTACATTAATGATTATAAAATTTAATTGCAATCGGACTCCGTCATCAACACAGACCCAAGTGAGGGTCATCCCCTAAAGGTTGTCCAATACCTAAAATGTATCCACATAAATGGTGAGTCATACTCAATAGAGTATCTCCTCAGGAGGCTACTCCACAACCTAGATGCAGATGCAATGTCACTTGCAATTCATCACATAAAGCGTCCATTCAAATACATACATGTCATAAATGAATGTTACTACTTCATGCCATGCCATGAGATGAACTCACGTATGCAATGCGAACCTGAGACCTCCACCTGCTCCCATAGCACATGCCATGTGATACAGATGCATATGAGCATTCTAAGCCCCCACAATTGATGTTAGACAACCAATGACCATTTTATAAAATCTCGTGTATTTCTTGGGGTGGGGTATTTATGGACTTCCACCAATGGTTTCTCATGTACACTGACACACTTTATGGACTCCATACCGACAAGAGTGCATAACCAAAATTATTGGAACTTGCACCCGAGGGAGAATCTAGCCTTTCTTGCTAACTCTGATATATTTTCCATGCAAACCGTACAACTTAGTTGAACCTAGTTCTAACTTTTTCAGGCCCACATGTCAACTTACCAAGGATGGTGTTTGATTAAAAACGTGCACACACACCCACACTCTCGTGAATGCTAACAAATGCAATGTTATTCGTGCATATGCAAATGTGATGCATAATTATATTTCATATAATTATGCAATCAAATTGTACAACTGTTATTTCTGTCACATGCTCATCATATCATAAGTCATATAATGAACAAATCCATTATCCACAATCATACGCAATTTCCTCAAATATCAATTATGTCATAAAACATATAATAACATTTCATAACATCGCTAATCATGTCATAACATTTTTCATTCAATTAGTTCACTTGAATGTCCATAGGCATTTAATCAAACACCTATAAGGCACAAATGTAACACATAGCATGCCCAAACAACACATTATTCATGAAATTCAAAACCAAACAATTTCATCAAACCCAAATCATACAAGAATTGGTTTTAACATATTCTTATATTCATTTTTCATAGTCCAAGAAACCTAGGTATTTGTTATACATGAGAATTTAACTCTAACATCTTACCCATTTCATATTTCAACCCTAGGTTGGAAATAAACCTAGTTAGGAAAGGAATCCTAGCTCTTGTAGCGTATATCCGCGTAGAAGAAGCTTCACAGACCCCAAGTCCAGATTTCAAAGCTTTATCACAAAACTCCTGTCTTTGAGATTTCGAAGAAACCCACAATTGTTGGTATGGTTTCAGCTCTTGTCATGTAGAATAGTTTTAATTCTTGGCCCACATAAATCCGATAGTTGGATCATCGTAGATCGGAGGAAGTAGGAGAGAACTTTGGATTTCTCCATTTTTTCTCTCCCTCTCTCTCTCTTTTCCAGAAATGGCTAAAGAATGGGGGAGAAAAATCCAATTTTCTCCCATTTTAATATCCCTTGGATGCTTGGTGCACAATCTGCCAAACGTCCCTTTTTCTGATCAATTTTTTTTTGAATCAATTAAACATTGTCCCATGTTGTGTTTAGTGTATTTATATTGAACTAACTTTAAATTATTTCCCAGGTTTCGTGACTAAAATATGGTCACATTTATTTTAGTCACGTGATTCCCAATCGCAATGTAAAATGCAAAAAAAAAAAAGTGACTATCTCAGAATTCAACAAAAATTGACTGAATAGCTAAATTTCGTGATGCGAATCTAACAATGAGGTCAATTTTGTCATCCAAGTTCTAGAAAATTTAAGTTTTTAACCTATATTGTAGCAACTAATTATCATTTTACCTTTTTTAATTAACTTTTAATCTTCTTGGGTTTTACATTCCTCTCCCCCCTAAAGGGGTTTCATCCCTTAAATTACACTCACATGCATATGTAATAAAATGCATATGCAACAAGCCACGTACTACTTTATGACTACAAGAAATGTACCTCCACCCTTAACAGGAATGTGTAGGTAGCACGAATAATGTCTTCAAGCTCCCATGTCGCCTCCTTCATACCCTGGTGTTGCCACAACACTTTCACTAGCCTCACATTCTTGCCACATAAAACCTACTCTCGGCTATCCATGGTACGCATTAGTCCCTCTTCAAAGGTCTCATCTGCATCAACTCCTAACTGACCCCAATCCACCACATGTGTAGGGTGTAGAGTGTACTTTTAGAGCATGGATACATGGAAGCAATTGTTCCAACCTTCTCGAGTAGCTCAAAGGGCCCGATATACCTCAGCGACAACTTTCCTCGCTTCCCAAACCTGACCACTCTCCTCTTGGGCATATACCTCAAGAGGATATGATCCCCAACCTCAAAATTTAGAGGAATCTGTTGCCCTTCAGTGTGCTCTTCTGTCAACTCTAAGCCATAAGAAGACACTTCTGCATGAAGTCCACCTTCTCTAGTGTCCATAATCAAGTCTGGACTGGTGGAGAGTCCCTCTCCAACCTCCGTCCAACATACTAGAGAATGGCACGCCCTTCCATAAAGTGTATCATAAGGTGTCATTCGTATTGCTCACCTAGTAAATGTTGTTATAGGCTAACTCTACTAAGGGTAAGTGCTCCTCCCTACTACCCTTGAGATCAAGGACACGTCTCCGAAGCATATCCTCTAAAATTTGGATGATCTTCTCCAACTAACTATCCATCTGGGATGAAAAGTTATGCTCATCATCAACTATATCCCATAACCTGCTAGAAACTCACCTAGAAGTGGGTCGTGAACCTAGGATCTTGATCTAATACAATAGATACAGGTACCCTGTGTAACCAAACTATTTCTCGTACACACAACTTGTAGAATTCCTCTAGTGTGAAGGTCGTTTGCATGGCCAAAAAGTGTGCTGACTTTGTAAGCCCATCCACAATCACCCACACCACGTCAGGCCCACAGGAAGCCCGTGGCCGGTGGGTCACAATATCCATAGTGACATGTTCTCACTTCCACTCAGCCACCTCCAAAGACTGGAGTAATGTTGTTGGTTTTTGGTGTTCAGCCTCAACCTGCTGACAAGTGAGACATCTACTGAAAGGTGAAGAAACCAAGAAAAATGCAATTTGAAAAAAACCTTTCGGAAGGTTTGGCTAAAAACCTTCTGAAAGGTTTATACTTGGTCTGCCTATTCAATACCAAAACCTTCCAGAAGGTTTTGTCTACTAGAATGAGCCTTTCGAAAGGTTTTCATTGACCTTCCAGAAGGTTTTGCCAAGACAGCCTACATTTGAAGCTCTGCCATTGGGGGGTCCCACCCTGCACTTCTCCAACTTATCCCCTGATATCCCTTACATGTATACATGTCTCCCCAAACCCAAGCTTGAACTTTGGAGGTAATGGCATAATGAGGAGGAGAGAGAAGAGGCAATGTAGGGAGATGCAAGCTAGGCCTATCCTAGCCTACCCAATGCCTTTCAATCAGCCTCCTATGGATGGGAGGTCTGTCAAACTTATATACCAAGCTTCATGGATGAAAATATATGTATCTTAAGACATTATTTAGATTGTACTGCAATGTAGAGAGAGAAGCTCCAAGGAAGAAGATAATTTAGAGATAGAAAGCTAATGTTTTTGCATTTTCTTCTATCCATTTCACTTGTAGTTCCCGTAAGACTTATGATAGCTTCATTTATTGTCTTTAATGTCATTTATTACAAGTACATGTTTAGTTCTACATTTTGGATTTCACCATTGTTGCAGGAAGTTTTATTCATTTCAATGGGTCTTGAATGTTTTTATTCTGAGTCTAAGTTTTCTTTCATTAAACTAAGTTCCAATCCTCATTTCCTCACAATTTCTCTTCATTACATTTATGTTCTTGCTTTAAATATGAGTAGCTAAGCTTTTAGTTGGCTAATCCAAGGGAGAATTCCTCTTGGGTATACCAAACCAACTCTTTTTCATTCCTCCTCGTAGTGTACATTGCTTTGGTTTGACTAGGTTGAGTGTGGACATGGTTGTGAGTTCTTGATGCATCATAGACTTGTCACGGTGTATGCTTGAATCCATACCTCTATTTTAGTCCTGCACTTCCAATGAATCAATCAAACATCCAGACACCATTGGAGGAAGGTCTTGAGTTGATTTGGCATTCCCATTAGAATGACTTATTTGGATTAGCCAACACTTGTTTCCAGTTTATTTTCATCAAGAAAATAAATTACCAAACTCAAACATCAAAGATTTTTACACTTTTTATTTTTCACCAAAATCACCTTCCAAACGATTCACCTCCTTCCCTGAGGAGATGACCTTGGAATACAATTTTCAAGTAAAACATGACACTTGAAAGTCTCTCTGTGCTTGGAGAGCACTTTTTTTCACACACACACATTTCATCCACACACCCGTTTTCCCAATTCTTGCATCGAACCCTAGTGAGAGTGACACTCACCCACACACATAAGCCATATACAGATTAAGGGTTCATGTTACAAAATGAAGGCATACAATGAATAACATCAAGCATTTTTGGCGCCGCTGCCGGAGAAGGAAAAGTGTTGAATTGAGAAGGTGATTTTTGGACAACGGATGTAAGTCCCATATTCTTCATCATGGGCTGAGGTACGTTGCTCTTTGTATATATTTTTGTTTCTTTATTTTTTTCATTTGTAGATAGTATGTTACATGTGGGGAAGGGAGGAACAAAATCGATTGGTTAAACAAGCTTTAGGGCCCAACATGAACATTAATGAAGACCTGCCCGAGAATGCCAGTGACAACTTTAAAGAGTTGGGTGCCAATATGAATGTTCCAAGGGGAGGTGGAGTGCAAGAACCTTGAGTTTCAAACCTGATAATGTACCTTCCTCCTAGGAATGAAGGTAACAACATCCAAATTGATCCTCCGACGGGGTCAATGAGGGATTACCTTCAACCGACTCGTAGCACCACTCCCTTATATATTGGCTTACCGGTTCAAGCTCATGTCTTCCTTGTTAAGCCAGGAATGTTGTAACTACTTCCTGTATTCCACGAAATTGAAAGGGAGAATCCTTATTTGCACATTAAGGAATTTGAGGGAGAATCCTTATTTGCCAACATGGACCATGCAATCCCCCCACCTACCAACCTCCCCGTAAGAAGAATGTGGATGAAGTGTTGTATAATTTCATCCAAAGCCAAACTGCCATCAACAATCAAAATGCCATAGCTTTTAATGACATTAGGACTCAACTCATGAAGTTGACAAACTCTATGGGGACGTCACAACAAGAGAATGGGAAATTCCCTGCTCAAACACAAGAAAACCCAAGAGGCCAACATGTCATTGAGTCATCTGAACCTAATAGTGAGAGCTGTAAGCGACTCAAAGCTATCACCACCCTTTGAAATGGAAAACAAATTGATCAAAATATTGTGCCAAAAGTCTCATCTAAGGCCACATTGCCAATAGAGAAAGAGATTAAGGATGGCATTGGAGGGGTAAGGTGAGTGAAAAATAAATAAATGTTGATGAAAGTGAGCATGCATCCCCATTCCAACCCCTTTTCCAAATCGTTTGAAGCCTCTAACGAAGGTGGATAACTATTCTAATATAATTGAGATGTTCAAGCAAGTTAAAATCAACATTCCACTCCTCAATGCCATAAAACAAATTCCGTCATGTGCCAAGATCTTGAAAAACTTTTGCACAATGAAGAGGAGGCTAAATGTGCACAAGAAGGCATTCCTCAATAAGCAAGTGAGCTAAATTTTGAGGACTAACACCCCACAAAAGTTCAAGGACCTTGGATGCCCTACCATTGTTATCACAATTGAGAATTGTCGGGTAGAACAGGTTTTTCTTGATTTGAGTGCAAGTGTCAACCTCCTACTTTACTCGATATACCAACAACTCCAATTTGATGAGTTGAAGCTAACTCCAATCATTCTTTAATTGGTGGATCATAGTGTCAGAACATCGAGGGGAGTAGTAGAAGATGTTCTAGTCCAAGTTGATAAATTTTACTTTCCTGTTGATTTTATTGTGTTTGACACCCACCCGATTGCAAACCTTAGCTCTCAAATCCTTGTCATACTTGGTAGATCTTTTCTTGTCACATCTAATGCTGTGATTAATTGCAAGAACAATTTTATGAAGCTGACTTTGGGTAACATGACTATGGACCCCAATGCGTTTAACTTGTCCAAACAACCGGGGGATGATGAAGAGGCGCAGGAAATCAACCAGATCGACACAATGGTGGAGGAACACTTGGAACTAATGAGCATCTTAAAGTTAGGACAGGAGGACATTGTTGATATGGAAGAGGTTAATGAGCATGAGAAGTTGGATAGCTTGAAAAGGTAGAAAAATGGACCCCTACATTTTAGAAGCTCTCACATCAAGATAAGAAAATCTTTCCCTTGGATGAGCAAAAACCAAATCTTGGAGTTAAAACCATTACCATCCCATCTTAAGTATGCATACCTTAGGGATGACAATACCTTTTCGACGGTGATTAGCTCAACTTTGGAGGGGGAGCAAGAAGAGAATATTTTGAAAGTATTGAGAAGGCATAAGGGAGTGATTGGTTGGACAATTGCTGACATCAAGGGGATAAGCCCCCTCATTTGCACACACTGCATCTACCTTGAAGAGGACTTAAAACAATCTCGACAACCATAATGGAGGTTGAACCCAATTATGAAAGACGTAGTGAGGGATGAAGTGCTAGAGCTACTTGATGTGGGCATCTTTTTTTTGATTGCTGATAGTAAGTGGGTCAGCCCCGCGCAAGTAATACCAAAGAAGTCAAGAGTAATGGTTGTTGCAAATGAGGAGAACGAGCTTATTCCAACAAAGGGTGATCACAGGTTGGAGAGTGTGTATTGATTATTGAAAGCACAACCTGTGCACAAGAAAGGATCACTTCCTTTTGCCATTCTTCGACCAAGTGTTGGAAAAAGTAGCTCGACATCTATTTTATTGTTTCTTGGATGGCTACCCTAGGTACAACCAAATTGAGATCGCTTTGGAGGATCAAGAGAAGACTATGTCCACTTACCCCTATGGTACTTTTGCCTACCGACACATGCCTTTTAGGTTGTGCAATGCCCGAGGGCTTTTCAACATTACATGATGGGAATTTTTAGTGATATGGTGGAGAAGATCGTGAAAGTGTTTATGGATCACTTCTTAGTGTTTAAGGATTCTTTCAATGGATGTTTGGAGAACTTAGATAGAGTTTTAGAGAGATATGAGGAGAAGAACTTAGTTATTAAATGGGAAAAGTGTCACTTCATGGTGACACAAGGAATTGTTCTTGGGCATATCATCTCGTCAAAGGGGATCGAAGTCGAAAAAGCAAATGTGGATGCTATTTCCAACCTACCCATGCTGAAAGTCATCAAAGATATCAAGTCGTTTCTTAGCCATGCTGGCTTTTATCGTCGCTTTATTAAAGAATTTAGTGCATTGGCTCGACCTTTGACTAATTTTTTTTCAAAAGATGTCCCATTTGTTTGGTTGGATGATTTGAGGCATCCTTTAAAAAATTAAAGAACGTGCTCATTTCACCTCCAGTCATGTGACCACCCAAGTGGGATATACCATTTGAGCTTATGTGTGACATGAGTGATTATGTGGTCGACACAGTGCTCGTTCAAAGGGAGGACAAGAGACCTTATGTAATATACTATGCTAGCAAAACCCTTAATAAGGTACAAATGAATTATACCACCATTGGAAAGGAATTTCTAGCAGTAGTATTTGCATTGGACAAATTTCAATCCTACATCATTGGTTCACTGACAGTAGTCTATACTGATTACTCTGCTTTAAAGTATTTATTTTCTAAGCAAGATGCCAAACCGAGACTTATCAAGTGGATCCTCCTACTCTAAGAGTTCAATTTGGCAATCAAAGATGAGAAGGGAGTGGAGAACGTGGTGGCGGATTATTTCTCCCAATTTGTGGTGCAAGATACCGATGAGCACATTCCAATCCTGACTTTTTTCCTAATGGGCATATACTTTCGATTCATTCTATTTGTCCTTGGTATGTTGACATATGTAGTTATCTCGCTACAGGGAAAATACCAATGCATTGGAGTCCAGAGGATAGATAAAGGTTTATGGCAGATGTGAAGTACTTTTACTTTGACAACCTGTACCTGTTCAAGTATTGCCGTGACCAAAACATGCAGGGATGTGTACTAGAAAATAAGCAGCGAGATGTCCTTGCATTTTGCCACTCGGAAGTATGCAGTGGCCACTTCTCTTCCAAGAAGACTTCGACAAAAATTCTATAATCAGGTTTTTACTAGACTTCTTTGACAAAAGATTGTATCTCTTTCTATAAAGAATGTGATAGGTGCCAACGTTTTCTTAGTATGACCCAAAGGAACATGATACCCCTTTCTCCTATACTTGTTATTGAGATATTTGGCTATTGGGACATCGACTTCATGTGTCCCTTCCTTGGGCCTATTGGCTACTTATAAATTCTACTAGCAGTGGACTATGTGTCCAAATGGGTGGAGGCTATCACGACTAAGACTAATGACCACTAGGTCGTAGTCAAGTTATTAAAAGATAACATCTTTTGACGTTTGGGATGCCTCATGCTATGATAAGCGATGGTGGTTCGCATTTATTTAATAGGCCATTTGCATCTCTGATGCATAAATATGGCATCGCACAAAGGTGTCCATCGCATGCCACCAATGGCAATGGCCAAGTCGAGCTGGCCAATAGGGAGATTAAAATATCCTAGAGAAAACAGTGTATCCCAATAGGAAGGATTGGTCATTTTGGTTGACCGATGCCCTTTGGGCTTACCACGCAGATTATAAGACAATTCTAGCCATGTCTCGGTATCGGCTCGTCTATGGAAAGGCTTGCCATTTGCTAATTGAAATGGAACATAAAGCCTATTGGGCCATAAAACCTTGAACTTCAACATGAGAATGGTTGGAGAAAATAGAAAGCTTGAAATGAATGAATTGGAAGATATGCGTATGAGAGCTCAAAAATTTCAGAAGAAAGGGCTAAGATCTTTCATGATAAATCCATTTGTAAGGAAATCATTTGAGCCCGGACATAAAGTGCTCTTATGCAATTCTTGTCTCTCGATCTCTCAAGGGAAACTATGATCCCATTGGGATGACCCCTATCTTGTCAAGGTGGCTTACCCCAATGGAGCTATGGAAGTCACAAGCCTCGAGGATGGCACGACATGCAAGGTCAATGGCCAATGACTTAAGTCATTTTTCAAGGGTTTTGGAGGACAAGGAGTGGAGGAACAATTGGTGGATTCGGTTTATTCAAACTTGTTGGAGGAGTAACTGTTCTTATGCTCTTTTAGTGTACAATTGTTTTTATTTACTTCAACTGTTCATGTTACTTACTTTATCTTTTTGTATAGTGTTGCTTTCTTAGTTGCCGATATTGGTATTTTTTTCAAAGCTCAAGTGTGAGGTGTTCTCTAACCCTACTCATCTTTACAATCCTTCATTGCACATCATATCTTTTTTGTTGCATTAAGGACAATGCATGAAACAAGTTGGGGGATGAGGTACACCATTTGTATGATACACCAAAGTTTGTGGAAATTTTTGCTGACAATACCAATTTTTGTGGTGAGATTCACCTTTCACATATCACATAGATTTTTGTTTACATTAGTTGCAAATTATGTAAAAATTTTGAAAAATTTTGTAAAAGAATATCTAAATGCTGATCTATATTCCTCTTGGGTATGCTAAACCAACTCTTTCTTATTCCTCCTCATAGTGTACGTTGATTTGGTTTGACTAGGTTGATTATGGACATGGTTGTGAGTTCATGATACACCGTAGACTTGTCACGATGTGTGTTTGAATCCTTACATCCATTTTAGTTTCGCGCTTCCAATGAATCAATCAAATATATAGACACTATTGGAGGAAGGTCTTGAGTTGATTTGACATTCCCATTGGAATGACCTCTTCAGATTAGCCAACACTTGTTTCCAATTTATTTTCATCAAGAACACAAATCACCAAATTCAAATATCAAAGATTTTAACACTAGTCATTTTTCACCAAAATCACTGATGAGTGAGTTTTATACCTACGAATTGAGTGCTTTCGGCTTAATAAAATTGTAAGTTTTCAATTATTTTATATTCAATTTTATTCCTTTTGTGTGTTTTGATGTTATTTTGTAGGAATGACCATTTGGGAGGAAACAAGGTCAAAATTGGAGCTTAAGTGTTGAATTTTTGAAGAGGAAGCTAAAGGACATTTTCATGGAGTATTTATACTGTACCATTTTGTAGCAGTACCTCGTTCTTCCATATTTTTGACCATGATCCACTTCGAATTTTACAAATTTTAAAACATGAAAGTTGTAGATTAGGATGTCTTCTGTAGTTTGTCAAAATTTCAGCTCCATCGGACAATTTTATCAAAATGTATGACAATTTTCCGAAGACTGGTCTGGAGCAGGCAGAATACAAGGAGGAGCGCCCCAGCGCCATTCTACTATCCAACACAGCGTCCTTGCGCCATTTTGGGTGCCCCTGCACGTGTGTTAATCCGTAACGCAAATTTTGACTTGTTTTAGGCCCGAAATTTAACCCTAAGGCTATATATATACTAGGGTTTGTGTGGGGATGATGTACTCTGACTTTTGGGGGCTGAAAACATTGGAGAAAGACCAATAAATTGAAAGAAAATTGACGACAAGAATCAAAGAAATTGACATGAAGAAGATTGGACTTGAAGGCTAGAGATGGATTAGAGACTACAACTAAGTTTTCATTCTTTTCTCTTACTTTTTCTTCTTGATTTTCTAAGATGTTTAATTTGAGAATGATGTTTTTCAATTACGTTATGAACTAAATTTTCATTAAAATTGCAATGGAACCTATGTCTAGTTAAATTAATCTACTCTCATTTCTAGTTCTTATTGATCATATATGAGTTGTTTGTCATATTTTGTGCTTAGTATATGATTGTGTGATCAACAATTAATGTGATAACCTAGATGAAATTGGGAGATGAATTCTAGGTTTAGATCTGAATATGATGACATGCTTCTTGTTTATTCTTCTTAGGATTGAATAGCTGAGTTTGTGAATAGGATAGGAATATACCTATAAGCCGTGTGTAACTTTTATGAGAGTTTGAACTTAATGAGTCTATTCCAACTTATTTTGCATAGGAATATAGTAATTTAATTGGGATAGATAATTTTATCTAACTATAGAAAGAGGTTTGATAAATAACTTTGAGTTTTCAGTTAACAACTTATTCTGATCAATTGACTGGAAAGAGAGTTAGAGAGATTTATACGAAGCATGAGGGGAAGTTGTAATCTGAACTTCTCTTCTCGAGTAAATTCAACTCTTGATTGTTAAGTTTAGATTTAGTTTTAAGTTAGTCATTTCGTAATTCAATTCCAATTGTTTAAATAAAATTGAATTGATACAAAGTTAGTACTTGGATATTATTAACAATATTTTTCCATGGGAACGATACTCTACTTATCACTTTATTACTTTTTGATCTGGTATACTTGCACGTAAATTGTCAATACCAAATTCGGACAACAAGTTTTTGGCACCGTTGCCGGAGACTTATTCTAGTAATTATTTCAATATTAATTTTAATCAATTTGATCTTAGTTTAAACTGATATAATTTTATGTTTTAACTACTTTTGCAAGTATTCTTGAATTTTGTATGCTAACGCGATCTAAAGGTCAGGAGCTACTACCATACAAAGACGAAATCAAGAGAATGTGCCGAAACTTGCGAAAACAATATCAAGAAGTAAACAACCAAGAAGCTATGGCTGAAGATGAACAAAAATCATTAAGGGATTATACTATGACGCTTATTACAGAAATACAATTGAGCATTCAAAGGCCCGCAATTCAAGTAAATAGTTTCGAGATGAAGCCAGGTACCCTCCAAATGATTTAGAATTCAGTGCAGTTTGGGGGTTTACCCAACGATGACCCAAACGATCAGTAGGTGAGTTTTCTAGAGATTTGTGACATGTTCAAGTATAATGGGATTTTCAAAGATGCGATTAGACTCTGACTTTTCCATTTCACACTTTGTGATAAGGCGAAGAGCTGGTTGCATTCATTATCGTTGGATTCTATTACTACGTGGATAGAGTTAGCTCAAAAATTCTTAGCTAAATTCTTTCCACCAGCTAAAACTGCAAGGATGAAGAATGACATCACATCGTTCGCACAATATGACTCTGAGACTCTGTATGAAGCGTGGGAGAGATTCAAAGACTTACTCTGAAAATGCCCTCACCATGGCATTCCTCAGTGGTTGCAAGTTCAAACGTTCTACAATGGGTTGTTTAGTGCTACTCAGACCAATATTGATGCAGTTGCAGGTGGGGCATTGATGGAGAAAATTTTCAATAAAGCTTACGAGTTATTGGAAACAATGGCTACCAACAATTATCAATGGCCCTCTACAAGGATCAATTAGCAAAAGGTAGCTGGAATTTATGAAGTGGATGCGATAACTGCATTAGCTACACAGGTTGCTACACTGACAAAGAAGATTAATGCTTTAAGGGTGCAACCTATTCAAAGTGTGGCATTCATTTATGAATTATGTGCTGGGAACCATCTGAGTGATCAATGCACAATCAATCTGGAGTCAGTACAATTCATTGGTAACCACAACATGCAACAATATAGCAACAATTCCAACAACTGTAACCCTGGCTAGAGGAATCATCCATATTTTTCATGGAGTAATAATCAAGCCCAACCTTCTGCTCCAACACAATCATACCCACTAGGCTTTCAGAATCAAGCTCCACCATAGTAGGAAAAGAAGCTGCTTTACAGGTATATAGCATAGAGTGAGACAAGGATGAATAGTATGGAAGTATCAATCCGAAATCTGGAAAACCAAATGGGTCAGCTCGCTAATGCCATTAACAATCGACCTCAAGGCACGTTACCTAGTGATACAGAGATCAATCCTAACAGGGAAGGTAAGGAGCACTGCAATGCTATTACATTACAAAGCGGAAAAGAGTTACCTGAGGTTGTTGGTAGAATTCCAAAATAATCACATGAAGATGAGACTGAGGGGTAAAAATATAAAAGATTGCAAGAATGTGGAACATGAAAAGAAAGAAGAAGATCCAGTTGCATGTTCTAATAGAGGTAAGCAAAGTCCTATTATGCCTCCCGTGATGTTTCCACAACGTTTGCAGAAACATAAATGGGATAAGGAGTTCTATAAAATCATAGAAGTGTTTAAGAAGCTCCAAATAAATATCTCTGTCATAGAAGCAATGGAGAATATGCCTAACTATGTGAAATTTTTGAAAGAAATTTTGTCAAAGAAGATAAAACTTGGCGATTTTGAGACAGCGGCACTTACGGAGGAATGTAGTACTATTCTTCAAAAGAAGCTACCACCAAAGCTTAAAGATCCGGGTAGCTTTATTATTCCATGCACAATAGGCAGCTAGTTTTTTGGGAAAGCATTGTGTGACTTGGGAGCTAGTATCAACTTGATGCGACTCTCAATTTATCAGCAATTGGGTTTGAATGAAGCGAAGCCGACAAATGTTACATTGCAGCTTGTGAATATATCACTCACTTAGCCTAGGGGCATAGTTGAGGACGTTCTAGTTAAAGTGGATAAGTTCATTTTTCCAGCTGATTTCATAGTCTTGGATTGTGAGGAAGATAGCGAAATACCTATTATTCTTGGGCGACCATTCTTAGCAATGGGAACAACAATTATTGATGTACAAAAAGGTGAGCTAACTATGCGAGTCCAAAGGATTTGGAAGAATGTTTTCGGGTTGATTTGGTGGAAGATGCAGTGGATATGGTATTCGTAGGAAGTTGTATTTTAGATCCTCTTGAGAAAGTCAAGCTATATAAAGAGGAGGTGTTCCCACATGGGGTAGTCGAAGTTGAGGAAGCCAATTCAAAAAGAACTTTCAAGGTGAATGGCCAGAGACTAAAGCAATATTGGGGCGACAACATTGATCATAAAAAGACCTCAATTACCCTTGTTGACCCAGGATGAAACAAGAAATAGTCAGGCTAAATACTATAAAACAAGCGCTAATTGGGAGGCAACCCAAATTTTAGTTTCTAAGTTTTATTTAATTTTGTTTTAATTTAGTTTTGTTTATATAGAAATAATGTAGTTAGTTAAGTTAGTTGGTGCATTTTAATTGGTATGTCAATTGCTTGCAGGTCCCAAGGATTGAGCATAAAGTTGGAGCACACACAAACCCCTACTAGGAGCCAAGAACAGCCCAGCTATGTTTCCTGAATACACTCCCTACTCAGTGGACGATGAAGACGCTGACAACAATGATGCCACCTAGCGAAGTCTTAGGGAAGTCCTCTGTCCTAATTTTTCCTACTTTATACATTGAGGACAATGTTTAGTTTAAATTTGGGGGTATTTTTTAATATTTGCATTTGCATTATTAGGTATGCATTTAGATAGCATGTTTTGCACTTAAATAACATGTTTTTTTTTAGTACGACTTGAGCAATGGGTTGATTGAATTTGGTCATGGCCAATGATGAATGAAATTAATTGTCAATTTAAGGGAAATTGATGAACATGTTGAGTCTGTAGTTTGACATACTAGTTGGTTTTACATTGTTTGTGATCTTTTCATTCATGAGCACATATCCATCTGTTTGGTTAGTTATTAGTTAGAGAATTTATTTGGCTAAATGGTTGTGGGAGATATCGTTGAAACTTTAGAAAATTTATTGAAGCATCATTCAAAGCAAATTGAGGTATTCATATAAGTTTGGGGGAAGTATTGGTTATGATGTAGTTGTAAAAAAACAAAGAAAATGGGCATGTGGTGAGTAGAGATGGAGCGAAAAACGCACTCACACATAAACACATGTTGAGAACGAGATGGAGTATAAAATGCACTCGCTCAATAGGAGGTGAGATGAAGCATAAAATGCATTCACCAAAAGAGAAAAAAGAATGAGAAAAAAAATTTGGTCCTTCTATTTATATATTTGACTTAATGAGTAGAGGTTGATATGAAACGTAAGTTTATAGAGTTGATATTGAGTATCTCCTATGAAGCGTTTGATTACGTAAATGTATTTGGGTGATGACTAGCTTGATAGTCCAGATATGTCCATGTATTTAAAGGGTTATGACCGGAGGTAAAATTAAGGAGTATGTTAGATTGATAGACTTTGAACTGTTTTGAAGTTTCTCGTGAATTTAATTTTTTGTAGTAACTTTTGGGGCCATTATTTAGATTCGTATTGATCCATTGTTTGAGTAGTAGGTTGTTGGTAAATTTTTATTGTTTTTTTTCTTAGTATTTTGCTTGAGGACAAGCAAAGATTCAAGTTTGGGGGTATTTGATAAGTGGGTTTTATGCTTACAAATTGAGTGCTTTCGGCTTAATGAAATTGCAAGTTTTCAATTATTTTATGTTCATTTTTATTCTTTTTGTGTGTTTTGATGTTATTTTGTAGGAATGACCGTTTGGGAGGAAACAAGGTCAAAATTGGAGCTTAAGTGTTGGATTTTTGAAGAGGAAGCTAACGGATATTTTAATGGAGTATTTATAGCGTACCATTTTGTAGCAGTACCGTGGTTTTCTATCTTGTTGACCATGATCCACTTCGAATTTGACAAAGTGAAAAACATGAAAGTTGTAGATCAGGATGTCTTCTGTATTGTGTCAACATTGCAGCTCAATCGGACGGTTGTATCAAAAGTAATGACGATTCTACGAAGACTGGTCCGGAGTAGACAGAATACAAGGAGGAGCGCCCTAGTGCCAAAACTGGTGCCCCAGCGCCATTCTACTATCCAACTCAGCGCCCCTGCACCATTTTGGACCCCCCTGCGCATGTGTTAATCCGTGACGCGAATTTTGACTTGTTTTGGGCCCGAAATTTAACCCTAAGGCTATATATATACTAGGGTTTGTGTGGGGATGATATATTCTGACTTTTAGGGGCTAAAAACATTATAGAAAGACCAATAAATTGGAAGAAAATTGGAGACAATAATCGAAGAAATTGACACGAAGAAGATTGAACTTGAAGACTAGAGACAGATTGGAGACTACAACTAAGTTTTCACTCTTTTCTCTTACTTTTTCTTCCTGATTTTCTAAGATGTTGTTTAATTTGAGAATGATGTTTTTCAATTACGTTATGAACTAAATTTTCATTAAGATTGCAACGGAACCTATGTGTAGTTAAATTAATCTACTCTCGTTTCTAGTTCTTATTGATCATATATGAGTTGTTTGTCATGTTTTGTGCTTAGTATATGATTGTGTGGCCAACAATTAATGTGATAACCTAGATGAAATTGGGAGATGAATTGTAGGTTTAGATCCGAATATGATGACATGCGTCTAGTTTATTCTTCTTAGGATTGAATAGCTGAGTTTGGGTATAGGATATGATTATACATATACGCTGTGTGTAACTTTTATGAGAGTTTGAACTTAATGAGTCTATTCCAACTTATGTTACATAGGAATATAGTAATTTAATTGGGATAGATAATTTTATCTAACTATCGGAAGAGGTTTGATAAATAACTTTGAGTTCTTAGTTAACAACTTATTTTGATCAATTGACTGGAAAGAGAATTAGAGAGATTTATGCGAAACATAAGGGGAAGTTGTAATCTGAACTTCTCTTCTCTAGTAAATTCAAATCTTGATTGTTAAGTTTAGATTTAGTTTTAATTTAGTCATTCCGTAATTCAATTCTAATTATTTAAATAAAATTGAATTGATACAAAGTTAGTACTTGGATATTATTAACAATATTTCTCCGTGGGAACAATACTCTACTTATTACTTTATGACTTGTTGATCGTGCATACTTGCACGTAAATTGTCAATACCAAATTTGGACAACAATCACCTTCAAAATGATTCACCTCCTTACTTGAGGAGATGACCTTAGAATACAATTTCTCAGTAAAACACGACACTCGAAAGTCTCTCTACACTTGGGAAGCACTTTTGTTCTCACACACACATTTCATCCACACACCCGTTTTCCTAATTCTTGCATCGACCCCAAGTGAGAGTAATACTCACCCACACACATAAGCCATATACACATTGAGGGTTCATTTTCTGAAATTAGGGCATACAACGAATAACATCAAGCAAAAGGAAGACCTAATTATAGTGAAGGGTGATTTGTAAAGAAATAAAAAAAGTAAAATCTTGTGAATTTGTGTTTTGATGAGTGGGGTTGTGATAAAATGCAAGAAAACAAGGTTGGTTAATCCAAAGAGATCATTTCAATGGGAATTCCAAATCAACTCAATCCATACAACCAATGGTGCCTAGGTGTTTGATTGATTCGTAGGAAGTGAGGGACTAAGGTGTATCAAGAGTGCACAACCACGTGATTAACCCTAATTAATGCATAATTTAATTAAGTTAATAGGTCAATTGTATTAGTTAAACAAAGTTAAACTAGTCAAAATAAATCAAATTAGGGTTAGTGTGTGAATGAAGGATAATACATTGATTGTTGTTCTTTTCAGGGTTTTGTGCATCAAAGCTACCAACTACTGGAGAGCCAATTGTGTCAAAGCTACAAACTACTGGGGAGCCAATTATCAAAGCTACAAACTATAGGGTGCCAATTATTAAAGCTACAAACTATAAGGTGCCAATTATCAAAAGCTGAAAACAAAGGGGGATCAAAGTGTAATTCAAGCCCTCCCTTTTTGCCTATAAATACCACCTCTTGGGTCTTGTAAAGATCATCTTTTTTCTCTTGTATCATCTTTCTTGTAAAGAGCATCTGTTGGTAGTGGAAAATCCTCTAAAAGTCATTATTGCTTTCTTGTAGAGAGCATCTTTTGGTAATGGAAAGCCCTCCAAAAGTCATTATTGCTTTCTTGTATCATCTTTCTTGTAAAGAGCATCTTTTGGTAGTAGAAAACCCTTCAAAAGTCATTATTGCTTTTTTGTATCATTGTTTTCTTGAAAAGAGTACCTTTTGGTAGTGGAAAACTCTTCAAAAGTCATTATTGTTTTCTTATTATTGCTTTCTTTTCTTGTATTATTGCTTTCTTTTATTATATTATTGCTTTCTTTTAATTTATTTCCGTTGTTTTGAGCTTCCTTCTTCCTTTAGAGGAGTAAAACTCTTCCACTTTTCTAGAGCTTTACCAAAGCCGTGAAGGGTGGAGCGTGATTCACTCATTCTTTGCTGAATATTGGCTCCATATGTAATATGTTTTACCTTGAAACTCCTCTACTTGGAGGGATGATCATCACTCACTTTTCTAGCTTTACCAAAGCTATGAAGAGTGAGTAGTTTTCCATCCAATCATTAGTAATAGGTGATGGATGTGTATAATTATCTGGAAGTTATATTTGTGCATTTCGTTTATGCAATCTTCATTTCTTCAAAATATCTTCTCATTACATTGTTGTTTTAACCTTAAGCATAAGTAGCTAAGTCTTTAAGTTGGTTAATCCAAGGGAGACCTCCTCTTGGGTATGCCATTCCAACTCATCTTCTTTCCTCTCCTTGGTGTTCGATGGTTTGGTTTGACTGGGTTTAGTGAGGGCATGGTGTGTGTCTTTGATATCTCATACACTTGTCACGGGTTATGCTTGGATCCTCACTTCCATCGCGTCCCTCGCTTCCTAAGAAATAATCATTCATATATGCAGCATTGGAGGAAGGTTTCGAATTGACTTCACATTTCCATTGGAGTGAACCCTTAGAATTAGCCAACACGTGTTTCCCATTTCAATTTCATCACAACATAAATCACACACCAACTTCAAACAACAAAAGATTTTACACTTTTTCTTCACCAAAAGTACCTTCTACACGATTCACCTCCTTCACTAAGGAGACTACCTTGGAATACGGTTCCAAGTAAAACACGACAAACAAAAGTCTTCTTGCGCTTGTGAAGCATTTTTGTTCACAGACACACATTTCATTCCACCATTCCATTGCCCTTTCTTTTGACATCATTCCATGTGAGAGTGACACTTTCCTCCACACATAGACTATACACATTGAGGGACGATGTTTAGAGGTTAGGATATACTACAATGGAAATGACCAAGCATTTTTGGCACCGTTGTCGGGGAAGGCAAGTGTCGAATCAAGAAGGTGATTTCTGGACAAGGGAGGCAAGTCCCGTAATGTTCATCATGGACTGAGGTACGTTGATCCTTGTATATAATTTTGTTTACATTTTTATTTGTGGATAGTTATGTTATATGTGGGGTCAGTATGAACAAAACCGACTAGTTAGAAAATCTTTGGGCCCTAATATGAACATTGACCAAGACCCACCCGAGGATACGGGTGATAATTTTGAGAATATAGGTGCCAATCCAAACATGCAACGAGGTAGGGAAGGACAAGAACCTAGAATGCCCAATCCATGAATCAAATTTCACCCTCCCGTGAATGAAAGGAACAACATCCACATTGAGCCTCCAGTAAGGTCAATGAGGGATTTCCTTCAACCCGTACGAAGCACCACACCCCCATGCATCCTCCTTCCGGTCCAAGCTCATCTCTTCCTAGTTAAGCTGGGGATGTTGCAACTACTTCCCACTTTCTACGAAATTAAAAAGGAAAACCCCTATTTGCACATAAAAGATTTCGAGGAAATAGTTGCAACCTTCCTCACCACTCATGGTATGGAAGACATAGCTAGGCTGAAATTCTTCCCTTTTTCCTTAAGAGATAAGGCAAAAACGTGGCTTAATTCCTTGAGGCCTCAATCCATAATATCTTGGAACCAAATGATCTCTGAGTTTTTTAAAAAAAAAAATTTGATGCATAAAAACACCACATTGAAAAAATAAATTCAAAATTTTTCGGAGAAGCCCAATGAGAAGTTCTACCATTGTTGGGATTGGTACAAGAAGTTGCTACAATCATTCCACACCATGGCTTTGAACCGTGGCAGTTGGTGAGTTTCTTCTATGAGGGAATCACACCAGGCCATCGATAGTTCATAGATATGATGTGTAATGGAGAGTTTTTGAGTAAAGACCCCAATGAAACCTTAGACTACTTTGATACATTGGCTCAAAATGCACAATCATGGGACATTACAAATCCCACTGATGTACCAAGGTCTTCTCCTCAAGGGAATAACCAAACTCATTGGGGAGGGGTTTATGACTTGAGAGACCGAGAAGACTTGCTTTCCAAAATTGGCAAGTTGTCTAGGAAGGTTGAGACTCTTGAGGTAAATAGGAGATACGAGGTGTCAAATGTTTCAAAGATTGAGGAGGGCTACTCAATTTGTAAGAGTGTAGATCATTCCATATTAGGGTATCCTAACATTCTGGCACATAGGAAGTGTATCACTAGCAAGTCAATGTCTTTAACCAAATGAGGCAATCATTCTCTCTACATTCAAACACTTACAATCCGGGTTAGAGCAATCACCCGAACTTTAGTTGGAGAAATGAGAATCACACTCCTCATGGTTCAAATGAATACACACCTCCTATGCCTCCTAGGCAAACTCAATTTCAATCCCAAGGTCAAGCATCTAGCTCATAATACCCTAGACCAATCTGCAAGGGTATTAGTCAAACCCACCACCACAAATTTTTTCACTAAGTCCACGTCCACAAAGCTTTTCCCAAGGGCCATCCAATCCTCCCACCTATCAACCTCCCCACAAGAGGAATTTGGAGGATATAGTTCATGCTTTCATTCAAATTCTGACTACCATCAACAATCAAAATGTTGTAGCTTTTAATGACATTTGATCCCAACTCACAAAGGTGACAAGCTCTTTGGGGGCATCACAACAAGAGAAAGGGAAATTCCCCGCTTAACCCCGGGAGAATCCTAGAGGTCAACATGTCGTTGAGTCATCGCAGCCCTTAAGAGAGAGTTGTGAGCAACTCAAGGTGATTACCACCCTTCGTAGTGGCAAACAAATTGATAAGACAATTGTGTCAAAAGTCTCAACCAAGGCCACATTGCCAAAAGAAAAAGTGACCATGGGTGACACCATCGAGGGTGGAGTGAGTGAAAAGATAGAAAGTGAGGTAGTTGAGAATAAAAAATTTGTTGATGAAAGTGTGCTTGTTTCCTCCATGCCTGCTCCTTTTCCCAATCGCTTAAAGCCACTCGTTATGGTGGCTAATTATTCTGATATCATTGAAATGTTTAAGCAGGTGAAAATAAACATTCCACTCCTTGGCGTGATAAAGCAAATTTCATCTTGTGCAAAGATCTCGAAGGACTTATGCACTGTGAAGAGGAGGCTAAATTTTCACAAGAAAGCATTCCTTACTAAGCAAATGAGTTCAATTTTGAGGACAAACACCCCTCTAAACATTGCCATAACAATCGGGAATTACTGGGTGGAGCAAACACTCCTTGATTTGGGGGCTAGTGTAAACCTCCTTCTATACTCGGTGTGCCAACAACTTCAGCTCGAAGAATTGAAGCCTACTTCAATCACACTTAAACTAGGAGACTGTAGTGTCTGGACACCAAGGGGAGTAGTTAAGGATGCTTTAGCGCAAGTCGATAAATTTTACTTTCCAATTTATTTTATTGTGCTTGACACTTATCTAGTTACAAATCTTAACTCACAAATCCCTGTAATACTTGGTAGACCTTCTCTTGCTGCATCTAATGTTGTGATTAATTGCAGGAATGGTCTTATAAAGCTAGCATTTGGGAACATCACTATGGATCTCAATGTGTTCAATTTTTCCAAGCAACTGGGGGATGATGAGGAGGCACATGGGATTAGCCGGATCGACACCTTGGTAAAGGAGCACTTGGAGCAAATGAGCACCTTTAAGTTGGAAGAAGACAGAATTGTTGATATAAAAGAGGTTGATGAGCGAGATGAGTTGGAGAGTTTGAAAGGGGTGGAGAGTTGGACTCCTACATTTGAGAAACTTCCATATTAAGAAAAGAAAATCTTTCTATCAGATGTATAAAAACCCATGTTGGAATTGAAGCCGCTACCATCCCACTTGAAGTATGCATATCATGGAGAGGAAGAAATTTTTTCGGTGGTGATTAGCTCAACCTTTGATCCAAAGCATGAAGAAGATCTCTTGGAATTGTTAAGGAGACATAAGGAGGCGATTTGCTGCACAATTGCCAACATAAAGGGGATAAGCCCCCTTATTTGTACTCACCGCATCTATCTTGAGGATGACTCCAAGCCGTCTCGACAACCACGAAGAAGGTTGAACCCAATCATGAAGGATATGGTGCGAGGCGTGGTCTGAAAGCAACTTGACGTGGGCATCATCTTTCCAGTTACCGATAGTAAGTGGGTTAGCCCCACGCAAGTAGTCCCTAAGAAGTCAGGAGTCACCATGGTGGCAAATGATGATAATGAGCTTATTCCAATGAGGGTGATCACTGGATGGAGAATGTGCATTGACTACCGCAAGCTCAATGCATGCACAAGAAAAGACAACTTTTCATTGCCATTTCTTGACCAAGTATTAGAACGAGTAGCGGGGCATCTATTCTATTGCTTTTTAGATGGATATTCTGGCTACAAACAAATCGAGATTGCATTGGAAGATCAAGAGAAGATGACATTCACTTGTCCCTATGGTACTTTTGCCTACCGTCGTATGCCTTTTGGGCTATGTAATGCCCCAGGGACCTTTCAGTGTTGCATGATGGGGATCTTTAGTGACATGGTGTAGAAGATAGTAGAGGTTTTTATGGATAACTTTTCAATGTTCAAGGATTCATTTGAAGGATGTCTGAAAAATTTAGAGAAAGTTCTAGAGAGATGTAAGGAAAAGAACTTAGTCCTCAATTGGGAGAAGTGTCACTTCATGGTGAAGAAGGGAATTATTCTCATCCATATAGTTTTGGCAAGGGGTATCGAAGTTGACAAATCAAAGGTGGAGGCCATCTCCAACCTCCCTACGCCAATAGTCATCAAGTATATCAAGTCATTTCTAGGCCATGCTAGTTTTTACCATCACTTCATAAAAAATTTTAGTGCATTGGCCCGACCCCTGACCAACTTATTGTCTCAGGATGTCCCATTCGAGTGGTTGGATGATTGTGAGGCAACATTTAAACAACTCAAAAGCATGCTTGTCACACCTCCGATTATGCAACCACACAAGTGGGATTTACTTTTTGAGCTTATGTGCAATGCAAGTAATTATGCGGTCGGCATAGATTAACCTTAATTAATATATAAATTAGAATAGTTAAATAACTCAAATTAGTAAAATAAAATAACCAAAAATTATTAATTATAGTTAATTAGGGTTGTGCGTAAGTAGGGTTGTATGTGTGTTATGTTTAAAATTTTTAGGGTTTGATGCTGAATTACCAGAGAATGCAATGAGCAATGTATAAAAGCATGAAACAACAAAGAGGATCAATGTATAAAAGCTTGAAACAACAAAGGCTAAAGTGTAAGTTCAACAAAGGGAGAGTTAGCATACATGCAAGTGGGAAAATCCAGCAAGATGCCACCGTCCAGACAGTGGTGGTGGCATCCAGACGGTCCTCCAAAGGTGGCTGAAGTGATCTGCCACCTCCTGCTTTCCTCTCCTTTATATAAAGTCATGCCTCCTCCATTTTTAGAATGTCAGATCCAAGGGGACTTCATAGAGAAATCCAAGAGAGAGAAAGAGAAAGAAAAAATATAAAAGAAAAACTTGCAACTCGATCCGATGCATCATACACTTCAGTCCAAACTCTATACTTTTACATTTCTGTTATATATTTCTATTTGGATAGTTGAACTGTCATCACCTTTTTGTCATAACTAATAATAAAGGTGATTGTGTTTCAGTTGTTCATTATGAAAGACGTTTTAGGATTTATATTTTAATTTTAGTTATAATGAAAACTACCTGCACTCCTTGCTTTTCTATAGCAATGGGGCATGAGTAGTTACTTATATCCTCTAGTGAGAGGTGAACATATGTATAATACTAGTTAAATTCTGGAGATGCTGATGTTTTATATATTTATATATCTATATATTATATGCTTCATGCATGACATAGTGATGTACAAAATATTGGTGTTTTGCTTGGAATTATGTCATCAGTGCATCATCAACCTACTGGTTGAACAACCACGACATTCCTATATGTATGGTTTATCCTCCACCGGAACGCTGAGGATGTTAACTGATGCATGGTACAAAACCTAAATGATGATCCTCATCAACTAGTTGTCCTTCTGGATTATCAGTGTTATTTAATTACTATATATATATATATATATATATATATAACTATCAGACTAATGACCTAAGTGATCCTCATGAATGGCTTGTCCTTCTAGATTACTCAGATCATTTAACTGGTATAAATGATAATATTGTCAGTCTAACAACCACGGCATTCCTAGCGATATGGTTTATCCTCCACCGGAACGCTGAGGATGTTTAACTGGTATATGTATCACAGATAGATTCAAATGAATAATTCAAGTATTCCTCTTGAATGACTTGTCCTTCGGGTTTGCTTGAATTAGTTAATTGACACATCTATAACCAGCTAACCTAAGAAGTTGCTGTGTTATGACTAATACCACTAGTTAACCTGAGAAATGGTTGTGTTATGGTTTATTATGTATGCACCTACTATTATGAAGGCAAATGAGTAATTCAAGTATTCCTCATGAGTGGCTTGTCCTTCTAGTTTTCTTGGATTAATCAATTGTCATGAATACCACCAGCTAACCTTAGAAGTTGTTGTGTGATGGTTTAGATACATCAGTCCTACCAGTAACATGGAAGTTGATTGCTGTAAGGTAGCATTTCCAGTATTAACTAATATAATGCGTATGAGATCCTTGAACTAAAGGATAATTTTTATTATTGTCTAAATCTATCTGCAATAGAATCTTTTAATTAAACTATTTATCAATCTAAGCTCACATCACAAGCTATCACATGCTGTCCTATCTAAGATAAACAACTTTACTATGTTTATTTTATTTCCTAATTACACACACGCTTCGTGGGATCGATACTTGGACTTAAAACTAAGAAAACTATAATTCGATCACTTATACTTGGGTGTATAATATTAATCCGATCACGAAAAAGTGCGAATCAAATTTTTGGCACCGTTGCCTGGGAGTTACGGTAATTTGAAATTGAATAAGATACAAAAGGTGTTTAGTTGTATTATATGTATATAAAGTGTGTTTTCTTTTTAAATAGTTTAAGTGATGCCCCTAAAACTGGGGGTTATATGTTAACCGTTGACCATCCATTAACACACGAAAATACCCATGTTTGTCGCAAACTCGACATTACGTCAATAACATCCCCTTAATCGGGATTATAACCCACACGTGTGCATTTTATCCTTTAATCGTATTGTGGTCCAAAGTACCACATTTCATATTATTTTATATTCATTTATATCCTTTGAACCAAAGAACCCATAGCCCAAGAGCTTGGCAAAGTAATTTTAAAATTTCCAAAATTTTGGTCAGTGTACCGTTATTGCGTACCTGTATGGGTTGCCCACTAGAAAGGCTATATCGGTATGGGTAAACCACTAGAAAATCTGTACCGATATGGGTAACCTACAGGAAAATCTGTACAGTACAGGTCACCTACTAGAAAATCTGTACCGATACAAGTCACCTACTGGAAAATCTGTACCAGTATGGGTAACTCACTGAACTCGTTGTACCGGTACGGTTTGCCTTCTGGACAAGGTTGTAATGGTACGCTGTACTAATATGTTGTACCAGTATACTTTGTCCAGTTTTGCCTATTTCATCTGTTTTCAATTTCCAATCCATTTCAACCCATTCTAATACCATCCAAAACATACTTAACAAGGTTTCTCACAGAAAATCTAATATGCACAAGTTCTATTACAGACAATTCCATAGGATTACATGCCCAAAATATAACTTTCACAAAATTTATACAGAATGAGCCATTAAAGCCACAAGTCGGCTCTCTTCATCTTTGAGGCTCGAAATGAGAGTCCTACACCAGTGTGAACCTCGCACCTGAAGTGTTTTCCCGTATAGGATGAGCTACACTCAATAGAGTATCCCCTATAGAGGCTACTCCCCCCTAGATGCATATGAAACGTGCACATGCAATAATTCAACAATCATTTCCATTCCAAACAATAGTATGTCATTCATGATATGAGATGACACTCACTTATGCACTTTCACCTGAGTCCTTACCGACTCCTGCAACACAATGCAATGCTAATGTGTAGCAAATCTATCATTGATGAATTTTATCCAATGATCATTTTAAAATAAAGGTCATGTGTTTATAAAACCAAATTTTGTTGGATGATACACATCGAATGACCATTTATAAAACAAAATCATGTGTCTTTGTTGGATATTGGATTCTGCAATCACACTACTAGCTTCGTACGCCATTACACATTTCTGAAATTTTACCACAGGAGAGTGTATGAACCAAGTAGATAGGTCTTTCACCTGAGTGAGGATTTATCCTTTCTTGCTGTACCCGACACAAGTTTATCTTTCATGCGACTCAATTAGATCTTCTATCCCACTTTCCCGAGCCCATCATCAATCACCAAATATGATGATTGATCCAACCATGCAAACACACACCCATACTCATGGTCATGGATGTATTTCCCCTGTGCAAATGCAATGTAATGCACCATTGCAACATCATTGTCATGCTCTATATGTAATGAATGTCATATGAGCTAATTGAACCACATATTTCAACATATGTCATGACAATTTAAATCAATTGCATATAATTACCATAATTTATCATGATTGTTAATGTATTAACAACATATCTCTACTCATTCATCGTCAACAAAAATTCGCAAGCATGTTTTACAAAACTCATGCCATAACAAACTTAATTCCACATAGGCATTTAGCAAAACACCTTCAAGGCAAACAATTCATGTTATCACACAAATTGGTCCACATCATTCACAAGGCATAATGGCAACACATATCAGGTTCCAAGGAATTTCACAAGTAAATTCCCTATACCAAACTTAACTAGGAATTGGTCTAAGCCATTTTCATACCCATTTCTCATTTCCATAACCATAATCTAGTGACCTAGGTTATTCTATACACTTGCCCATTCTATAAAGCTTTCTAAGTAAGAAATAAACCAAGGTATGAGAAAACCCAACCTATTGGAGCGTAAATGAAAGGTAGAAAGCCTCAAGAACACTTCCTAAGCCCAAAAACCCTTGATTTCCCAAATCTCCTCTTTAGATCTTCGGTGAAAGCTCTCATTCTTGGTATGGCTACGTAGCCCTCATTGTGGTGATCAACTTTAACTCTTGGTTCGAGGGATTCTGACCGTCGGAACTCCGTGGATTAAAGAAAGAAAGGTAGAAATTTCTTTTCTTTTTTTTTATCTACTCTCTCTTTCTCTTCTAACGTGTGAATCAATTGAACATTGGGGAAAAATCAGATATTTTCTCTTATTTATAGTCTTTAATTGTGCGGTCCACGTCGCACTGCACGTTTCTTATTTCTAGGTCCATTTTTTTCCCGAAATGACTTAATTTCATCCCAGTTTTATTTAAACTTTCCTCCAATTATTAGGAAATTTTATAAAATTTATTTTTGGGGACGTTTGTGAGGTCACCCGACACCCAATTGTCTCATAAAACATGAAAAAAATGACTATCTTGGAATTCGATGAAAATTATTGAATAACTAGGTTTCGCGAGACGAATTCAACGGTGAGGTCTGTTTCTTCATTATAGGTTTAAAAAAATATGGATTTTCAACCCGCACTACAGTGACAAATTACTGTTTTGCCTTTTTTTAGAAAAATTCAAATTTACCTGGATTTTACAGTTTATGTATGTTCATTCGTCCATAGGATCTATAAATCAGTCAACTCCTTCGTCATAGTCATCTTTATCTGCACAAGAATCATTTGAATTAAGTATGGCTAGAAACGTACCTAGGAAAAACAACCTAGAGAACAAGAAGTAGTTCAAAATATTCAACCATTAAGAGAATATCTACACCCTACACGGACTACTGTCCCGTCATGTTTTTCTTTTCCAACAAATGCTCCAAATCTTAATATTATGACATAAACAATATAGTTATTACCCCAATTTCATGTTTTGGAAACTGAAAACCCTTATGTTCATATGAAAGAATTTGAAGAAGTCTGTGGAATAGTGCAAGATAATTCTGAAATGGTTAGACTGAAACTATTTTTTTTTCTTTAAAATATAAAGCAAAACAGTGACTTAGTTCGATAAGAGCTAATTCAATCAAAAACTAGCAAACTTTACAAGCTGAGTTCTTTAAAAAAAATTTCATGTACATCATACAAATACATTAAGACGTCAAATAATGAATTTTTCTATAAAAGAAGGTGACACTTTTTATCAATGATGGGAAAGATTTGAAGATCTTCTCCAAGCTTGTCCACATCATGCATTTGAAAACTAGACCTTAGTTGATTTTTTCTATGATGCTCTTCTACCTGCAATGCGACAATTTGTTGAAATGATGGCACATGGAGAATTCATGAGTAAAAATCATGAAGAAGCATTTCAATTTTCTGATACTATTTCTGAAAGTTCCCAAATATGGGACTCAACTTCTTCAAATATAGTGGAAACAAAGCCATCTACATCTAAAAGGGGAAAGTATATGTTAAAAGAAGATGATGATGTAAGTGCTAAAATTGCAAGTTTATCTCGAAAACTAGAAGCTCTAGAGATGAAAAAAAATAAAACAAGTATCTGTTGTTTTCAACTACTAATCAAATCTATGAAATTTATGCGTTGTCAGGACATCCTGCAGCAGAGCGTCCAACTATACCTACATTTAAAGAAGTGTTAATTGAACAATCTAATGTTGTTCCAACTTATAATAATAAGCCTTATCTGAATTCATATTCTGAAACTTAAAATCCAGGATGAAGAAGTCATCCAAATTTTAGTTGGAGGAATACACAACCTACAAATCAAACACAAGGTCCACCATAACCACAAAATCAACAAAAGTATCAACCATATCAAACCCCACAAAGAAGAACTCTGGAAGATACTATAAATCAATTCATTCAAAGTCAAATTAATTTTCATACTCAAACAACTCAAGCTTTGAATTACTTTAAAGCTCAAACCTCTTAGAGTATTGAAGATATTAAGAGTCATCTAGCTAGGTTGACTCAATCTCTCAGTATGCCAGAAAAGAGAAAATTTTCATCTCAGCCAAAACTGCCACAAAGTCAAGCTAATTATGTGCCATCTAAACATTCCCCAGGTCAAGTACGAGCAATCACAATGTTAATAAGTTGCAAGGTAATTGATAAAACTATTAAACCTAAAATTTTAACAAAAATGCGAAAGTCAATTCCTGTTAATGAACCACTTGAGCTGGAACCGTCAATTGAAAAACAACCCAAAGTACAAAATAAAAAAGATCAACCATGTCCGATTCCTTTACCTTGTCCTCAAAGAGTCAGGAAACCTACATCTGAAAAAGATCGATCTAAAATTTTTGAACTGTTCAAACAAGTCAAAATTAACTTTCCTTTGTCAGATGCTATTAAATGAGTTCCAGCTTATGCTAAGTTTTTAAAAGATCTTTGCACAATAAAAAGAAGAACAAATGTAGCAAATAAAGCATTCCTAACTGAAAAAGTTAGTACTATAATTCAGCATAATACTCTTCTTAAGTACAAATATGTAGGAAGTCCAACAGTCTTATGCATCATTGAAAATTTTTGAATTGAAGAAGCGCTACTAGATCTTGGAGCTAGCTGTAATTTAATGCCATATTCAATCTATACACAATTAGGATTAAGTGAGCTAAAACCTACCAATCTTGCACTTCAATTAGCAAACCGATCAATAAAAACTCCATGAGAAATTATGGAAGATGTTATCATAAAAGTTGATCAATTCTACTTTCTAGCAGATTTTATCGTTATAGATACCCAACCAATTTTTCATGTGTCTGCATATATCCTAGCTATTCTAGGTTGAACATGCCTAGCTACATCAAATGCTTTGATTAATTGTAGAAATGGAATCGTGGAACTTTCATTTAAAAATATGACCTTGAAATTAAATGTTCTCAACAGCGCTAAACAACCTAGAGAAGAAGATGAAGTGCATGAAATAAATTGTATTGAGACATTAACCCACAAGCTTTTTGAAAAGGTTTTTCTGGAAAAAAATTTATACACAGTAAAATCTGTATCTGAAATGAATCAAAAATTATAGAAAAACCAAAATGTGAAAATCTGTTATCTAAACCTAAAAACTCCAATGTTAAAATCTTTAAACCAGATTTAAAACCACTACCAACCAATCTAAAATATGTTTTTCTAGGAAAAAAATGAAATTCATCCTATAATCATATCATTGAATTGATCTGAAAATCAAAAAAAAGAATTAACAAAAGTATTGAAAGATCATCAAAGTGTTTTTGGATGGACAATTGTAGATATAAAAGGTATAAGCCCACTTCTATTTACTCATTGTATATATTTAGAAGAAAATGCTAAACCATCTCGACAAATGCAAAGAAAATTAAATCCACACTTGAAAGAGGTAGTTCGCAATGAAGTACTTAAACTATTAGATGCAAATATTATCTATCCTATATCTTATATTAAATGGGTTAGTCCTACACAAGTAGTTCCAAATAAGTCTGGTGTTATTGTAATTCAAAATAAAGAAAATAAATTAGTCCCAATGCGTACAATCACAGGTTGGCATGTATGTAATGACTATCAGAAGCTAAATTCACTCACCGAAAAAGATCACTTTCCATTGCCTTTTCTTGATCAAGTCTTAGAAAGAATAGCTGCTCATGCATATTAATATTTTCTTGATGGATATTCTGGGTATAATCAAATTAAAATTACATGTCCTTTTGGCACTTTTGCATATAAAAGAATGTCTATTGGATTTTGTAACGTGTCAGCTACCTTCCAACGCTGTATGTTATGTATATTCAATGATATGGTAGAACGATATCTAGAAGTCTTTATGGACGATTTTGTAGTTTATGGGGGTTCATTTCATATATGTTTAGAAAATCTAAAAAATTGCTCATTCGATGTGAAGAAGCAAACCTTGTTTTAAATTGAAAAAAATCTCATTTCATGGTTACACAAGGTATTATTCTAAGCCATATAGTATGCAAAAAAGGAATTGAAGTTGATAAATAAAAAATTGATCTGATAGCTAATCTGTCTTCACCAAAAATAGTAAAAGATATTTGCTCATTTCTAGGTAATGCAGGATTTTACAGAAGATTATATAAAAAATTTCATTTTAATAGCCAAGCCAATATGTTATCTGTTATGTCAGTATATAATATTTGAATGGAATAATACATGTCAAGTAGCATTTGATAAATTAAAAAACATGCTTATTTCTGCACCTATCATGCAACCTCCTGACTGGTCGTTACCTTTTGAAATAATGTGTGATGCAAGTGATTATGCGGTAGGAGCTATACTAGGGCAAAGAAAAGAGAAAAAAACCTTATGTTCTATACTATGCAAGTAAAACTCTAAATAATGCACAAATAAACTATTCAACCACATAAAAAGAACTATTTGTTGTCGTCTTTGCATTAGATAAATTCCGTTCATAACTGGTGGATCATCAATTATTGTATTTATTGATCATGTAGCTTTAAAATACTTACTTACTAAAATAGATACTAAACCACGTCTCTTACATTGGATATTGTTACTACAAGAATTTGATTTAATCATCAAAGATAAGAAAGGAGTAAAGAATGTGGTACTTTATCACTTTTCAAAGCTAAATTATGAAATAAAAGAAAAACCAACTCCGATTAGAGAAACCTTTCCAGATGAACAACTGTTAGCAGTAATAGAAGTACCATGGTATGCAAATATAGCTAATTATTTAGCTATTGATACTATTCATTCCAATTATACCTACTTTGATAGAACATAGTTTCTAAGTGAGGTACGTAACTTTTTATGGGAAGATCCTTATCTGTTTAAATATTGTAAAGATCAAATCATAAGGTGTTGTATACCTAATCATGAAATAGACCAGGTAATTTAGTTTTGTCACTCCGAAGCTTTTAGAGATCATTTTACTTCAAAGAAAACCGCTGCTAAAATTCTACAGTGTGGATTTTATTGGCCAACTCTTTTTAACGATGTTCATATCTTTTGTTTAAATTGTGAGAGATGTCAAAGAATGTAAAATATTTCAAAAAGAAATATGATACCTTTAAACCTATTTTAATTATCGAAATTTTTGATTGTTGGGGCATCGATTTTATAGGTCCATTTATCCCATCTTTTGGATATCTGTATATTTTGGTTACAATAGACTATGTCTCTAAATGGTTAGAGGCAATTCCATGTAGAAATAATGATCACAAAACAGTGATCAAGTTTTTGAAAGAAAATATTTTGTCCAGATTTAGAATTCCTCGGACCATTATAAGTGACGATGGACTACATTTTTGTAATAATTGTTTTGAAAATCTGATGATAAAATACTCAATTTTACATAAAATATTCACTCCATACCATCCACAGACAAGTGGACAAGATGAATTAGCTTATAGTGAGATAAAATATATTTAGAAAAAACAATAAATCCAAATTGTAAATATTGGTCCATAAGGTTGACTGATGTGCTTTGGGCTTACCGTACTGCATATAAAACTATTTTAGGGATGTCTTTTTATCAGTTAATATGGAATACCTTGTCACTTGCCTGTAGAATTAGAACATTGAGCATATTGGGCAATCAAAATGATGAATTTTGATATGAACAAAGCTGGAATAGCTCGCAAACTTCAAATAAGTGAATTAGAGGAATTAAGAAATGAAGTTTACGAAAATGCAAAAATTGCAAAATCAAGAACAAACATTTTTCATGATAAAAATATCTTGTGAAAATCTTTTTAACCATCTAAAAAAGTGCTATTGTATAATGCAAAGTTTCGTTTATTCCTGGAAAATTAAGATCAAGATGGACAAGTGGCTATATTGTCAAACAAGTTTTTGATTATGGAGTAATTGAAATTGAAAATCTATTCATTGGAAATATTTTTAAAGTCAATGGTCAAAGACTTAAATCATATTATGATGGATTTACTCAAGATATAACTTCTGTACAACTTGTTGATCCTGTTTATATGCTCTGAAAAAAATAAAGTATTGCTTAAATCTCAATACAATTACTAATGAAATATAATTTATTTGGCAGAGTATCTCCTGAATACAGCCAGATATCCCAATTGGTGAAGCAACAACGGTTTGTCGAGTTTTCTTATCAATGTTGATTATCTCAGTTCTTACAGTTTAGATAATGTTTAAATTAAGTTTGGGAGGTATGGGTATAACTTTATTATTCATATTTAAATTATTTATTTTATTTTAAAATTTTGTTTGTCTTTGTGACTGGTAGACGTTAAAGAACCGGATAGAGTGTCTGAATATATATATATATATATATTATGTACAATGGACGAAAAAACTATTTTGGTTAAGTTTAATTCTATTGTGTCACCTTCCAAAAGATATCCATGCATTAATAATGTAAAGAGCCAGAAAGAGTTAGAAATTTAGAGATTTTTGAAAATCAATCAAGACCCCTATGCAGAAAAGTACATTTGCAAAAAACCAACGAACAAATCGTCTTGGGGGTTGTATAAGATGTGGTCATTTATAACATTTAAAATAATATAATCAGTGTGTAGAACCAAATTTAGGTCGAGCATTTGATTGTCTCTAGTAGATTAAGTATGGGTAGAGTAAGGAGTACCCTGAGACGCCATCCTACTCCACTTCAATGTTAACAAAATACATAAGAAATGAAGTTAACTGTGTCACTAGTAATATTGATCCAGACAGTTCTGACTCTGAGTCAGTATAATCAAAATACATAATTTTGGAAGAATTGCACATAATTATAAATAAATGTACATGATTGTACATATTTATAAATAAATATTAATTAGGAAACTCAATAAATATGAAATAACAAATAAAATAAATAAAAACCTACCAATTTTTGAGACAGGAAATAGAGTGGTTAGCAAAAAGTTTTTGTAGAATATAAAAATAAACTACAGGAATTTAAAATAAACAAGAAAATATTCAAAAAATTAGAAAAATAAACAGCAAAACCAAAAGTTTTCACCGTCTAGACGGTGGGCCAGCCGTTCGGACGGTGAAGCCTAGTATAAAAACTATTCCTCCATGGAACCGATCATTTCTGCACTCCTTAAACCAGAAATTCGAATATAGCCGAAAATCACAATGAAAAAAGCTCTTTAATGTGCAATATTTCACTTTCTTTTGTCAAATTTGTTCCAATTATCTTCTTACCCATCAAATTTTGAAGGTAACTACCGATTGGAATTAGTTGAAACGGAGCATTTGAGAAGAAGTCAAGAAAAAATAGATTCGAGACGAAGAACGGGAGGATTTTCAAGTTGGGTACAAAGAGATCAACCCGAGCAACCTCAAGCACCTCCACAACAACCAGGATCGAAAAATATGTTCAACGAGGTGATGTTTGAAAATTTTGAGCAGCAAGCCTGGTACGATGCTAATTTTCTGACTAAAACTATTATTTCTGAATGGCCAGTTATTTATGAAGATTTTGAGATCATAAGAGTATGTCAAATTCTTACTGCTAGAGGATGGTGGCACTATCTTAAATTATCTGTTCCTGCTTGTGACTACTTACTTCGAGAATTCTATAATAATGCTGAGATCACTGGGGAAAGACAATTGCAAGTATTTGTACGAGGTATTATTTCTCAAGTTACACCGGTTACTATAGCCGAATTTTTTGCAACCCATGCAAATACCTGAAAATCCGCAATATCCATACACTAATGTACCTGATTTAGATACCATAGGGAGAGAAGTTGTAAAATCCGGGTAGATTTAAACTTTTATGAATAAAGGGTAAAATGGTAAATTGTCACCATGATTCGGGTTGTAAATCTGAAATTTTTTGTAACTCCGATGACAAAACGGACCTCACCGTTGGATTCGTCTCGCGAAATCGAGTTACCACGTCAATTTTCGTCGAATTCTGTGATAGTCAAATTTTTCACGTTTTACGGAGCGATCGGGCTTCGGGTGACCCTGTACACGAATTTTTTTATAAAATTTTAAATTTTGGGCAATAAAATAAGATAAATTGAAATAAAAATATTTTAGATTTAAACCGGGGCAAGATTTAATTGTTCGGGACAAAAACGGACCCGGAATTAAAAATGGACATGTGGCCAATTGTGGGCCAAGTGTTCTAAAGTATAAATACGGGGAAAAATCAGATTTTTCCCCCATTGTTCAGCATCCTCTTCAGCCGATAGAAAAGAGAGGGAAAGGAGAGGGAAAGCTTCAACTTCTCTCTATGATCTACATAATTCTAGTGCTCAAATCCGCTTGGACCAAGAACAAAGATCGTTCTCCTCGTCAAGGGCTACGTCTACGTACCAAAAGAAAGTGATTTCACCGAATAATCAAAGGAAGAATTTTTGGAGATCAAAGCTTTTGGGTTGGTTTTGGTGTTTTAGGGGTTTTCTACACTCCTAAGAGGTAGGGGTTATTCCTACTTTGGATTATTCTTACCTTAGGTGTTGCTAGACTAAGGGTGAAAATTATGTGTATGCATATGTATTGTTATACATATATGTCTATGGGTATGAAAGTGAAACAAATTAGCATAGGAATAGCTTAGGCTAGCTTCTAGCTTGAATTTGGTATATGGAGGTTCCATGTGATTATTTTGTAACTTGGTGAAAACTTAAGGCATGCTATGTGTTTTATAAACTATGCCTTGGAATGTGTTATGTGAATACATGACTTGAATGACTATAAGATGTTTGATAAAATGCCCTAGTGAAATTGAGTGTGTTACTTGCATGATGCTATGTTATAACATGCTTGGGTGATTGTGAAATCATATGCTTAGGATATGGTTTTTGGATGAAGAGTGTTATTGACATATGCATGAAATGATATATTGAGCATAATGAGATATGGTAGTTATATACTTATGATACAATTGCATTGATGTATGAAAATGTTTATATGTTTGTCATAAGCATATTGAGCATTATTTTGTGTGCAATGGAACATCACATTGCATTTGCACGGAAGTGTCTCATTACATGAGTGAGTGCATGTTTGACGTCAATACCACACTTGGTGATTGACGGAAGGCTTGGGAGAGTTGGGTCGAGGACTTAGCTAAGCCGCTTGGTTGCATGATGAATTGGGTTGGGGTAGCAAGAAGAGGCATGACGACCTCTCGGGTGCAAGACCCGGTGATTGGGCTACGCACTCCCTTGGCTCGGCCCATAAAGTGTGTGGGTGTATTCGGAACCCTCGGTCGAAGTCCGTAAATTTCGTGTGGGTTGGAGGCCCTTGGTGTAAGTCCATGAACATCCACCCCTATACAAGACCCTAGAGTGATTAACGCCATTGTGTGTAACATAAATGGTGGTTTCGACTAAATTGCCACTTGCATGTGTTGGGGAGCCGGAGAGAGCTCGGAATAAAGTTGCATGGGTGAGTGTCACTTCATTCCATGGCATAGCATTGTTGCATTCCATCATAGGATGCATAAGTGTGAGAAATGCTTGGTTGTGTGTTTGTGTGATGATTACATGAGCATGTGCATCTAGGGGAAGAGTAACCTCTATAGGTTTATCTCTATTGGGCGTTGTGCTCACCCTATACGGGAAACAATTTCAGGTACGGGACACGTTCCGGTGGATTCATTCGGGGGCTCTTGGTTGAAGAAAAGCCAGGTTATGGCTTTTGAATTTAGTTTTTGTAAAACTTTTGGTTAATTTCCATTTTGGCATGTAAAAGTATGGAAATAGTTGTATTAGAACTTGTATTGACTATATTTGGTATCAAATAGATGTTGTATAAGTTTTGGATAACCTTGGATTGGTTTGGATTGGTTTTGGAATGGATTGATTTGGGGTTGAAATCATACACAGTTTACACAGAAATTTCAGACACTGCTTAGTGTTTGAGCCATAACTTTTTATTGTGACGTCCAAATGATCTGAAAGTTTTACAGTAGGTAGTAGACACCTAGGGCTACAAAAGTGGTTTTATGAAATTTTCTCAATTCCACTTATAAACAGGTCAAAACCGCACTGGAAGTTGCAGCAGAACAAAAACTGCATTTTCTGTTCGAACGTAAAGTGACGTTCGAATGGTGCGAGTTTTGAACAGCAAAACCAGCAGAGAACCAAATGTACTGGGAGCTACCTATTTTTCAAAACCAAGGGACGTTCGAATGTGAATAGTGCTGTTCGAACGGTGACTCTAAAACCGAAATTTTTCAAACTATGCACTAAGCTTCCAGGCTTGGATTTCTTTGATTTAAAGAACACCAATGGACTTGGATTTCTCTAGTTCCAAGGATACAAATGGACACTAATTGAGGTATATTGAGGCTTATTAGACCTTGGTGGATTTAAATGATAACTATTACATATATGCACTAATGTTAAAGTAACCTTGCATGTTTTGCTATAAATATGGATAATTGGACCCGGTGTGGTCAATGTTTACTTATAAATGGACCCGGTGCGGTCATTGTTTATATTGGGCCTCAGATGGGTCATGTGAGTTATGTTGCACAGGTTGGGTATTGGGTAGAGTTCCCTGTACAAAGGAGACTCTGCCCAAATTTTGTTAAGTTATGGACCTCGGTAAATGGGACATAACGGTGTGATATCGAGTCACTCGGTATTTACGGGTATTCCGCGGGTTGATGGGTAATCAACGGACCCCCGGATTTTGGGGTGTCACAGAAGTAACTGGTAACCCAGAATTTGGGTGGGATAGACCGAATAAATATATAAAGTAAGGAGACTTGACTGATAAATATCGTATTCTAAACTTGATCACAGTACAAAATTTGTTACCCCGTGCCCAAAAGAATCAAATCTACACTGAGCAAGCTTATTTTTTATATACATTTGAAATGGGGCATACCATCGATCTTCCAAATTTAATCCTGAATCAAATGGTACTTGCTATGGATAGAAAGAAATCTTCACTTCCCAATGCTATGCTAGTTTCTCAGCTATGCAGGAACAAAGGTGTGATCATCAATCCAACATGGAAGACTGTAGACCATTTTGGCCCATTAGACAAAACTTCACTGAGAAAAATTCATGGAGGACAACTTGAAGAACAACAAGAGGTACCCCCTCCCATCACAAGAGGAGCCGTTCCAAGGCCCTGAATAGTTCATTCCACCAAAACAACAACAGCCACAAGAGGATCAACAACCATACATACAAATGGATGACAGAACTGACAGACAAATTATGCTAGGATTAGAGACCACTGTCACATAGCTTGGCAACAGTATCACAGATATCAACAAACATATGGAGGATTATGAACCAAACCAAGCTAAAATCTTGAGGCTACTGAGAGAACGTTTTGGAGGAGGGCCATCTACTTCCTAGAAAAAACTGAAGATTCTACTGAAAAACTATGTTATCTTTCACTCAGTTTTTTAATTATGCATTTGAACTTTAATTTATGATTTAAACTTGTTTGTTTTGAACTCATGTGTTTTAAACTTTTGTGTTATGAACCAATGTGTGTTTAAGTTTGTTTATATTAATTTTGAAACTTATATTGTTAAGTTAGGAATTAATAATTCAAATGAGTCACAGCTAAATTAAAATTTTATTCTCATGCCTTGCACGAATAATCTTAATCTAATCACGCAAGATTTTCATATTTTAGTTATGTATTATCTTAATATTTTTGTTTAAACTTATTCTTAAAAGCACAATTAGATTTCTTGATTGTTAAGAGTCTTGTGAAATTTTACACTCTTCGCATATATAGTGGAGATGTAAAACCTATTGCAGATTTTGAACCAATCTTTCTTGGAGAGATACTCTACATCTACTCAAATACAAATCTTCGATTCAGCAGTAAATTTTCCTTAAATAATCTTGTGAAGACCCTGGTCCATTACCGGACCCCTGTCTTCCAAGGGCATTCCTCCCATTACCGGGATATCCCGCCCTCCACCAAAGGATTTCGGCTGACTGCTCTCATATGGTGCTTCGGCTTATATGGGGGTGCGGAGACGACTCTTTCCCCGATGTGGGACGGAGGTAAAGGCTACTGTGGGGGTTTGCCCCGCAGGTCAGCCGAAATCCTTTGGTGGAGGGCGGGATATCCCGGTAATGGGAGGAATGCCCTTGGAAGACAGGGGTCCGGTAATGGACCAGGGTCTTCACATAAAAGGCGCCTTTTGTGTGAGGGATCGACCTCCCCATTACCGGGGATATACCTCCCTCCAAGAGCAATCCTCCCCATTACCGGGGATATCCCGCTCTCCACCAAAGGATTTTTTGTGTGAAGACCCTGCCCCATTACCGGGACCCTGTCTTCCAAGGGCAATCCTCCCATTACCGGGATATACCGCCCTCCACCAAAGGATTTCGGCTGACCTGCGGGACAAACCCCCACAGTAGCCTTTACCTCTTTCCCACACTGTGGTACTTGGGTACTGCTCTCATATGGTGCTTCGGCTTATATGGGGGTGGGGAGACGACTCTTTCCCCGATGTGGGACAGAGGTAAAGGCTACTGTGGGGGTTTGCCCCGCAGGTCAGCCGAAATCCTTTGATGGAGAGCGGGATATCCCGGTAATGGGAGGAATGCTCTTGGAAGACAGGGGTCCGGTAATGGACCAGGGTCTTCACATAAAAGGCGCCTTTTGTGTGAAGACCCTGGTCCATTACCGGACCCCTGTCTTCCAAGGGCATTCCTCCCATTACCGGGATATCCCGCCCTCCACCAAAGGATTTCGGCTAACCTGCGGGGCAACCCCCCACAGTAGCCTTTACCTCTGTCCCACATCGGGGAAAGAATCGTCTTCCCACCCCCATATAAGCCGAAGCACCATATGAGAGCAGTACCCAAGTACCACAGTGTGTGCTACTTGGGTACTGCTCTCATATGGTGCTTCGGCTTATATGGGGGTGGGAAGACGACTCTTTCCCCGATGTGGGACAGAGGTAAAGGCTACTGTGGGGGGTTGCCCCGTAGGTTAGCCGAAATCCTTTGGTGGAGGGCGGGATATCCCGGTAATGGGAGGAATGCCCTTGGAAGACAGGGGTCCGATAATGGACCAGGGTCTTCACACGTTCTCTGTGAAAGTTCTTTTTGAATTGTCTTCCTTGACTTTAGCCACTCCCTTTAGGAACACCTCCTCTTTATATAGCTTACTGTTCTCAAGAGGATCTGAAATACCACTTCCTACGAATACCCCATTCACTGAATCTTCTTCCAAATCAACCCGAAAACATTCTTCCAGTTCCTTTGAAAATTTTATAGGTGAAAATACATTGAATGTAACCACTTGATCTTGGACTCGCATAGTTAGCTCACCTTTTTGTACATCGATAAGTGTTCTCCCCGTTGCTAAGAATGGTCACCCAAGAATAATAGGTATTTCTCTATCTTCCTCACAATCTAAAACTATAAAATCAGCTGAAAAAATGAACTTATCCACTTTAACTAGAACATCCTCAACTATGCCCCTTGGATAAGTGAGTGATCTATCTGCAAGCTGCAATGTAACATTAGTAGGCTTTGCTTCTTTCAAACCTAATTGCTGGTAGATTGAGAATGGCATCAAGTTAATACTAGCTCCCAAATCATACAATGCTTTTTCGAAAAACTGTTTGCCTATTGTGCATGGAATTGTAAAGCTACCCGGATCTTTGAGCTTTGGTGGTAGCTTCTTTTGAAGAATAGCACTACACTCCTCCGTAAGTGTCACGGTCTCGAAATCACCCAGTTTTCTCTTCCTTGACAAAATTTGCTTCAAAAATTTCACATAATTAGGCATTTTCTCCAATGCTTCTGCGAAAGGGATATTTAATTGGAGTTTCTTAAACACTTCCATGAATTTAGAAAACTATTTATCCCACTTATGCTTTTGCAAACGTTGTGAAAATGGCACGGGAGGCACAATAGGTCTTAGATTACCTTTATTAGAACATGCAACTAGATCTTCTTCTTTCTTTTCATGTTCCACATCTTTGCTCTCTTTTTCTTTACTCTCACTATCATCTCTATGTGGTTGTTTTGGAGTTCCACCAACAACCTCAAGTAACTCTTTTCCGCTTTGTAATGTAATAGCATTGCAGTACTCCTTACCTTCCCTCTTAGGATTGATCTCTATATCACTAGGTAGAGTGCCTTGAGGTCAGTTGTTAATGGCATGAGCAAGCTGACCCCTTTTGATTTTCCAGGTTTTGGATTGATAGATCTATACTGTTCATCCTTGTCTTACTCTGTGATATATACTTGGAAAGCAACTCCTCCAAATTCGACTTATTTTCTGGTTGTGATGGAGCTTCATTCTGAAAGCCTGGTGGGTATAATTGTGTTGAACCAGAAGTTTGGGCTTGATTATTATTCCATGAAAAGCCCATATGATTCCTCCAACCAGGGTTGTAAATGTTGGAATTATTGCTATATTGCTGCATGTTGTGGTTACCAATGTATTTTACTAACTCATAACTAATTGCACATTGATTGTTCGGATGGTTCCCGGCACACAGTTCACAAACAGTTGCCACACTCTGAATAGGCCGCACTCCTAAAGCATCAATCTTCTTTGTCGATGTAGGAACCTGTGTAGCCAATGCAGTAACCGCATCAATTTCATAAATCTCTGCTACCTTTGGTTGATTGATCCTTGTCGAAGGCCACTGGTAATTTTTGGCAGCCATTGTCTCCAATAACTAGTAAGCTTCATCAAAAAAATTTTCCATTAATACCCCACCTACAGCTGCATCAATATTGGTTTGAGTAGCACTAAACAACCCATTGTAGAATGTCTGAACTTGCAACCACTTAGGAATACCATGGTGAGGATATTTTCAGAGTAAGTCCTTGAATCGCTCCCAAGCTTCATATAAAGTTTCATAATCATGTTGTGTGAATGATGTGATGTCGTTCCTCATTCTTGCAGTTTTAGCTGGTGGAAAGAATTTAGCTAAGAATTTTTGAGCTAAATCTGTCCATGTGGTAATAGAACCCGATGGCAATGAATGTAGCCAACTCTTTGCCTTATCACGAAGTGTGAAAGGGAAAAGTCGAAGTCTAATTGCATCTTCAGAAACCCCATTGTATTTGAACGTGTCACAAATCTCTGGAAAACTCACCAAATAATTATTTGGATCATCATTAGGCAAACCTCCAAACTGAACTGAATTCTAAATCATTTTAATGGTACCCGGCTTGATCTCAAAACTGTTTGCTTGAATTACAAGCCTTAGAATGCTCGATTGCATTTCTGTAACAAGCAGCATAGCATAATCCCTCAACAATTTTTGTTCATCTTCAGCCATAGCTTCTTGGTTGTTTACTTCTTGTTGCTGTTTTTGCAAGTTTCGGCAACTTCTCTCGATTTCGTCTTCTTACGGTAGTAGCTCCTGACCTTTAGACCATGTTAGCATACAAAATTCAAGATTGCTTGCGAAAACAATTAAAACAAAAATTAAAAAAATTTAAACTAAGAATAAATTGAATGAAATTAATATTGAAATAATTACTAGAATAATTCCCCAATGATGGCGCCAAAAACTTTTAATTTCAAACGCACTCACTCATAAACACAATCAACAAGTAATAAAGTGATAAGTAGAGTATCGTTCCCACAGAGAATTATTACTAATAACTTTCAAATACTAACTTTATATCAATTCAATTTTATTTAAACAATTAGAATTGAACTATGAAATTACTAAATGAAAACTAAATCTAAACTTAATAATCAAGAGTTAAATTTATCGGATAAAAGAAGTTAAGATTACAACTTCCTCTAATGCTTCGTATAAATCTTTCCACTATCTTTCTAGTTAATTGATCAAAAAAAGTTGTTAACTAAGAACTCAAAGTTATTTATCATACCTCTTCCGATAGTTAGATAAAGTTATCTCTCCCAATTAACTTACTATATTCCTATGCAAAATAAGTTAGAATAGATTCATTAAGTTCAAACTCTCATAAAAGTTACACACGGCATATAGGTATATTCCCATCCTATACAAAAACCCAGCAATTCAATCTTAAGAAGAATTAACCAAACACATGTCATCATATTCAAATATATCCTTAAAATTCATCTCTCAATTTCATCTATGGAATCAAATTAATTGTTGGCCACACAATCATATATTAAGCACAAAATATGACAAACAACTCGTGTACGATCAATAGAACTAGAAACGAGAGTAGATTAATTTAACTAGACATAGGTTCCGTTGCAATCTTAATAATAAATTAGTTCATAACGTAATTGAAAAACATCATTCTTATATTAAACAACATCTTAGAAAATCAAGAAATAAAAGTAAGAGAAAAGAATGAAAACTTAGGTGCAATCCTCAATCATTCTCTAGCCATCAAGTCCAATCTTCTTCGTATTGATTCCTTTGATTATTGTCTTCAATTTTCTTCCAATTCCTTGGCTTTTTCAGATATTTTCAGCTCCCAAAAGTCATAATATCTCATCCCCACACAAACCCTAGCATATATGTAGCTTTAGAGTCCAATTTCGGGTCAAAAATAAGTCAAAATTTGCGTCACGAACCAACACAAGCGCGGGGGAGCCGAAAAAGCGCTGCTTGGACAGAATGTGAGCACAGGGGCACTAAAAAGGCACTGGAACAGCGCTGCCCCCTTTTAAACCTTCAGCTCCCTTGTTGCTTAGCCTTCAAAAATCCAACATTTAGGCTCCAAATTGACCTTGTTTCCTTCCAAATGATCTTGTTTGCTTCCAAATAATGATTCCTACCAAATAATATCATAACACACAAAAAAAAATAAAAAGAAACATAAAATAATTAAAAAATTGCAATTTCATCAAGCCTAAAGTACTCAATTCGTAGGTATAAAACCCACTCATCAAATACCTCCAAATTTGAATCTTTGCTTGTCCTCAAGCAAAATACTAAAAACAACAACTAAAAAAAATTAATCAACCAACTACTTAAACAATGGATCAATATGAATTTGAATAATGACCCCAAAAAGTTACTTCAAATAATAATTCACGGGAAACTTCAAAACAGTGCAAAGTCTATCAATTCAACATACTCCTTAATTTTACCTCCACTCATGACCCTTTAAATACATGTACATATCTGAACTATCCAACTAGTCATCACCTAAATACATTTACGTAATCAAACACTTCATAGAAGATACTCAATATCAACTCTATAAACTTACATTTCACATCAACCTCCGCTTATTAAAACAACCATATAACTAGAAGGTCAAAAGATTTTTTTTTTCTCTCACTTTTTTTTTCTTTCTCTTTTCCATTCATTTGGTGAGTGCATTTTATGCTCCATCTCACCTCTTATTGAGCGAGTGCGTTTGACGCTCCATCTTGACTTTTCTTGAACGAGTGCGTTTGACGCTCCATATTGTTCTCCACATGTGTTTATGAGTGAGTGCGTTTTATGCTCCATCTCTACTCACCACATGCCCTTTTCTTGCTTTTTTGTTTTCCTATTTTTTTTCTTCTAACTCATGAAGGATCAAATCAAAATAATTTTCAAAAACTCACTTTTTTTTATACTATTATTTTTTTTATATACTAACCCATCATAACCAATATTTTCCCCAAATTTATATGAATGCCTCAATTTGCTTTGAATGATGCTTAAATAAGTTTTCTAAAGTTTCAATGATATCTCCCACAAGCATTTAACCAAATAAATTCTCTAAATAATAATTAACCAAACAGACGGATAAGTGCTCATGAATGAAAAGATCACAAACAGTGTAAAATCAAGTAGTATGTCAAACTACAGACTCAACATATTCATCAATTTCCCTTAAATTGACAATTAATTTCATTCATCATTGGCCATAATCAAATTAAATCAATCCATTGCTCCAGTCATTTTTTTTTTAACATGCAAAACATGCTATCTAAATGAATACCCAATAATGCAAATGCAAACAAGAAAACACCCCAAACTTAAACTAAACATTGTCCTTAATGTAAAAACTAGAAAAAATTAAGACAGAGGACTTCCCTGAGACTTTGCTAGTTCGCATCATCCTCAGTGTCTTCGTCGTCCGTTGAGTAGGGAGTGTATTTGGGAAACATAGGTGGACTGTTCTTGGCTCCTAGTAAGGCTTTGTGTGTGCTGTAACTTTATGTTCAATCCTTGGGACTTGCAAGCAATTGAAATACCAATTAAAATGTACTAAATAACTAACTATATTATTTCTTATAAGAAACTAAATTGAAATAAAACTTAGAAACTAAAATTTGGGTTGCCTCCCAATTAGCGCTTGTTTTTATAGTCTTCAGCCTGACTACTTCCTGTTTCATCCTGGGTCGACAAGGGTAATTGAGGTTTTTTCATGATCAATGTTGCCGCCCCAATATTCCTTCTGTCTCCACCCGTTCACCTTGAAAGTTCTTTTCGAATTGGCTTCCTTGACTTTAGCTGCTCCCTGCGGGAACACCTCCTCTTTATATAGCTTGCCATTCTCAAGAGGATCTGAAATACCACTTCTTACGAATATCCCATTCACTGAATCTTCCACCAAATCAACCCGAAAACATTCTTCCGATTCCTTTGAAAATTTCATAGCTGAAAATACATTGAATGTAACCTCTTGATCTTGGACTCGCACACTTAGCTCACCTTTTTGTACATCGATAAGTGTTCTCCCCGTTGCTAAGAATGGTCACCCAAGAATAATAGGTATTTCTCTATCTTCCTCACAATCTAAGACTATGAAATTAGCTGAAAAAATGAACTTATCAACTTTAACTAGAACATCCTCAACTATGCCCCTTGGATAAGTGAGTGATCTATTTGCAAGTTGCAATGTAACATTAGTAGGATTCGCTTCTTTCAAACCCAATTGTTGGTAGATTAAGAATGGCATCAAGTTAATACTAGCTCCAAAGTCACACAATGCTTTCCCGAAAAATTGATTGCCTATTGTGCATGCAATTGTAAAGCTACCTGGATCTTTGAGCTTTTGTGGTAACTTCTTTTGAAAAATAGCACTGCACTCCTCCGTAAGTGCCACTGTCTCAAAATTGCCTAGTTTTCTCTTCTTTGACAAAATTTCCTTCAAAAATTTCACATAGTTAGGCATTTTCTCCACTACTTCTGCAAAAAGGATATTTATTTGGAGCTTCTTAAACACTTCCATGAATTTAGAGAACTCCTTATCCCACTTCTGTTTCTGTAGACGTTGTGGAAACGACACGGGAGACACAATAAGTCTCAGATTACCTCCATTAGAACATGTAACTTGATCTTCTTCTTTCTTTTCATGTTCCACATTCTTGCAATCTTTTATTTTTTTACCCTTAGTATCATCTCCCTGTGATTGTTTTGGAGTTCCACCAACAACCTCAGGTAACTCTTTTTCGCTTCGTAATGTAATAACATTGCAGTACTCCTTACCTTCCCTCTTAGGATTGATCTCTATATCACTAGGTAGAGTGCCTTGAGGTCGGTTGTTAATAGTAGTAGCAAGTTGACCCATTTGATTTTCCAGGGCTCGGATTGATACTTCCATACTATTCATCCTTGTCTCACTCTGTGCTATGTACCTAGAAAGCAGCTCCTCCAAATTCGACTTCTTTTCCTTGCTTATGATGGAGCTTGGTTCTGAAAGCCTGGTGGGTATAATTGTGTTGGACTAGAAGTTTGGGCTTGATTATTATTCCATGAAAAGCCCATATGATTCCTCCAACTAGGCTTATAGTTGTTGAATTGTTGCTATATTGTTGCCTATTGTGGTTACCAATGTATTGTACCGACTCTGGATTAATTGTACATTGGTCACTTGGATGGTTCCCAACACACAATTCAAAAATAACTGCCACACTTTGAATAGGCTGCACCCTTAGAGCATTAATCTTCTTTGCCACTGTAGCAACCTGTGCAGACAATGCAGTAACCGAATCAACTTCATAACCTCCCTCTACCTTTGGCTAATTGATCCTTGCAGAGGGCCACTGGTAATTGTTGGTAGCCACCATTTCCAATAACTCATAAGCTTCATAACAAATTTTCCCCATTAATGCCCCACCTACAGCTGCATTGATACTAGTCCGGGTAGCACTAAACAACCCAGTGTAGAATGTTTGAACTTGTAACCACTTAGGAATGCCCTAGTGAGGACATTTTTGGAGTAAGTCTTTGAATCACTCCCAAGCTTCATAAAGAGTCTCAGAATCATGTTGTGTGAATGATGTGATGTTGTTCCTCATCCTTGCAGTTTTAGCTGGTGGAAAGAATTTAGCTAAGAATTTTTTAGCTAAATCTGTCCATGTGGAAATAGAACTCGGCGGTAATGAATGCAACCAACCCTTTACCTTATCATGAAGTGTGAAAGGGAAAAGTCGGAGTTTAATCACATCTTCAGAAACCCCATTGTATTTGAACGTGTTGGAAATCTCTAGAAAACTCACCAAATGATCATTTGGGTTATCATTAGGCAAACCCCCAAACTAAACTGAATTCTGAATCATTTGGATGGTACCTGGCTTGATCTCAAAACTATTTGTTTGAATTGCGGGCCTTTGAATGCTCGATTGTATTTCTATAACAAGCGGCATAGCATAATCCCTTAGCAATTTCTGTTCTTCTTCAGTCATAGCTACTTGGTTGTTTACTTTTTGATGCTGTTTTCGCAAGTTTTGGCACCTTCTCTCGATTTCGTCTTCGTACGGTAGTAACTCCCGACCTTTAGATCGTGTTAGAATACAAAATTGAAGAGTGCTTGCCAAAACAATTAAAACAAAAAAGTAAATAAGTTTAAACTAAGATCAAATTGATTGAAATTAATATTGAAATAATTACTAGAATAATTCCCCGGTAACGGCCCCAAAAACTTGTTGTCCGAATTTGATTTTGACAATTTAGGTGCAAGTATACACGATCAACAAGTAATAAAGTGATAAGTAGAGTATCGTTCCAACGGAGAATTATTACTAATAAATTTCAAGTACTAACTTCATATCAATTCAATTTTATTTAAACAATTGGAATTGAACTGTGAAATTACTAATTGAAAATCAAATCTAAACTTAATAATCAAGAGTTGAATTTACCGAATAAAAGAAGTTAAGATTATAACTTCCCCTAATGCTTCATATAAATCTTTCCACTCTCTTTCCAGTTAATTGATCAAAAAAAGTTGTTAACTAAGAACTCAAAGTTATTTATCAAACATTTTCCGATAGTTAGATAAAGTTATCTCTCCCAATTAAATTACTATATTCCAATGCAAACTAAGTTGGAATAGATTCATTAAGTTCAAACTCTTATAAAAGTTAACACAGCATATAGGTATATTCCTATCCTATACAAAAACCCAGCAATTCAATCCTAAGAAGAATTAACCAAACGCATGTCATCATATTCAGATTTATCCATAGAATTCATCTCCCAATTTCATCTAAGAAATCAAATTAATTGTTGGCCACACAATCATGTATTAAGCAGAAAATATGACAAACAACTCATGTACGATCAATAGAACTAGAAACGAGAGTAGATTAATTTAACTAGACATAGGTTCCGTTGCAATCTTAATAATAAATTAGTTCATAACGTAATTGAAAAACATCATTCTCAGATTAAAAAACATCTTAGAAAATCAAGAAATAAAAGTAAGAGAAAAGAATGAAAAATTAGGTGCAATCTTTAATCCTTCTCTAGCCTTCAAGTTCAATCTTCTTCGTGTCGATTCCTTTGATTCTTGTCTTCAATTTTCTTCCAATTCCTTGGCTTTTCCAGATGTTTTCAGCCCCGAAAAGTCATAATATCTCATCCCCCACACAAACCCTAGCATATATGTAGATTTAGAGTCCAATTTTGGGTCAAAAACAAGTTAAAATTCGCGTCATAGACCAACACATACATGGGGGCACTGAAAAGGCGTTGCTTGGACAAAATGTGAGCGCAGGGGCACTGAAAAGGCGCTGGAACAGTGCTGCCCCCTTTTAAGCCTTCAGTTCCCTTGTTGCTTAGCCTTCAAAAATCCAATATTTAGGCTCCAAATTGACCTTCTTTCCTTCCAAATGATCTTGTTTGCTTCCAAATAATGATTCCTACCAAATAACGTCAAAACACAAAAAAAAAATAAAAAAAAACATAAAATAATTAAAAACTTGCAATTTCATCAAAACAAAAGTACCCAATTCGTAGGTATAAACCCACTCATTAGACACACTAGGAGATTCCTGTAGACGGGCATGTTGATCCCGAGGTGGACGCTTAGAACAACATTACTTTTATTCTAGACTAGGAAATTTACTTTGAAAATATTGTGAAGTCTAGACTCTTTTGTAATTCCGCTATGAGTTTATGTATAATTCTTTTGGGATGTAATTATCTTACTTTTGGGATCATATTCTTTTGGGGATATATTCGTCATGTTTTGGCGTATTCTTTTGGGAATGACATTGTAAAGATTTCCTTTGATGTATGAAATTTCTTTATGGATGAATTATTTAGTTGTTGTCATGATGTGAATGGTTCTTAGTTTGTAATGCCATCCAGGGTGGTCTTTGGGGCGTTACACAAATCAAATGACATTATCAAAACTAGGGTCTTTCTTGGGGTGGGTATTCATGGACTTACACCAACAACACCCAGCCGACACGAAATTCATGGACTAACACCAATGGTTCCGAGTACACCGACACACTTTATGGGCTCTTATACCAACAAAGTGCGAATTCAATCACTGGGCCTTTCACCCGAGGGATATTCTAGCCCTTTTTGCTAACCCCAACCCAAATTTCCATAAAATCGTGTGACTAAGTCGAATCATCGATCCAAGATTCCCAAGTCTACTCGTCATACATCAAATGAGGTGAAGATGACAACCATGCACACACACCCTCAATATGGGATGTCTCCGTGCAAATGCAATGTAATGAACCATTGCCCATCAATGTCATGTCCCACATGTAATGAATGCCATATGAACAACTTAAACCACACATTTTACATATCTCATGCCAATTTATGTCTTATGTACATAATCACCAATTTCATCACAAGTCAAAATAGCAAAGAGCATATATTAACATTTGATATTCAACCACAATTCACAACAAGCATGTTATACATAACTCATGCCAATAATACATTAAATTCTCAAGGCATAAAATAAACACATAACATGCCCACCAATGCCAATTTCCAAGAAATGACCCAATAATTTCTATACATCAACCCAAGTTAGGAATTGATTTTAAGCCATTTCAATACCTATTTCCATAACCATAGTCAAATGACCTATGTTATTCAATACCCTTACCCATTCCATAGTACACCCTAGTTAAGAAATCAACCAAAGTAGGAGAAACTCTATCTCTTGGAACGTAAATAGAAGGTAGAAAGCCTCCTAGGACACTACCACTACTCCAAGGTTCTGATTTTCCAAAATCCTCTTCTTGGATTTTGGTGAAATCCCTCGTCTTGGTACATAGACATAGCCCTTGTCGTGTAGACCAACTTTAGTTCTTGGTCCAAGCAATTTCGACTGACGAAGCTTCTTGGATCAAAGGAGAAAGGTAGCAATTCTAGGTTTTCTCTCTTTCCTCTCTTCTCCTCTTCAACTTTGGGACTCAGCTGACTTAGGGGTGTGAAAATATCTGATTTTTCAGATATTAGCCCCTATTTATAGTTTTTAATTGTGCGGTCCACATTGCTCCGCACGTTTACTACTTCTGTGTCCATTTTTATCCCGAAATGACTTAATTAAATTTTGGTTTCAGTTCAAATAATTTTTATTTGAAATTTTATTCAATTATAAAGAAATTTTATAATTTATATTTTTTGGGGGCGTTCGTGAGATTATTCGTCACTCAGTTGTCTCATAAAACGTGTAAAATTCGACTATCTCAGAATTCGACGAAAATTGACATGGTAGCTCAATTTCGCAATACGAATTAAACAGTGAAGTCTATTGCTCCATCCGAGCTCTATAAAAATATGTATTTTAAACCTGTATTATAGTTGCAAATTACCCTTTTGCCCTTTTTTCGAAGAAGTTTGAAATTTCCTGGGTTTTACATTCTCCCCCCTTAAAAGAATTTCATCCCCGATCACATGCATATGCAATAGTCATATAACACTAATGACTAAAAGAGTGTACCTCCATCCTTAAATAAGAAAAGATAATTGGTACGGATAGTGTCCTCGCGTTCCCATGTCGCCTCCTCCACTCCTCGGTGCAGCCACAACACCTTCACTAGCCTCATGGTCTTGCCTCACAAAACCTGATCCTGATTATCCATGATGCGCACCGGTCCCTCCTCGAAAGTTCCATCAGCATCAACAACAAGCTCGCCCCAATCCACCACATGAGTCGGATCTGGGGTGTATTTTCGGAGCATAGAGACATGGAATACCACATGAACACCTGATAGATTTGACGGTAACGCTAACTAGTAAGCAACTGTACCAACCCTTTCAAGTACCTCAAAGGGCCCAATATACCTCGACGACAACTTTCCCCGCTTACCAAACCTAACCACTCCTCTTTTAGGCATCACCTTCAAAAAGACATGATCTCCCATCTCAAACTCTAGAGGTCGCCGTCGTCTGTTGGCATAGTTCTTCTACCGGCTTTGAGCCATGAGAAGATGCTTCCGAATCAAATCCACCTTCTTCGAGGTGTCTCTAATCAAATTTGGACCCGTAGAGGGTCTCTTTTCCACCTCTGTCCAACAAATCGGAGATCGACACGGCCTCCCATATAATATCTCATAGGGTGCCATCTATATGCTCGCCTGATAACTGTTAATGTAGGCGAACTCTATCAAGAGTAACTGATTTTCCCAACTACCCTTAAGATCTAGACCGCATGCCCGTAGCATGTCCTCTAATATCTAGATAGTCCTCTTAGACTGATCGTCCGTCTAGGGATGAAAAATAGTGCTCATCATCAATTGTGTCCCCATAACTCGCTGGAAACTCTCCCATAAATGAGCTATAAACCTGGGACCCCAATCCGATACTATAGATACGGTCACCCCATGCAACCAGACCATCTCCCATATATACAACCTGAAAAGCTCCTCTAATGTGAAGGTCATCCGCACAGCCAAAAAAATGTGCTGATTTCATAAGCCAGTCCACTATCACCTACATCGTGTCATATCCTCGCAATGTCCATGGCAAGTGAGTCACAAAATCCATCGTGATATACTCCCACTTCCACTCAGCTACCTCCAAAGGTTGGAGTAATCCTGCTAGTCTTTGGTGCTCAGCCATAACCTGCTGACACGTGAGACATTGTCTGACGAAGTCCCCAATGTCTCTCTTCATCCTGCTCCAATAGTACTGACGACGAAGATCATGGTACATCTTAGTGCCACCTAGATGTACAACAAATCGGGAGTAGTGAAACTCTTTGAGAATCTCCTCTCTGAGCTCCGCAGACTGGAGAACTACAATTCGTCCCTTAAATCGAAGACTACCATCCGAGTGAATGGTCCAACCCTTGTCACCGGAACCAGCCCCTACCCGTTCCTTGACAAATGATAACTCTGTATCTACTCCCTTGGACTCAATCACCCTACTCAGTAGGGAAGGTGTAGCCACTAAACTCCTTAAAATACCCTGAGTCTGACCCCATGTATCGTAGCCTAATTAGCCAAGACTCCCCATGACTTCCGGCTGAGTGCAACAACCACCACATTTGCCTTACCAGGATGGTAATGCAAAGTGAAGTCATAATCCTCCAAAAACTCCATCCACCTGTGTTGCCTTATGTTGAGGTCCCGTTGTGTGAATATATACTTTAGATTCTTGTGGTCCGAAAACATCTCGAACTGTTCACCATATAGATAGTGGCACCAAGCCTTCAAGGCAAAGACAATGGCCACCAACTCCATGTCCTGTGTAGTGTAATTCTACTAATGATTCTTTAACTGCCGAGAACCATAAGCCACCACCCTCCCGGATTGTATCAATACACATCCAAGTCCGTCCTTCGAGGTATCACAATACACTGTATACCTCTGTCCTCTTTTTGAAACTATCAGAATAGGAGCTGAAGTAAGCCTGTTCTTCAACTCTTGGAATGCCTTCTCACATGATTCACTCCACTCAAACTTGACCTCCTTTCGGGTCAATCTCGTCATCGATGCAGTTAATCGAGAGAAGTCCTTAATGAACCTCCGATAGTACCCTACCAATCCTAAGAAACTATGTATCTCGAAGACTGACTTTGGCCTCTCCCAATTCATAATCGCCTCAACCTTCTTCGGGTCCACGGATACACCCAAAGCTGACACCACATATCCCAAAAATTTCACCTCCGTAAGCCAAAATTCGCACTTGCTGAACTTGGTGTACAACTAATGGTCTCTCAAGGTCTGAAGAATAATCCTCAGGTGACCCTCATGCTCCTCTTCAGACTTGGAGTAGGTCAAGATGTCGTCAACAAATACCACGACGAACTGAACAAGATGGGTTGGAACACCTGGTACATGAGATCCATGAATGCCGCTAGAGCATTTGTCAATCCGAATGGCATTACTATGAACTCAAAATGCCCATACCGCATTCTGAACGCCGTCTTAGGGATATCCTCCTCCCTAACCCTCAATTGATGGTAACCAGTATGGAGATGTATCTTGGAGTAGACCCGTGCCCCTCTCAGTTGATCAAACAAGTCATCAATCCTCGGCAAAGGGTACCTATTCTTGATAGTAACTTGGTTCAACTACCAATAGTCTATAGATAATCGAAGATTCTTATCCTTCTTCTAAGCAAACAAGACCAGAGTTCCCCATGGTGAAGTGCTCGACCTAATAAAACCCTTGTCCAACAGTTCTTGCAATTGGACCTTGAGTTCTTGTAACTTAGGTGGCGTCATCCTATGTGTAGTCATAGATATAGGCGATATACCGAGATGCAATTCAATAGTGAAGTCTACATCTCTATGTGGAGGTAATTCTGGTAGTTCATCTGAAAAAACATCCTCATACTCATAAACTACCCAAGGTAGACCCAACTCCTGTCTCACCTCGTCCTCTAGGGTAAAGCTAGCTAGCCAACCCAGCAACTGTCCGTGCCAATGGGAATCATACACAGCTTGGGGGTAAAACATCATGCTTTTTCCTCTGGAACTTGAAACAAACATCATTAGGCATATAAGCAATGACCCTCTTCCGATCACAATCAATGACGACCCGATGTGTTGCCAACCAATCCATCCCAAGGATGACATCAAACTCTGACATGTCCATGACCCTAAGGTCCATGGTGAGTAGAATTCCTAAGATCTCTAGCTCACAACCCTGACATATCTGATCAACTCTCACCTTAACTCCTAGGGGAGAACTCACATGCAATGGCTCTTCCAAGGTCTTAACATCTAAGCCCAAGTCTTTCACACAAGATGTAGCAATAAATGAATGCGATGCACCAGAATCAAATAACACTCTAGCCTATAAGCAAAAGAGTAGAAATGTACCCTATATCATCGACTAGTCTGTCAGCTCAGTCTGTAGCATCATGGCATAGACACGCATTTGGGTCCCTGAAGTCCTAGCCTGTGAGCCCTGGCCTCGGCCTCGACATATGCCTTGGCCCATCTGGCCTAATTGAGGAGTCCCAACACGTTAATTGGTAGGGGCATGTGCAGCTCCCTGAAACTGGTACTGGCTTCTCTGGCCCATGGTGGGATAGGGAGGAACAAAATGAGTCTATGGTTGTCCCACCGAAGTCTGGGACTGAGATGATCCATAACTCTGGGATCCCTGCTTCTGGGGGCAATCCTGTTCCATATGTCCCGACTGGTGGCAATAGAAACATGTCCTCTACCCTGCCTGATATGTAGTCCACTGATTTCTCCCACCTTGGGAGGATTGACCCTAGCCTTGGCTTTGATAACCACGGCCCTGCCCTTGTGGTCCCTAGGGAGTAAAGGTCCTCTGTCTCTTTCCCGAGCTAGAAAAAGAGGATTAGCCCTCCTTCTTCTTGTCTTTCACACCCGCCTCTTGGATGTTCTGTGCATCTTCTATCTCTCCCCCAATGGTCATAGCTGTCGCGACCATCGAGTCTAAGTCTTATAGAAGAAGACCCATAATTTTATCCCGGATGGACAACTTCAAGCCATCCTAAAATTTCCTCACTTTGTCCATGTCTGTGGCCACATAATCATCGACAAAATAGGCTAATTCCATGAACTTAGCCACCTATTCCATCACCGTCATTGTCTCTTGTCACAAGTCTAAGAACTCCCGGGCATTTGCATGTCTTGCGGCCGCTGGGAAATACTTGCCTATGGAGAGTTCCTTGAACTCTGTCCATGCCATTATCTCCAAGTTCTTGGAGCACTTGACCCAATCCCACCACACTTGGGATTCTCCCTCTAGCTAAAAAGTAGCTAGTGTTATCTTTGTGGCATCGAATGTGATCTCCATAGCCCTCAAGATCTTGTCCATTTGTCGAAATCAATGGTTAACCGCCATTGGATCTGTCCCTCCCATGAAGATCAGAGGCTGATGTGCCTTGAACTTTTGAAGGCGATTTGAGCCTCCTTGACTCCCACTTGCACTAGCCTGTGCAATAGTAGCCGCCGTCGCACTAATAGCCTCAACAAAGGCTTATTGGTTAAAGGCTGGTGGTGGTTGGTTGTTCCACTCACCGCCTCGACATCCTCTTCCTCGATTTGTCATTTACACATATGTCAAATAGCAATCAAACACTCACATTGTGTCCTAAGATAAGGATCAAATTTAAAATTTGGAGATATTTCTTCTTGTCTCACTAGTAGTGTGTGTGCCACCTACTAATAGACATTTACACATTGAACTACACTGTTCATCTCTTTTTTCGAAACCCGAGGTTATGTTTTCTAACCCTAGTGTTTCCTTTTCCACATACATTTTTACCATGTATATCATTCACATAATCACATAGCATGCAATCATGTAGCAAAACCTTTTCAAATGGTTGCATACTACCTGTAGGTCCAGTCCAGGTTTGCCTATTTCCTCTATTTTTCATTTCAAACCCATTCCAAACCTTTTCAAATCCAATCCAAGTTATTCAACATGCTTTTGTACATCAAACCTAGTTGGTACAAGTTCTATTACAACGATTTCATATATTTGCAAGCTAACTAAGTTTTAACTACTATTTCCTCGAATTTCCATATTAACATTTCCAAAAGAAATAATAACTTGTTACACAAACTTGCATACATATATAAAGATAAAAGGGTGGGGTTTACAATTTGTAACATAGATGATGATTTAAATTACACATTGGCACTGCATTGTGTTGTGGGAGTCAGTGAAGACTCGGGATAAAGTGCATGAGTGAGTCTCATCTCATTTCATGGCATGGCATGATAGATTCCAACATGAATTGCATATTCATGCACTGGAATGGATATTGGTTGCGTATTTTTGTATGTATACATTCATATGCACTCGGGTGGGGAGTAGCCCTTGTAGAAAATACTCTATTGGGCTTGGCTCACCCTATACGGGAACACATTTCAGGTGCGGGGCATATTCCGGTGGATGACACACATTTGGGGCCTCGAGAGAAGAAAAGCCAGTTTGTGGCTTTTGAAAATAAGTTTTATGTAAAATTTAGGTTTAATTCCATTTTGACATATAACCGTGTAAATGGCTTGTAATAGAACTTGTAGATATCAAGTTTTATGTGAATAACATCATTATGTATGTTTGAGATGATGTTGAAATGGTTAAAATTGGATTTGAAATGTAAAACAAGTGAAACAAGGAAAAATGGGCATAGCGTATCGGTAGGCGTATTGGTACGACGAGGTACAGAAGGCAAACCATACCGGTACACGTACCGGTACGCTTTGGCAGATTTTGAAAAAAAATTTAAATCTTTCTCCCAGGCCTTGGGCTATGCATCCTTTAGTTCCTGTGATGTAAATGGGCTATAATGGAGAATGAAATGTAGTACGTTGGGCCACAGTTAGATACAATGATAAAGGTGCACAGGTTTCACGTGTGAGTTTAAAATCCCGGTAAATGGGAAACTATTGACGTGGTGTCAGATCATGCGACAATCACGGGTATTTTCGCGGGTTGACGGGTTATCAACGAGACCCCCAGTTCTAGGGGCGTCACAGGGGTTCCTTCTATTCTTGACCATTGAGGCTAGGGCTTTTATGTATATGTATGTTTTCACTCTCATTTATATATATATATGCTATGAAATCATTCTTTCTTGTTATTTTTGCAAAGATTACCATGTTTTAAACAAAGCTAGGGTTAAATAACCATGAAAACTCTTTTCTTGTCATAAAACCCTAGTTTCCAAGAGAAATGAATTTTTCTCTTGATTTTTTCTTTGTTCTTGATTTCAAAACTTTAGTGCTTTGTAATGAACAATAAAAATGGATTGTTGGTGATCTCTTGCTTATTTTCTTAAATTGTTCTCTTGTAATACAAATTGTGAAATTTGGGGATTTTGGATTTCCTTGTGATTTGAGAAAATGTTTGTTATTGCATCTCTTGTATGGTTGTTGTGATAGACTTGAATTGCATTCGAGCACTTCTGTAGAGTTTTAGAGGTTAGTCTATCCTATTGGGGGTGAGATGGTTTCTTAACACTTGTGGTGATTTGTTGTTTGTAAGAGCAACCACTATTATTCACGTAAGTTCGAGGTTGAGGGATGATATACCTTTATTGGGAAGGATTCATCAATGCCATGAGAGACGGTATACGACCTTCCTAAAATGTTTCGAATTGTGTGATTGTGGTGGTTGAACGAGGTAGAATCGGGGTATAGATTCATAGGAAGCAACCAACATACATGAGAATATGGGATGACATTATTTAATGATTATTTGATTTTTATCACTCCGACATGCTTATTCCTTTCATTTAAATTATTGCTATTGAGTTAACTTGAGATCAAATAATTTGTCACTGTTTTATTTCAAGTTATATATGTTATTTTGAAAAGTGAGACCGAACTATTTTATATATTTTTTTTCTAAACTTTGTTCGAGTTTGGAAGGATGTTGCTACAAAGCTTAGTGCTCACCTCCTACAAACAATATATTTTTCAATTTTGTACAAGAGGAGGAGCTCGGAGTCGAAGAGCCGGTACATTGGGAAGTTCCACTAGATGGGCACATGGATCCCAAGGTGGATGTTTAGGGCTATACTCTCCTACGTGATAGACTAGGAAATTCCTTTTGAGACTATGTAAAGTCTAACCTTTTGTTATTCCGCTGCGAAGTTCAAATTTGATTATGTCAGATGTAAATTGCCATAGTTCAACGTATTCTTTTGGATGTAATGGCCATGATGTGCATATTCTTTTGGAATGATGTTGTAGATATTATGTATGAGAATGAAATTATCTTTATTTATGCATCTTATTAGTTGCTCTTGTGATGTGAATGATTTTTAGATTGTAATGCTGTCCAATGTGGATTTTGGGGCGTTACAATTTATTCAACACTCCAATGTTCAGTGAGACAGAGAGATAGAAAAGATAGAAAGAGAAAAAAGAAAAGGAAAAAAAGTAAACCTCTTGATCTTCTTTCTCAGATCTACCAAGTCAGCACACTTTTTGGCAGTGCAGATGACCTTCAGACTAGAGGAATTCTGCAAATTGTATATATAGGAGATAGTCTGGCTGCACGGGGTGCCCGTATCTATAGTATCAAATCGGGACCCCAGGTTTATGGGTCACTTTTGAGAGAGTTTCCAACAGGCCATGGGGACTCTATTGATGATGAGTACAACATTTCATCCCCAGACTTACAGTCAGTCAGAGAAAACTATCCAGATTCTAGACGACATGCTACGAGCATGCATCCTAGACCTCAAGGGTAGGTTGAAAGAGCCCCTACCCTTAATGGAGTTCGCCTACAACAATAGTTATCAGGCAAGCATATAGATGGCACCCTATGAAGTACTATATGGGAGGCCTTGTCGTTCTCCGGTTTGTTGGACAGAGGTGGGAGAGAGACCCTCTACGGGTTCAAATTTGATTAGAGACACATCAGAGAAGGTGGACCTGATACAGAAATGTCTTCTTACGGCTCAGAGCTGACAAAAGAGCTATGATGACTGATGGCGACGACCTCTAGAATTTGACATTGGTGATCATATCTTCTTGAAGGTGACGCCTAAGAGGGGAGTGGTCAGATTCAAAAAGCAGGGAAAGCTGTTACTAAGGTTTATCGGGCCCTTCAAGGTGCTTGAGAGGGTGGGTACAGTGGCTTTCTAGTTGGCGTTACCGCCAAATCTATCTGGTGTTCACGCAGTGTTCCATGTCTCTATGCTCCGGAAGTATACTCCAGATTCGATACATGTAGTGAATTGGGCCGAGTTGATTGTTGATGCAGATGGGACCTTTGAGAAATGACCAATGCATATCATGGATAGCCGGGAGCAAGTTTTGCGAGGCAATACTGTGAGGCTAGTGAAGGTGCTGTGACAACACCGAGGTATGGAGGAGACGACATGGAAGCGTGAGGACACCATATGTACCAGTTATCCATTCTTGTTCGAGGATGGAGGTAAATGTTTACAAATTTAAGAATAGTATTACTTGTTGGATATGCATGCAGTTAAATGTGTATGTGTGTGTGAATTTTAGAGACGAAATTCTTTTAAGGGGGAAAGAATGTAAAGCCCGGGTAAATTTGAACTTTTATGAAAAGGAGCGTCACAATTTTTCCCTCTTCAGGAATTTCGTCCTTGAAATTTGACTTACAAATCTGAAACAAGTGAAGATATTTCTTTTTGTTTTCTACTATTTCAATTTTAAATCTAATGACTAAAATAAGTGCTTGTATCTAAAGCCCTGACACAAAATAAAATGACTACACTAACACAAATAAAAAAGCTGTTCACATAACCTATTTCATTATACTTAGGCAAGACTATCTCTGTAATTTACACTAATCAAATAATTTGATAAGGTTTATTTTATCAATTAATTAAAAAAAAATCTCTTATAATGCCACAAAGACACTGGAGATTAGAACCAAAATTATCCACAGTTACTTCCTTGGATAAGCTCTTTTTTGAGTTAATCTTTATACTACCATTCATGTATCACGTGTCGTAATTTTCATATAAACTTCCAATGTGGATATGGCATTAAACTAATTTACACTTTAAGCAAACATTGAATATAACGTATTACATAATCTCAACTTCATAAATCATAATTAAAGGTAAAATAGTTTGCCACAAAAACTACATCATTTATCACAAAAGAATATGTATACAACATATTATTTCGCAAACATGATCTCAATAGTCTACTCACTATTGGCAATCAATTGGCTATAGAATTATGCCCTGTATCTTAAGAATAACTGATTAATAATTGGTTGACCATTACTATTATGATGTGAATAACTAAAAATCTTTTGAATTCAATAACAAACACCTAACCGTTAATCATCAGACCATAAAGTTTTTCTTTCTTTAACATTTTTCAACACAATTAAATTGACCTTCATATTAAATTTTAAAAAAAAAATTATGAACCCTCTATTAACTAAAATAAGTTTACTATCTCTTTTCTACTTACCATGTACTCACATAAAATATCACACCAATCCCATGATTATCAAGAGAGATTCAAGTAAAACATTTGAATTATTCATCTATCGAAGTAGTAATTTGTTGCTAGTATCACACTCACACACACTGCTCTATCTTAAAATCAAGTAAAGAAACATTAACAATAATACCAACCTCTTATCAAATTTATGAATTTAATTCTGATATATATTATATTATATTTGTTATTGGTATCTTGTCCCAGAGTCATCGCTACATATTCATTTTGATGTATTTATAATCTCCAACTTTTTTTTTATCCGTAAATTGATATTTTCTTATCTTTGATATTCATACAAAATATATGTTTCACACTATACAACAAAACCCCATATAATATTATAATTAATAAAGAGAATAAGAAAATTTCCCAACACACAACATAGTAACTAAGTGAATCAATTCTTAAAAACATATCGTCATTATTTCTACCCACAAAAACCTTACTCAACTATTAATCTACACATCCACTTAACAACATTTTTCGTATAAAAGTTTTATCCAAAATATACTAAGTTCACATAAATAAAATTTTCAAACATGTATTTCCCTTACTACCTTTATCCACAACTTCTTGTGAGAGTTGTATTTACTATAGAGCTAAATTTGCATACCAATTATATTCGATATTCAAATTATAATAAAACTTTAGTATCTTGAGTGTTCAATATAATGTTTACAGGAATCCCTGCCAAACCAAAATACAACCCTTTTAACTTCAACATATGTTTACCTACATCACATTTGCCTTTTAATTGACAACTTGATATCATTCTCCTCTTACCGATTCTCACATTAGACATCTATACTATAATCATTTCACTATCCAAACACACTCTCATACACATAACCACACTTATATTAAAATTCAGTAAGCATAGATTATCATCTATCTATATACTTATTTCAAACACCAGTTATTCAAATCTTATCAAAACATCTTATTCCCCTTTCTCATGTAATTTTATCCCAGACACCTCCACTTCCAAATGCATATTTGTATTAAAGAATCACTAATTTAATTCATCAAAAAATTTTTGACAGTGAAACCTATTCATGAGTTTTCACAATTACATACATTTACACTGTTGAAGCAATGCCAGAGATAAGTATCATAATTTCAAATTTATTCACTCCCATTTATTCACACTATAAAATTTTCATATTACCGTCTCCGCATCAGTGGTTATTATAATAATTATAATCAACTACCATATTGATTTTTCAATAATCTACTTTGCGCATTCTATATAGCATAGTACATCCATAACATAATATATCCCTCAATAATTAGGTTCTATCATATCACCACCGCTTTTATTTTTTAATTTTTTTTGTTTCTTTATTTAAATCTAAATTGTTATACCTTATTTCACATATAAACTACCCTACATTCAGAAAAATTCACAATCATGGTAACCAAATGTTCATTCATAGATAAATATATCAATCTTTTGTCGGATATCATGGTACCATATTCCATCCATAATACCACAGAGGAAATCCTTGCTACATAAATTGTATCTATATCATAAAATTGTATACATACAAATCTACCGTTAAGACAATGTCAATAGGGACTGAAAGGCATGGATAGGACAGGCAGGTGCAAACATTGTCTGCACACCTAGCATCTTCTCTCTCCTCTCTCCACATTAATGCCCAATGTAGGTTGAGGAAGGGACGTCCAGTGTGTTGGGAGTGTCAGGGGCAGGTGGGAGAATGTTTGGTGGGGCCCCCAAAATTACAGAGCCTGAGCTGCCGAATCTGAGTTATTTCAGTAAAACCTATCGGTAGGTCGATGGAAACCTACAAATAGGTTTCACTCCAGTAAGCAAAATCTATCGGTAGGTTTGCAGTAGGTGCAGGTCCAGTAGCTAAAACCTAGTCACCACCTGAGCTCTCATCAGACCTCATTCCCAACTCCATTCGACTCAAGCATCATAATAGAGTATATTAAGCCCCATTTGAATACCTGTTCCTGTAAACATACCAAAACTCCATTAAAAGCACGGACAATGTAATTCTACTCATTTTAACCACAAAAGCAAACATAAAAGCGATGTAAATGTACATAAAATATGCAATGTTTTGTGCTAATTAGGACCCTTAACCACTCCTTGTATATACTAACACATTTTATTTTAATAACAATAAATTCATGTCACATGCTTGCCACCTAATTAAATCCACATGCACTAACGCACATAAAATAATAAAGTCATATATCATGTGAACATTATTATTTAACTTTTCACACTTAAATAAAACAATTCCCCTTATAATTATTATTTATAAATTATCTCTAAATATTAAAATATTCATCATTCAGGTTTAGGTCTCATATCATTATTCATAAGTAAACACTGATTGCCAATCTTACACGTGCATGTCACATGTGAATATGCTTATTACAAATATTATATGTTTGTCATAAATGTTCGGGTCTTATAGGTAACACATCATTTGTAATATTCCAGATGAGCTTCGGATTTGTATAACATTTAATTTTCACATTGAACATTTGTGTGATGTTTGTCTATTGTGTTGTGGATTTGACAACCTCATAAGTGAAATTATTGTATTTTGTTATTTATGGGATATTACCCATGTCTATCAAAAATTTGTTTGTTTCTTTTTTGCCTATGAACCATCAGCTCCTCCCTCTCTCTCCCTTTCCCCTGCACACTCACAATTCTGCCATTAACAACCCATCATTCACCATCCCTTGAACTTCCTCCTCCTTCTGTATCCCTAGAACTTAAAGAATGGTTTATGTTTCTTCATTAACAGATTGCTTTGATGCAATTTTGTCAAAATGGTCACTAGGAGGTTGTTCAGAATTTGGTTTTATTCAAAGCCAATGTATAAGTATTTATAATGCTATTGTACATTTGCTGCATTTCTTTGCATTCAATGGTTTAAAAGAAATGATATTGGATTTGGATCCTGCTTGATTTGAAGATTCACCCTAATCTCCAAACATGATCCCGGTTGTTTATATGGCTTATATGAGTAGGTGGTGTCACTCTTCCTCAAGTTTGATGCTAGAAATGGAAAAAAAAGTGTGTGTGTGTGCAAAAGTGCTCCCTAATTGTAGAGAGACTTGCAATTTTAGGTTTTACTTGAAATTGAGTATTCCAAGGTCGTCTCCTCAGGGAATGAATGATGAATTGTGGTGAAGGTGATTTTATAATAAAATGAAAAGTATAAAATCTTATGAGTTTGTGTTTTGGTGAGTGGAGTTTTTGATAAAATGCAAGAAAACAATGTTGGCTAATCCGAAGAGATCATTCCAACAGGAATGCCAAATCAAGTCAATACATTCTACCAATGGTGTGTTAGTGCTTGATTGATTCATAGGAAGTGAGGGACTAATGCGGAGATGTAGGCTGAAGCATACCCCGTGACAAGTCTACAGTATATCAAGAGCTCACAACCTGTTCACACTCAACCTAGTCAAACCAAACACTTTACACTACAAGGGGGAATGGAGGAGAGTTGATTTAGCATAACCAAGAAGAAATCTCTCTTGGATTAGTCAACAGAAAACTTAGCTATCCATAGTAAAAGCAAAAACATGCATGATGTAACGAGACATGACGAAGAAATGGAACATGGAACTTGTATTAATGCAAGAAAATAGTTAAACTACAAGAGAAATGACATTCACAGCCAAAATACAAAGATTGGAAACAAATACCGAAATGTAGAACTTGAAATGCTAGAAAACCCTAGCTAAGCTTGCATACAACATGAATAAAAGAGTTTTAAGTGAAATGGGGAAAGATTACAAGTAATTTAAAGCGTACAACACTGAAAATGGTGAAGAAATATGAAAAACCCAACTTTCTCTCTCTAACTTCATCTTCTTCCTTAAGCTTCTCTCTCTAAAACTATGTGTGCAGCTGAATAATTGTGTAAAGAGCTCTCCAATTTCATCCATACCCCTCCCCAGGTCTGTGTGATTGAATTGCTATCATTGGAGGGTTTTTGGGTACTTCCACATGACTTGATCCGAAATGTGTGCTTGGTTATTTCCGTTGTATTCCCAATTCTCCGCACAACAACCCTTAATGTGTATATGGCTTATGTAGGTAGGTGAGTGTAAAAATCTTTAGTTTTTTGAGTTTGGTTTGTGATTGTATCTTGATGGAATTGAAATGGGACAAGTGTTGGCTAATCCGAAGGGGTCATTCCAATGGGAATGCCAACTCAACTCGAGACCTTCCTCCAATGGTGCCTAGATGTTCGATTGATTTGTAGGAAGTGCGGGACTAGAATAGAGGTGAGGATTCAAGCATACCCCTTGACAATGCCTATGGTGTATCAAAAACTCACAGCCATGTCCAAACTCAACCTAGTCAAATCGAACCAATATACATTATGAGGAGAAAAGAAAATGAGTTAAAATAGCATACCCAAGAGGAGGTCTCCTTTGGATTAGCCAACTTGAAAACTTAGCTACTCATACTTAAAGCAAAGACAACAATGTAATGGAAAGACATTGTAAAAGAATGAAGATTTGAGTTAAGTTAACACAAGAAAACATAAACTATGAAGAAAGAAATGCAATACCCATTTTAAAACTAAGAAATGAAGAAAGCTTGAGTAGCATTAATGGTGAAATCTAACATATGAGGCCAAACTTGAAATGAACTTGCAATAAATGACATTAAAGACATTCAACATAGCTTAAACAAGTCTTACACGAAATTACAAGGCAATGTAAGGAAGAAAATGCAAAAATATTAACTTCTCTCTCTAGTGCTATTCATCTTCTTCCTTGGACTCTCTCTCTATATATATATATATATTACAATTTATCTGGAATAATGTTGAATTGGTCCTCCCAAAATGTCCATGGTGCCCCCTCTAGCCTGTGTGATGTGATCCCCATCAAAAGGGGCTGAAAGGGATGGACTTGCCTTTACCCCCGTATAAACCCATGCAGGGATGGACTTACCTTTACCCCTGCCCCACCCCCACCCTATCCCCATTACCCGTTATGTATGTGTGTGTATATATATATATATTTAAAAAACCCTAAAGCCCTAAATTCTCTTGTTCTATCAGCTCAGCGTCGCCCCCCCTCAGCCTCAGGACACACATGATACTTCTCTTCGAGACTCTCACCTCTCACCTCTCTCTACTTCTCTCAGTCGATCGATCCCTAGTGTGAGCCTCGTCCTCTTTGAGTCTCAGAGACTCTCACCTCTCTCTGTAAACCGGTGCCTCCTCCTCTTTGAGACTCTTGCCTCTCGCTGGTGTAATAGGCTGACGGGTTTCTAATTGAGCTAAATCTATCAACCTGTTATGATTTCGTCGAGTAATGTTGTGTTTATATCTCAAATCATCTTTTGGTCATAAAAAAATAGAGGTATATACAAAGTTAACTCGCATCAATTGTAATTGACCCTCCCCTGACTTCGGGCACAGGGCCTCCTACGAAGGACAAGAAGCTTCAATTGCTGCAAGACATCGCACTAGAGTCTGGTGTAGAGTTGGATTTAAAGGCATTGGAACCAAAGCTATATAATCCACTTGCACCCATTGAGGTAATCCTATTGATCTCTGACTTGTTATATTATAATTTATATTAAGGAAAGAATTATAAACCAAATTGCAGTTATAGGACTATAAATGATTGTTTTGTCTAATATTGAAAGTTTAGAATTATAAACTAAAGGCCTTAACTACACTTTAACTACCCTTGCGCTTGAACGAGACTTAATTGGTCATGTGCTACCGATTTCAAAATTAATTGGTCACCAACATATATGTTGTTTATTTATGAAAGATGCCTTCAGGAACTTGACTAAAAATTACTCATGGAAAGTGCTATAAAGACAAAAAGAAAAGTTGAATTTTGTTTTGGTATTGAAGTTGAATTTTGTTTTGCCACACTTTTTACATTGTTACCTCTTCTATTCCGATCATGACTGTGTTTAATTGGATCCTTGAACTCGATTGGTTAATCTATTTAATTGTGTACTCAACTGAATTATATTCTTGAGCTATTTAATTGCTAGATTCCTTTGCTTGCTCATTTTTGTTTGATTAATTATATTGCTTAGTTGATTAATATTACTCATTTTTGTTTGATTATTTATATTGCTTAGTTGATTTATATTTATATTACTCATTTTCGTTTGATTATTTATCTAGTGTATGGTTTGCTGGTGATTGTTTTACTATAGTTTGGTTTCTGCTTAGTTAATTTTTATATTACTCATTTTTGTTTGATTATTTATATAGTGTATGGTTTTCTAATTATTTATATTACTCATTCTTTTTTGATTATGTTGGCTTGAACTTGGCCTTGGGCTTAGGCTTAGGCTTGGGCTTGGGCTTGGGCTTATGCTTATGCTTGGGCTTGGGCAGGTATGGGGGAAGCGCGGACAAGGACGGGGATTATAAATTTACCCACGGAAGGGGATAAAGATGAAAATTATACCCGTTAGCGGGGGTAGACCCAGGATGGATGAAGATTTTTTAAGCGGGTACAAGGATGAAGACTATACTCCCTGCCTCCGTTTCGGTCCATTGACATCCCGAATCCTCATCACCATTACTAGCAGCATCCTCCTTATCATCCTCATTGTCCGTCTCTCCTACATCAACCATTGTGTATGTTGAGGGGCAGAGGTAGAAGGTGGAGGTTCACCTGAATAGGCTCATCGGGGAACGTGTGATGGACTAGGTGGGTCATCATGGCAGAGATCCCATGAACCATCACCGCCAATGCATCGAGGTGCTGAGATACTGAGTGCTTCGGTGTAGAAGTGGGTGGGACAAACATAGACGACCCAGTAGATGGCCCAGCAGATGAAGGCCTTGCATCAGATGTCTCTGGTATTGTAGCCCTAGTGCACTCGGCTCAGGTCATAGCAGACCTCTTGCTGCTACTAGCCTTTCAAATAGCCCCGATCTCAAGGGGAGTTAGCTTGTCAAAGTGCTGATATATTTTGTTGTAAATTCCTAACCTCTAAACATCATCCCTCAATGTGTCTATGGATTATGTGTATAAGGGAGTGCCATTCTCCCTCGGAATGATGCATGATATGGGGCAACAGAATAATGGATGGAATGGAATGAAATGAACAAAATATATGTGTGGAATGAAATGTGTATGTGAACAAAAGTGCTCCCCATGCACAAGGAGTCTTTTGAGTGTCGTGTTTTACTTGGAAAGGTATTCCAAGGTCGTCTCCTCAGGGAAGGAAAGTTTAAGTGTGTGAAAGTGATTTTGTGAACAAAAGAAAAAGTGTAAAATCTTGTAGTTAGTTTTGGTGAGTTTTGTTTTTAATAAAAATGCAAGAAAACAAGTGTTGGCTAATCCAAAGTGGTCATTCCAATGGAAATCCCAACTCAACTCGAAAGCTTCCTCTAGTGGTGTATAGATGAACGATTGATTCATGGGAAGCTAAGGACGAGATGCTAAGGATTCAAGCATAAACCACGACTAGGCCCACGGAATATCAAAGACTCACAACCACATCCACTCTCAACCCAGTCAAACCGAACCATTGTACACCGAGATGAGGAAAGGAAATAAGTTGAAATGGCATGCACAAGAGGAGGTCTCCCTTGGATTATCCAACTTAAAATCTAGCTACTTACGAAAGCAAGAAGGAAATGCAGAATGTAAAGAGACATAAATACTTAAATGAAGATTAGAACTCAACTTAATGCAAGAAAACTTAAACTAAGAAGAAAATATGCAATACCCATTTTAAGAAAAACTTGAAGTGAAAAAAACTCATACAACAATGGTAGATTCTAAGTTACACAACTAAACTTGCAATGAACTTGAAATAGATAAGATTAAAGTGCAAGAAATAAAGATTACAAGATATTTAAAGCTTACTACAAGTGAAATGGAAAGGAAAATGCAAAAATATAAATTTTACACTATTCATCATCTTCTTCATTGGATTTTATGAGCCTAGGTAGCTAACCCTTTGAAATGCTTGTGGAATGCTGAATAAATGGAGTGTTAGCCTTGCAATTTCGTCCATGGTTGTCCCCCCAAGGTGTGTGCAAGCCTCCCATCAACATGGGGCTGAATGGATGGGTTAGGTAGGCAAGCACAGGCTTAGCTTGCACACCCATCATCCTCTCTCTCTCCTCCCATGCCTTATCTTCCAAAGTCAAGAAATTGTGTAAGAGTAACATGGTTGTATGTAGAAAATGTCTGGGATAGGTGTGGGAGAAGTGTAGGTGGGCCCCTCAACCAAGTGGAGTTGAGATACAAATGATCTGGGCATTTTGAGCTTTTTCAGAACAGCGTACCGGTACTGTGTACCGATACTTCCAACATTAGTAGCCAAAGAGTCCCAGTACGCTCTGCTCTGGACCAATTTTCATAGAATTGTCATAACCTTTGATCCAATAGTCATATTGAGCTAAAATTTGACACAATATAGAAGACATCCAGATCTACAACAGTCATGTTTTTCACATTTTCAGATTTGAAGTGAATCATGGTCAAAAAGCAGGACAACCGAGGTACTACTGCCAAATGGTGCAGGTGTTGGAACCCATGTTACCAAACACCGATACCTCCTTGATTTCTTTCACTTTTAAACCTCCAAATCCTCATGTAATGTGTCCACATCTTCACCACACATCCACACTTAGTTGTAAGGTTCTAAAATCCATCATTTAAGCTATAATTACATGCAACCACAAGATTTCAACATTATTCATAATATCAACTAACTCAGTAATTAAATGCAAAATTAAGTTAAAATGCATATAATAAGGCCATGAAATATGCAATATTTTGCACTCATCACAAAGGCATAAGCCTTTACTTTGAAATGCTTGCACATCCGAGTGACCAAGTTCCCAAAAGGGAGGTCGGCGTTAGGCTTTTGAGTCTCTGCGAAGTCTTTCATTACCTGCCAAACAAAAAGTGCAAAGTCTACAGCCATTCCTGACATTACTGCATCCAAGAAGGCCAACTTTTCAATGTTAGGCGTCTTCTCGGTGCCCCTCAGAAGTAGGTTGTAATGTAGAAGCTTATTAAAAATCCCATATGAATGTTTGAGGCCCCCGAATTGCACCGTTCCTTTAAACTGAGTTAGGTCCTCGTACATCAAAGCTACATATTCAGGGGATAGTCTTGGTGCGAGTAATGTTATGTGGGTATACCAAGGTGGAAGGAGGTGGCCTCTCGTAACATAGGAGGGTAGCAATCGTTGTAGGGGTCACATCAAACATCTTACCCCTTACGTTCGTCCTCAAGACCTCAACCTCATCAAACAGATCTGTCAAAGTCCCTATGGGCATTATTGAAGATGTACTTGTCCAAATGAACAACTTTGTCTTCCCTGTTGACTTTATCGTTCTAGATACTCAGCCATCAAAGCATTTAGAGAACCCAATTCCCGTCATTCTTGGATGACCCTTCCTAGCAACTTCAAATGCACTAATCAATTGCAGGAATGGAGTTATGAAATTAACCTTTGGGAATATAACTCTTGAGCTGAATATTTTCAATGTAGCCAAACACCCAGGAGAGGACAACGAAGAGAGAGAAATAAATTCTATTGAGTTGTTGGTTTAGGAATATCTGAATAACACATTTTGTGAAAATCCCACTGAATCTTTTATGTCGGAATCTATTAAATCTAAGACAACAGATGATGATCCAAAGAATTGCTCCATTCATGTTGTTGAGACATGGGCCCCTAAACTCGAGAAACTTTCACCAAGTGGCATAAAGCCACTCTCATCAGGTGTCACGCCACCAATGCCTGAATTGAAACCTCTCCCATCTGACCTCAAATATGCATTCTTAGGAGAGGGAGAGTCATACCCAGAGGTAATTTCATCTAAGCTCACATACTTGCAAGAGTCTGAACTGATTCAAATTCTTAAAGGCCATAAAAGCACCATTGGGTGGACCATAGCTGACTTAAAAGGTATAAGCCCATTGATATGCAGTCATACTATATACCTAAAAGAGGATTCAAAACCCTCTCGTCAAATACAGCGATGACTGAACCCTCACATGAAGGAAGTTGTGAGAATGGAAGTGCTTAAGATCTTAGATGTGGGGATAATCTTTTCCATCTCTGATAGCAAATGGGTTAGTCCAACCCAAGTTGTGCCCAAAAAGTCTGGGGTCACAGTGGTCAAGAATGAAACCAATGAACTAGTACCAACTCGAGTCGTCTCAAGATGACGGATGTGTATCGACTATCGAAAACTTAATTTGGTAACTAGGAAAGACCATTTCCCTCTTCCCTTTCTTGACCAGGTTTTAGAGAATGGGTACAATCAAATTGAAATTACACTAGATGACTAGGAGAAAACCACATTCACACATCCTTTTGGCACCTTTGCATTCAAAAGGATGCCATTTGGACTTTGTAATGCTCCTGTAACATTCTAAAGATCCATGCTGAGCTTGTTCAGTGACATGGTCGGGAAATTTTTTGAGGTGTTCATAGATGACATCTCTCTGTCTATGGTGACTTTTTGATTCATGTCTGGCCAACCTAGAGAAGGTATTGGTAAGGTGTCGGGAAGCCAATCTGGTACTTAATTGGGAGAAATGCCATTTCATGGTAACATAAGGCATTATCTTAGGTCACGTTGTGTTGTTTGAAGGCATGAAAGTAGACAAGGAAAAAATAGATCTAACTGGAAATTTGCCCACTCCAAAGACTATAAAGGATGTCTGATCATTTTTGGGACACGCAAAGTTTTACAGGAGATTCATAAAAGATTTCAATACCATAGCTAAACCTATGTGTCATCTCCTAAGTCAGGACATAAATTTTGTATGGAGTGAAGCATGCCATAAAGCCTTTGACAAGCTTAAAGGCATGTTAATTTCTGCCCTGATCATGCAACCCCCTGACTAGACCCTACCATTTGAACTAATGTGCAATGCCAGTGATTATGCTGTAGGTGATGTGTTAGGGCAATGAAAAGATAAGAAAAAATATGTGATTTACTATGCAAGCAAGACTTTGAATAAATCTCAAATGAATTACTCCACCACTGAAAAAGAATTGCTTGTTGTAGTTTTCGCTTTGGAGAAATTTCGTTCTTATCTCGTTGGTTCTTCTGTTGTTATATTTACTGACCATGCAACAATAAAATTTTTGCTCACAAAGAAGGACGCCAAGCCAAGGCTCTTAAGATGAATACTCTTACTCCAATGTGGGTTGAAGGTAATCCCCTCATTGACCTCACCGAAGGCTCAATGTGGATGTTTTTCCCTTCATTCACAGGAGGGGGGAATTGCATTCATGGATTAGGCATTCTAGGTTCTTGCCCACCCCCACCCCTTTGCATTTTTGGATTGGCACCTACACTCTCAAAATTATCACTCGCATCTTCGGGTAGGTCTTGGTCAATGTTCATATTGGGGCCTAAGGGTTTTCTAACCAATCAATTTTGTTCGTCTCATCCCCACATGCAACAAACTATCTATAAATCAAAATATAAACAACAAAAGTATGTGCAAGAATCAACGTACCTCAGCCTGTGATGAAAATCACAGGACTTATCTCTGTTGTCCGAAAATCACCTTCTCAATTCAACGCTTGCCCTCCCCGGCAACGGCGCCAAAAATGCTTGGTTGTTTCCGTTGCACACCTAGCTTTTTCTCTTCATTTATGTCCAAGCATCGAAAAGTCCAAGCGAGAGTGAGGAAGGGGTGTCTTGGGGCCCCCAAAGTTGCAGAGCTTGAGATGTAGAAACTGGCGCATTTCAGTAAAACCTACTGGTAGATCGCGGAAAACCTACTGGTAGGTTTTACTCTAGTAGGCAAAAAATACCGGTAGTTTTACGATAGGTGCAGGTCCAATAGCCAAAACCTATCGGTATGGCCTACTGGTAGATTTTCCCTTGTTTTACTAATTTCTTGGTTCCTTCACCTTCTAAGTTATCATCAAGCCTTATTCTCAACTCCATTCATCTTGAGCACCATGAGAGGGCTTAACTAGCATCATTTAGCCCCTTTTATCTACAAACATGCCGAAACTCCATTAACAGCATAAACATTGCAATTCCACTCATTTTAACCACAAAAGCAAGTATAAAAGGGATCTAAAAGTATGTAAGATATGCAATGTTTTGTGCTTATCACACCCCCAACTTAAGCTATGCTAGTCCCTAGTAAAGTTTATTTTCAAACCAACAAGTATAAAAATACAACAATCCATTTACACAAGTAATTCATCCAACATTCAAAATACAAAAATTACAAATGCAATTTAACGAAATGAACTTGGGCAAGATGGAACAAAAATTGTGGTATTTCATTAATATTTTTTAAAAGATGAAGTACATGGAGATAGAGTTCAAAAGATACAAAATGGCCTTACTTCCTAAAGACTCTTCTATTAGGCCAATGTCACTACTCCTAGGCTATGTACAATCCTACTCCAATAGGACAATAAAAACAATGATATCCTACTCATCATCTCCGTCACCACCCTCATCACTAGAATCCTCCTTAGAGCCCTCCTCCTCTTCATCATCGTCATCGTCCTCCTCTAAGTCCCCCACCTCAACTACAATGGAAACTAAGGGGGCAGAGGGGGAGGGTCTTGCAGCTGGGGTGGTGGTCCACTTGGGATCGGCTCACTAGAGAATTTGGGCTGGAACAGTCTGGTCATCATAGAGGATATCCTATAGACAGTCCCCTCCAATGCATCTAGGTGTTGGGATACTGAATGCTCCGGTGCAAAAGTGGATGATGAGCACATAATATTGTATATTTGAAGGCTTCATTACATGCATTTTAACTTAAATTTGCATTTAATTACTTAGAGTTAGTCGAGTTTATGAATAAAGTTGAAATTTTTTGGTTATAGGTAATTATAGCATAAATAATGGATTTTCGAACCTTGCAACTAGGTGTGGATGTGTGGTGAAGACATGGACACATTACATGAGGATTTGGAGGCTTAGAAGTGAAAGAAATCAATGTGGTATCGATGCTTGGGAACATAGGCACCAGCACCCGCACTAGTTGGTTGCAGTACCTCGATTTTCCTCCTTTTTGACCATGATCCATTTGAAATCTAAAGAAGTTTAAAACATGAACGTTGTAGATCTGGATGTCATCTATAGTCTCTCAATATTTCAGCTCAATCAAATGGTTGGATCAGAAGTTATGACAATTCTATGAAACCTAGTCCAGAATAGGCACCTACTGGTATGTTTCAACTACTGGAATTCGACCTACCAGTAGGCTATACTGAAATGCCCAGAACGCTTGCAAATCATGCTCCACTTGCTTGGAGGTCCCACCATTGATTCTCCCACTTGTCCACTGACTTGCCTTACACATTTACATGCCTCGTACACCCTAGTTGAAGACTTTGGAAGCAATGGCATTAATGCGAATGGGAGAGAAGAGGGCAGCCATGATGGTTGCAGGCTAGGCTTGTCCTAGCCTGTCCAAAGCCATCCACTCACCTCTCATTGATGGGAGGCTTGTACACACATGCTAGATGACCTCTATGGACGAAAATGCAGAGCTCTTCACCATGTATTCATCATTCCACAAGCATTTCAAGTGGTGGCTACCTAAGCTTAGGAGTAGTCCAAGGAAGAAGATGATGAATAGTTGATTGAAAGCTTATGTTTTTGAATTTTACTTTCCATTTCAGTTGTAGTAAGCTTTAAGTCTTTTGTAATCTTTAATTTTTGCACCTTAATGTCATTTATTTCAAGTTCATTTCAAGTTTAGTCATACATTTTACATTTCACCATTGTTATATTAAGTTTTCTTCATTTCATGCTTTAAAATGAGTATTGTATTTCGTTTATTTATAGTTCAAGTTTTCTTGCTTTAAGTTAAGTTTCAACCTTCATTTCTTCATTATGTCTTGCTTTCATGAGTAGCTAGATTTCTAGTTGGCTAATTCAAGGGAGACCTCCTCTTGGATTTTTCATTTCAACTCATTTTCTTTCCTCCTCTTGGTGTAGGATGGTCCGATTTGACTGGGTTGAGAGTGGATGTGGTTGTAGTCTTTGATATCCCGTAGGCCTAGTCACGGGTTATGCATGGATCCTCACCTCTATCTCGTCCTTAGCTTCCCATGAATCAATAGTTGATCTAAGCACCATTAGAGGAAGGTTTTGAGTCGAGTTGGTATTCCCATTGGAATGACCTCTTTGGATCAGCTAACACTTGTTTTATTTCACTTCCATCAAAAACACAAATCAACAAACTCAAAACTCAAAAGATTTTACACTTTCCCTTTTCACAAAATCACCTTCACCACACTTGAACTTTTCTTCCCTGAGGAGACGACCTTGGAATACTTTTCCCAGTAAAACAATGACATACAAAAGATTCCTTGTGCTTGGGGAGCACTTTTGTTCACACACACTTCGCATTTCATTCATTCCACCATTATTCCATTTTTCCTATTTCTTGCATAATTCCGAGGGAAAGTGACACTCCCCTATTCCTATAAGTCATACACAATTGAGGGATGATGTCCGGAGACTAGGGACTACAATGAAAACCATCAAGTAGTGGATGGTCCCGGGAAAATAGTCTCTGCAGAGGAAGGTCCTGCACTGGACGACCCTGGTCCTGAAGCCCTTGTATGCTTTCCCTGAGTAATAACAGACCTCTTACTACTGTTGACCTTACCTATTACTCCAGTCTTGGGAGGGGTCAACTTATCAAAAACATACCCCTTCACCTTGAAGTGATCACACATTCGGGTCACCAGGTCCCCAAATGGAAGGTTCGCCTTTGGCTTTCTAGCCTGGGCAACGTCCTTCATTACCTCCCAGATAAAGAGTGCGACATCCAATGCATTCCCTATCATCACTGCATCAAAGAGGGCAAGTTTCTCAACGTTGGGAGTCTTCTTAGTGCCTCGTGGAAGTAGGTTATAGTGCAAAATCATGTTCATTATCCCATATGTATGTTTGAGGCCCCCGACTTGCACAGTTCCGCTAAACTGAATCAGGTCGTTATACATTGACGCTACATATTCTGGAATGGTCTGGACCCTCATAATGTTACAGGGATACACCAAGGTGGAGGAAGGTGGCCTCTCATACTCCATGAGGGAGGCAACGTGACGCCCCTAGAACCGGGGGTCACGTTGACCACCCGTCTACCCGCAAAAATGCCCTTGATTATCGCATGATCCAACACCACGTCAATAGTTTCCCATTTACTGGGATTTTAAACTCACACGTAAAATCCGTGCACCTTTATCATTGTATGTAACCGTGGTCCAACATACCACATTCCATTCTCCATTATAGTCCCTTTACGTCATAGGAACTAAAGGCTGCATGGCCTAGGGCATGGGAGAAATATTTAAAAAAAATTTCAAAATCTGCCAAAGTGTACTGGAATGGGTTGCTCACTAGACCTCACCATACCGGTACACTGCGCCCATTTTTTCCTATTTCACCTATTTTACATTTCAAATCCATTTTAACCATTCGAACATCATCTCAAACATATATAATGATGTTATTCACATAAAACTTGACATCTACAAGTTCTATTACAAGCCATTTATACGGTTACATGTGAAAATGGAATTAAACATAAGTTTTACACAAAACTTGTTTTCAAAATCCACAAACCGGCTTTTCTTCACTCTCGAGGCCAAGAATGTGTGTCATCCACTGGAATAAGCCCCGCACCTAAAATGTGTTCCCGTATAGGGTGAGCCAAGCCTAGTAGAGTATTTCCTACAAGGGCTCCTCCCCACCTGAGTGATATGACTGTATACATGCAACAATACACAACCAATATCCATTCCACTGCACGAATATGTAAATCATGTTGGAATCTATCGTGTCATGCCATGAAATGAGATGAGACTCACTCATGCACTTTACCCCGACTCTTCACCGACTCCCACAACACAATGCAGTGCCAAGCTATGAAGCCCCTACAGCCGAGGGTCATTATTTAAACCGTCATCTATGTTACACATTAAAAGAAATTTTCAAAACTAGGGCCTTTCTTGGGGTGGGTATTCACGGACTTACACCAACGGCACCCAGCCAACACAGAATTCATGGACTACCAACGGTTCTGCATATGCTGACACACTTTATGAGCTCTTATACCAACGGAGTGCGAATCCAATCACCGAACCTTTTACCCGAGGGATATTCTAGCCCTTCTTGCTAACCCCGGCCTAATTTTTCATAAACCATGCGACTAATTCGAAACATCGATCCAACATTCCCAAGTCCACTCATCACACATCAAATGAGGTGAAGACGACAACCATGCACACACACTCTCAATATGCGATGTCTCCATGCAAATACAATGTAATGAACCATTGCCCATCAATGTCATGTCCCACATGTAATGAATGTCATATGGACAACTTAAACCACACATTTTACATATCTCATGGCAATTTATGTCTCATGGACAAAATCACCAATTTCTTCAGAAGTCAATATAGCAAAGAGCATATATTAACATTTGATATTGAACCACAATTCACAACAAGCATGTTATACATAACTCATGCCAATAACACATTCAATTCTCAAGGCATAAAATAAACATATAGCATACCCACCAATGCCAATTTCCAAGAAATCACCAATAATTTCTATACATCAACCCAAGCTAGGAATTGATTTTAGGCCATTTCAATACCCATTTGCATAACCATGGTCAAATGACCTATGTTATTCAATATCCTTACCCATTCCATAATACACACTAGGTAAGAAATCAACCAAAGTAGGAGAAACCCTACATTTTGGAGCGTAAATAGAAGTAGAAAGCCTCCTAGAACACCACCACAACTCCAAGGCTTTGATTTCCCAAAATCCTCTTCTTCGATCTTCGGTAAAATCCCTCATTCTTGGTACGTAGATGTAGCCCTCATTGCGTAGACCCACTTTAGTTCTTGGTCCAAGCAATTTCGACCGACGGAGCTTCTTGGATCGAAGGAGAAAGGTAGAAATTCTAGATTTTCTCTCTTCTCCCCTTCAACATTGGAACTCAGCTGACTTAGGGGTGTGAAAATATCTGATTTTTCAGATATTAGCCCCTATTTATACTTTTTAATTGTGCGGTCCACATTGTCGCGCACGTTTACTACTTCCGAGTCTGTGTTTTTAAGCCGGAACAACTTAATTAAATTCTGGTTTCAGTTTAAATTAATTTTATTTAAAATTTTACTTAATTATAAGGAAATTTTATAATTTTTTATTTTTGGAGACGTTTAATGGTTCATTCGTCACCCCGTTGTCTCGTAAAATGTGTAAAATTTGACTATCTCAGAACTCGACGAATCCAACAGTGAAGTCCGTTGCTCCATCCGGGCTGTAGAGAAATATGCATTTCAAACCCGCATAATAGTGGCAAATTATCATTTTGCCCTTTTTCATAAAGGTTCAAAATTTTTCGGGTTTTACATTCCTTCCTCCTTAAAAGAATTTCATCCCCGAAATTCACACTCACATGCATATGCAACAGTCATATAACACTAATGACTATATGAGTGTACTTCCATCCTTAAATAAGAAAGGATAATTGGTATGGATAGTGTCCTCACGCCCCAATGTCGCCTCCTTTACTCCTCGGTGCTGCCACTGCAGCTTCACTGGTCTCACGGTCTTGCCTCACAAAATCTGTTCTTGGCCATCCATGATACGCATCGGTCTCTCCTCGAATATCCCATCAACATCAACAACAAGCTCACCCCAACCCACCACATGAGTTGGATCCGGGGTGTATTTCCGGAGCATAGAGACATAGAATACCGCATGAACACCCAATAGATTTGGCGGTAACGCCAACTGTTAAGCCACTATACCAACCCTCTCAAGTACTTCGAAGGGCCCGATATACCTCGGCGACAATTTTTCTGCTTACCAAACCTGACAACTCCTCTTTTAGGCATAACCTTCAAGAAGACATGATCTCCCACCACAAATTCTTAAGGTCGGCGCTGTCTATCGGCGTAGTTCTTCTGCTGGCTCTGAGCTGTGAGAAGATGCTTCTGTATTAAGTCCACCTTCTCTGAAGTGACCCTTATCAACTCTAGACTCGTAGAAGATCTCTCTCCTACTTCCGTCCAACACACTGGAGAACGACATGGCCTCCTATATAATGTCTTATAGAGTGTCATCTGTATGCTCTCTTGATAACTGTTGTGGTAGACGAACTCTACCAACGGTAAATGATATTCCCAACTACCCTTGAGATCTAGAACGCATGCCTGTAACATGTCCTCTAATATCTGGTTGGTCCTCTCCGACTGACCATCCGTTTGGGGATGAAAAGCGGTGATCATCATCAATTGTGTCCCTATGGCTTGCTGAAAACTCTCCCAAAAATGAGTCGTAAACCTGGGATCCCAATCTGATACTATAGATACGGGTACCCCATGCAACCAAACAATCTCCGTATGTACAACCTGTAGAATTCCTTTAGTGTGAAGGTCATCCACACAACTAATAAGTGCGCCGACTTCGTAAGTTGGTCCACTATCACCCACATCGCGTCATGTCCTCACGATATCCATGGCAAATGAGTCACAAAATCCATCGTGACATGCTCCCACTTCCACTCAGCTACCTCCAAAGGTTGGAGTAATCCCGCTGGCCTCTGGTGTTTAGTCTTTACTTGCTGATATGTGAGACATCGGCTGAAAAAATCCCTAACATCTTTCTTTATCCTGCTCCAATAATACTGGTGACGAAGATCATGGTACATCTTCGTGCCACTTGGATGCATAGCAAAACGAGAGCAGTGAAACTTTCTAAGAATCTCCTCCCTTAGCTCTACAGATTGGGGAACCACAAGCCTTCCCCTAAATCGAAGACTACCATCCAAGTGAATGGTCTAGCCTTGTCACCCGCACTTGCCTGCACCCGGTCCCTAACGAATGATAACTCTGTATCCAGCCCCTAGTAATCAATCACCCTACTCAATAGGGAAGGTGTAGCCACTAAACTCCCCAAAACACCCTGAGTTTGACCCATGTATCGTTGCCCGAACTGTCCCATAGTCTCGAGCATCTGCCACTCCCTAGAAGCCACACTAGCTAAGATTTCTCGTGACTTTCGACTGAGTGCATCAGCCACCACATTTGCCTTACTGAGATGATAATGCAAAGTGAAGTCATAGTCCTCTAGGTACTCCATCCACCAGCGTTGCCTCATGGTGAGATCCCATTGTGTGAAGGTGTACTTCAGACTCTTATGGTCTGGAAACACATCGAACTATTCACCATATAGATAGTGGCGCCAAGCCTTCAAGACAAAGACAATGGTCACCAACTCCATGTCATGCGTAGGATAATTTTGCTTGTGGTTCTTTAACTTCCGAGAACCATAGGCCACCACTCTTGAACTGCATCAAAACATACCCAAGTCCGTCATTCGAGGCATCACAATACATTGTGTACCTCTGTCCCCTTTTCAAAACTATCAAAATAGGAGCTGAAGTAAGCCTCTTCTTCAACTCGGGAATGCCTTCTCACATGAGCCATTCCACTCAAACTTGACCTCCTTTTGGGTCAATCTCGTCATCGGTGCAGATAATCGGGAAAAGTCCTCGATGAACCTCCGGTAATACCCTGCCAATCCCAAGAAACTATGGATCTCGAAGACTGACTTCAGTCTCTCCTAATTCATAACCGCCTCAACCTTCTCCGGGTCCACAGATACATCCAAAGCCAACACCACATGTCCCAAAAATTTCACCTCCGTAAGCCAAAATTCGCACTTGCTGAACTTGGTGTACAATTGATGGTCCCTCAAGGTCTGGAGAAGAATTCTCAAGCGACCCTCATGCTCCTCCTAAGACCTGGGAGTAGATCAAGATGTCTTCAATGAAGACCATGATGAATTGATCAAGATAGGGTTGGAACACCCTGTGCCTAAGATCCACGAATGCCGTTGGAGCATTAGTCAATCCGAATGGCATCACTCTGAACTCAAAATGCCCGTACCACATTCTGAACGCCGACTTAGGGATATCCTCCTCCTTAACCCTCAATTGATGATAACCAGTACGGAGATCTATCTTGAAGTAGGCTCGTGCCTCTCTCAGTTGATCAAACAAGTCATCAATCCTTGGGAAAGGGTACCTATTGTTGATAGTGACCCAGTTCAACTACCGATAGTCTACACATAATCGAAGGGTCTTGTCCTTCTTCTTGGGAAACAACATCAGAGTGCCCCAAGGTGAAGTGCTCGGTCTAATGAAGCCTCTCTCCAACAATTCTTGAAATTAGACCTTGAGTTCTTGCAACTCAGCTGGTGTCATCCTATGTGGAGTCATATAAATAGGCAAAGTACCGGGGTGCAACTCAATGGTAAAGTCTACATCCCTATGTGGAGATAATCCTGGTAGTTCATCCAAAAAAACATCCTCATATTCATCAACTACCTGAGGTAGACCCAACTCCTATCTTGCCTCGTCCTCCATGGTAAGACTAGATAGCCAACCCATCAACTGCTCGTGCTAACGGGAATCATACACGGCTTGGGTAAAGCATCATGTTTTTCCCCTGAAACTTGAAACAAACACCATCAGGCATATAATCAGTGACCCTCTTCCAATCACAATCAATGACGACCCGATGTGCCACCAACCAATCCATCCCGAGGATGACATCAAAATCTGACATGTCTATAACCCTAAGGTCCACAGAGAGTAGAATCCTTGAGATCTCTAGCTCACAACCCCAACATATTTGACTAACTCTCACCCTAACTCCTAAGGGAGAACTCACATGCAATGACTTTTACAAGGTCTCAACCTCTAAGCCCAAGTCTTTCACACAAGATGCAGCAATAAATGAATGCGATGAACCAGAATCAAATAACACTCTAGCCCATAAGTGAGAGAGTAAAAATGTACCTTGTATCACCGACTGATCTACCAGCTCAGTCTATGGCATCATGACGTAGACACGCCCTTGGGTCCCTAAAGTCTCGGCCTGTGAGCCCTGGCCTCGGCCTCGACCCCGACCCATGGCCTGACTAATCTACCCTACTTGTGGAGTCCCTGCACATGAAGTAGCAGGGGCCTGAGTAGCACCCTGGAACTGATACTGGCTCTTCTGGCCCATGGTAGGGTAATAAGGAGCATAGTGTGTCTATGGCTGTCCCATCGAAGTCTAGGGCTGATATAACCCATAACTCTTAGATCCCTGCCTCTAGGGGCAATCTTGCTTTATATAATCCGACTGGTGGTAATAGAAACATGTCCTCTGCCTCGCCTGATATGTAGTCTGCTAATTTCTCCGCCTTGGGAGGATTGACCTTGGCCTTGGCCTTGATAACCATGACCTTGCCCCTGTGGTCTCTAGGGAGTAAAAGTCCTCTATCTCTTTCTTGAGTTAAAAGAAGAGGATTGACCCTCCTTCTTCTTATCTTTCACACCTGCCTCTCGGATGTTCGACACATCCTCTACCTCTCTTTCAATGGCCATAGCAGTCGTGACCATCAAGTCCAAGTCTTGCAGAAGAAGACCCAAAATTTTACCCTGGATGGACAACTTCAGACCATCCTCAAACTTCCTCACCTTGGCCATGTCAGTGGCCACATAGTCATCGACGAAACGAGCTAATTTCGTGAACTTAGCCACGTATTCCATCACCATCATCGTCCCTTGTCGCAAGTCTAAGAATTCCGGGGCTTTGCATGTCTAGCAACAGCTGGGAAGTATTTTCCCATGAAGAGCTCCCTAAACTCTGTCCATGTCATTACCTCTAAGTTCTTCAAGGTCTTGACCCAATCCCACCACACTTAAGATTCTCCCTCTAGCTGAAAAATAGCTAGTGTTATGTTTGTGGCATCGGAGGTGATCTCCATAGCCCTTAAGACCTTATCTACTTGTCGAAACCAATGGTCAACCACCATCGGATCCCCCTCCCATGAAGATCGGAGGCTAATATGCCTTGAACTTCTGAAGGTGACTTGAGCCTCCTTGACTCCCATTTGCACTAGTTTGTGTAATGGTAGTCGTTGCCACACCAATAGCCTCTACAAAGGCTTGTTGGTCAAAGGCCGATAATGGTTGGTTGTTCCACCCACTACCTCGGAGTTGTCTTCCTCGATTTGTCATCTACACACATGTCAAATAGCAATCGAACACTCACATAGTATCCCAAAATAGGGATTAAGTTTAAAACTTAAACATTTTATTTTTTGTCTCACTGGTTGTCCGTGTGCCACCTACTAATAGACATTTATACATTGAACTATACTGTTCATCCCTTTTTTTTGAAACCCGAGGTTATGTTTTCTAACCCTAGTGTTCCTTTTCCACATACATTTTTACCATGTATATCATTCACATAATCACATTGCACATAATCATGTAGCAAGATGTAAGCACATAAGATGAAATGTACAATGCATGCAATGGTCTAGACCCAATGCCCATCAAGCCCTAGGTAATTTGTATACCTATGCTCTAATACCAAGCTGTGACGCCCCTAGAACCGAGGGTCCCGTTGACCACCCGTCAACTCGCAAAAATGCCCATGATTGTCGTATGATCCGACACCACGTTAATAGTTTCCCATTTACCGGGATTTTAAACTCACACGTGAAACTGTGCACCTTTATCATTGTATCTAACCGTAGTCCAACATA
>CAUOFW020001298.1:0-110145 GCA_963454935.2 Ilex paraguariensis | reverse complement strand
GTTCTCAACAGCCACAATATTAAGGACGTATCTGATAGTAGAAATCTTAACAACAGGAGAAAAAGATTTCAGTGTAGTTTATACCTTGTTTCTGCTCAAAAATTTGACTACCAACCTTGCCTTGTACCGTTTGCTCCCATCAGATTCTTCTTTAATCTTGTAAACCCACTTATTGTGTAAAGCTCTCTTCCCCTTGGGTAATTGAACCAATTCCCAGGTCTGATTTGATGAGAGAGAATCCATCTCATCATCTATCGCAAGCTCCCACTCCTTTTTGGACTCAACCTACAATGCTTCCTCCAAAAACTCTGGTTTACCACTATCAGTTAACAACAGATAATACAAAGATGGAGAATAACGTGCTGGAGGTTTTACCATACATGTAGTCCTTTTAGGAAGAGGAGTCTGTGGATCTGCCAGTGGAGTAGATTGTGTATTAGTATCCTGAGGCTCTAAGACATTTCTGGTAGGATCCCCTCAAACTCTACAAAGTCTGATTTTACCTCAGCCTCCTTGAGTTGACTTAGTTGTTTCTATACAAAACTGACTCATTAAATACCACATCAATACTCTTGCGTGTTTTTTGATTCTCACAATCATACAACCTATATCTATAGCTATTAGTATCATAGTCTATGAACATGCACTTACGAGACTTAGCATCGAGTTTATCTTTATTCTCCAATTCTATATGCATATAGGCAATGCAACCAAAAACTCGTAAATGAGATAAATTTATCTCCTTGTCTGTCCAAGCCTCCTCTGCAAATCCACAATTCAACGGAACTGAAGGCCCCCTATTGATCAAATACACAGCAGTGTTTACTACACAATCCAGAATTGCTTAGGTAACCCAACATGTAACCTCATGCTCTTTGCACCCTCAAGGATCGTCCTGTTCATGTGTTTAGCAACTCCATTCTACCTTGACTTCTTTGGGACCGTTTTCAACCTTCGAATCCCATTCGCAGCACAGTAAGTCTCAAACTCACTACTACGATACTCACCACCATTATCTGATTTTAGACACTTCAATTTCATCCCTGTTTCATTCTCAACTAATGCTTTCCAATTCTTGAAAACATCAAACACATAAGATTTATGCTTAAGGAAATAAACCCATAGTTTTCTAGTAGCGTCATCAATGAAAGTAACAAAATAAGATGAACCACCAAAAGAAGATACCTTTGATGGACCCCACACATCGGTATGAACAAGCTCCAGCTTTTCCGTTTTTAGAGTTCATGCCATCTTTGTGAAGCTGACCTTCTTCTGTTTCCTAAGAACACAATCCCCACAGAAATGCAAATCCAGCGACTTACAACCCGACAATTTTCCATTTGACATCATTACTTTTATCCCTTTTTCGCTCATGTGACCCAACCTACGATGTCAGGTAGTGCAATCAATCCCTGATGCTGTCACCGTGATGCTACTGTAAGTACCCGAAGATACATATAGAGTTCCTTCCTTTTTACCATGAGCAAGTATCAAAGCCCCCTTACACATCTTCCAAGCATCTGATATAAATGACGTGATCACTCTACCCTCTGACAACTGACCCACTGATATAAGATTTCTTGTTAAATTAGACACATGTCTAACATCCTTCAATTTCAGAATCGTCTCATTTGTCTGAGTAATCTACACATCCCATTTCCTAACAATGTTTCAGGCTTCATCATCGCCCAAATACACTTTGCCAAAGTTTTCCTACACATAATTTTGTAGCACATTCATGCGTGGAGTAGCATGGAATGAAGCACCAGAATCTACAATCCAAGATTCATTGTGAGAATCCAGTGAACAAATCAAATCATCATTATCAGACTCGTCAACAATATTAGCAGTATTTTTACCTCTTCGATTATTTCCATTCTGCTCCTTTCTCGGTGCCTTGCAGTCCTGCTTCTAGTGCCCTTTTTGACCACAGGTCCAACATCCCTTATCTCCGCAACGAGATTTACTTTGGCCTATATTTCTTGGATACGACTTTCCCTTGCCCTTTTTATTGCCTCCCTTATTCATAGCTCTGTCTCTCTTTTTTGTATTGAGTGCTGAACCTGAAACAACATCCTCACTCGATGCTTTTCTCCGAGCCTTCTCTCCTAGTATCAATGCTACAACATCCTCCAATTTTATCTTTGCAGACCCGGAAGAATTGCTTACTGCCACGACAAGTCCATTCCAACTTTCTGGCAGACTTGATAAAAGGACAAGAACTCTAATTTTATCATCAAAAATAATACTCATGAATTCTAACTGATTTGTGAACGTATTAAATTCGTTGATATGTTTAGCAACAATAGTATTTTTAGACATCTTTAAGTTAAACAACTTTTTTCATAAGATATATCTTATTCACCGCTAAAGACTTTTCGTACATCTTTTCTAGGGTTTTGAATAATTATGATGTAGTCTTTTCTTTGGGCGATGTTCGACATAACTGACGGCGTGAGGCACAGTCCCTAGGGCTTTGCGATCCAGAACATCCCACTTTGCTTGCTCCATATCCGCTGGCTTCGTCCCATCGATAGGTTAATACAGATCCTTCTGATACAGAATATTCTCCATCTGCATCTTCCAGAACGCGTAGTTCGTGCCATTGAATTTTTTGATTTTGACTTTGTCTTCAGCCATTGTGTAAACCCTTGACCTCTTAACCCAGAGCTCTAATACCAGTTGTTGGGATTTAAACGCTTTAAATCCACAAAGAAACACACACAATTGAAGATAATTCAAGAACATAAAGCAATAAGAAACAAGAAAGAACAAGACATACAAATTTACGTGGTTCGGTAATTTACTTACGTCCATGAAGCTGCAGGGGTTTCACTATTGAGAGAGAGAACTACAGAGATCGGCTATACACTTCAATAAAACCCTAATCACCAAAATAGCAATTTTTATATGTCCTACGCACCGGACTACAAAACAGGCCCAAAAATTTTTCTTGGGGGCAAACCCCCCCCCCCACAAGGCTTGTCCATGTGTTCAAGTAAGACACATTTGAGTCCCAATAAATACTACCTATTCAAATAGAGTGATTTATCAAGTCAAGTTTTGAAGTCTATTTAACATTTTACTTATGTATTAATTACATGACTGTATAATTATTAATTTTAGTGGGACTCATTTATAGACTTATTTACTTGTTACCGAATAGTTATACCACTTGACACTGCTGACGTGGTGTTATTGTTAAACACAATATTTTTTCCCCATTTTGGGTGCCTGTGCCTGATTCATGGTCATGCAAAGGTGGCATTCCCTTTTGTGAGGCAAAGGAATACATAGAGACTGCACGACACATTGATCATCACATTCCTCTTACGTGACAGGTATGCCAAGAATGAGGTATCGAAAACTATGACCCATTAGGGATTAGTTACAACTTGATTGCTGCCAAATTATAATTTCAAAAAGCTATATTACAACTTATAAATCGGAATTAAGTTACGATTCAAACAATCAATTATCACTTAATTAGAATTATTTTACGATTCTAAAATTTAAAATCAATAATAAGATAGTAATGTCAATTCTAATACTTTAAAATTGATCCCCAAATATATATGTTGTTGTAATTTTTACTGTACCCTAACACCATGTTAATGACATACCCAACCAACACAAAAGTGCCTTTTATGGTAATTAAATACTAAATTTGGCCATATCATTAATAAAACAACATTTCTAAGCCCTTGACGACGAGGTTGTCAGATCATAATTGTGAGACTCTGATTGTCTTTAATATACTTTTTTTAAAATTTTTTGGTAAATTATTCAAAATTAATGAGTGAAAGTCTATAAATTTTTTTTTTAAAATTTTTTTCTTGACGGATTATCTATTATGAATTTAAGTGGGACTTTCAATTCATAATTGTAGCCTTTTTAGGAAGGAATAGAAAGGAGCTTAATTAAAAAGGTGAAAATGCATTAGCAATTGAAAATAAAAATTGGGCAAAAATTACACTTTTACCCTCCCATGTATGACAACACTCTCACTTTGCCCTCTCAGCTATTGAATTTCTCACATTGTCCTCAAAACTATTTGAACTAGTTTCATATTCTCTCAAAATTCAATGTTTGCTATATTTTGAATAGAAAAATTCACATGTATAATAAAATACACTTTTTAATATCTCAAATTGAAGCCATTCAAACCAAAAATCACAGTCTAATGGACAACGTAAGAAATTTGATAGTTAAAGGTGTAATTTTAGTCTAACAGTGATAGTTGAAGGTGCAATGTTATTAAGAATTTGATAATTAAGGAAGCAACCAGAGATAAGAGAATGGTTGATGGGGCCAAAGTGTAATTTATGCAATAATCAATGCATCTTGTTTCAAATGTTTAGAAGTGCCAGAGAAAAAAGAATTCTACTCTTGGAGAAAGAAATAGGAATTCTACTCTTGGAGAAATTTTTCAGTTTTTTTTTTGTTGTTTTAAAAAAAGGAGCGGGGCAAACGAGAGTGTCTAGAAACTACCCTGAGATAGATTATCACTGGTGGGATCATGAGACTCTTGACCATGTCCGCTGCTTTTCTCGAAAATTAACTTAATTAGGTTAGCATAATGATCAACCACCGAACCCCAATGTGGGCTCTAAGACTCGAACCTCCAATTTTAGGGTGACTCCATTGAACCACCTCATTCGATGGTAAATTTTTGGGTGTATAACACACCAAATTGGTGGCATCCATCACTTATATAAAAAATTATACATTCCTAATAAATGATTGTCATTTATCACTTTGTGAATTTTTTTTTTTTTTTGACAAAACCAACTGATCTGTCCCACGAGCTGGTTTTTTGGTGGTTTTTCATTGGGTGTGTACACTGCATGACAATTTATTAGTCACTAAAATTACTCTTCAGGCTTTTGGAATGACCTAACAAAAAAAATCTTTGATCAAACTGACTCTTTCACACACATTAATTTACAACCTCATACATAACACCACACACATTTGAAACTAATTTCTCTTTCACCTACTCGTTAGTTTAGCTACACAATCTGCATGTTAAGTCATTTGCTCACCGCTTTTCAGTTTCTCAGTTAGGTTCAATTGTATAATCTTTATATAAATCAGATTTCCTGTAATATAAACAGGTACAACCCCCAACCTTTGTTTTCATATCTTCCTTACAATCGTTGTCTAGTTGCCCATCCCTTTCCAAGCATATCACGGGCATAGGTTTTGCCATCATACAGAGAGTTATTCTCACCTTATAACATACCAAGTTCTTGTTTTGGACCAAACCCATATGGCTTACTTCTTGTTTTCTTGTTTGGTGTCTAAGAAATAGTGAGAATGATCTGAGGAAAAGGGCTTGGTTTGGTGTGGTGTTTGGGTGCCATAGCTTTAGTTTTGGTCGCATTAAGCGTTGAAGATATTTAAATTATTTTGCTATCACCGTCTACTTCTACTTCTACCCACCTAGTTCACAAAGCAAGAATGTTTCTTTATTTTGGTATTTTTTGAAGATCAACTTGAAATATCTATTCTGTTTTTGAAAATTTAACGACTCTGGTCTCCTCCCTGGGTCCTAAGGTAGTTCTGACCATAATTGCAATTGATTTTAAAACGGCTGGAATTGCAAATTGGAATGGATGAAAAGTTTTCGATTAGTTGAGATATATAACTAACATGCATAACATTTGGAGTATTCTCGTTACTGCTATATCGGGCATTCCCGACTTCGGAGACAGCTCGTTGGTGGATTTAGTTGAGCAAGTCTTTTGCTGCTCTTATCTTTTTCCCCATATTACCAAGTACAACCCACATACTATTATCACTGCTCCTATCAGGCTGTCACGCTTCTTCCACAATTGACAATATAGCCTAATTCATTATTCTCTATTGTTAGGGAAACATTTGGAGTATCACCATTATGTTGTTGTTACTACTATATCCAGCATTCTCGACTTCAGAGGTGAATACAGCAACAATCAGTTTGTGGAGGGCGGCCCGTTGATGGACTGGTTGAGCAAGTCTTTGCCAAGTACAACCCACGTACTATTATAACTGCTCCTAGCACACTGTGATGCAAACATTGGTCAAATAAAACATCAACTAAAAAAATCGGTCAAACAAGTTATTTGTACCAATTTATACATGTATTAAAAGTCAATAATGATACTTAGTCGGCTTTTCTTTTGACAACATTCATATCGTCGTTGAATTAAAAGTGAATTTCATTATCAATTTAATTGTAATAGTAAATTTTATCAATAAAGTTGGTCATTAAATTTGATCCAAATAACATCCCTCTTTAAATTGTATGCAAGTTCCACCATGATTAGCGGTTTGATTTAGAGAACTGTTATGATACTTTTCAAGACTGTTGACCACGATTACCTAAATATCTCCTTTGAACCAAAAAAAAAAAGTGTATTAATGGGCAAATTATCCTTTTCACCCTGAAAAATTTAAGATTTTCAACTTTAAAACATAATATGCAGAATGAATAAAAATTACAAATAGAATAGACCAAGATGAATCCCATTTAACCACAGTATTGCCTATACAGATAACTTTAGTTCTTTCCGCCATGTATAACTGATAGTGACTTTTTCTTCAGTAGCAAAGAGCCAGTAATTGCCACAAGAATATGAATAAGAGGAGTAAAAGCTGATACAAATATAAGTCCCCTCTTGCGCACGTACCACATAATGAATATGACTATCAACCCTGATGCAATGGTTCCCTATAACATGAGTATTTATTTATTTTTATGCATGCTTACGAGTCTTGCCATTTTAAAATACGGGTCGAAACAAATCACCTTATCAAACAAATTTTTGTATCGAGTTAATACGTCTGAGTTCTTGCAATTCATTAAATGCTGATCAACAACCTGTCATAAATAAATCAAGGAAAAGAAATATATGGAGTCCTAAAACTACTATGAACAAGCCAGAAGATGAAAAAACTTCAACTTCTCTGAGAAACTTGTGTTTAATAGAAAGAAGATGGAGGTGACTGTATATGTTGAGAAAGACCACAAGGAAATAGGGAATGCATGGAATTCTAGAGGTGCAAGGCTTTTTATAGTGTATTGGGGCTGAGAATAGGGCGTTCACGGGATTCACATGTTAACTCAACTCAAAGAACATGATTACTAGATTTGTCTGCATGATTCTGTGCGTCTTTCATCGAAAAAACTTTGTGTGACCTTAGATTTCACAGAAACGTGAATTCAAAATAAGGGATAAAGTAGCTGGAAGACATAAAAATGAAGGTATCATTTCAAAAATTTTGCATCTCTTATTTGCAAGATGGAAGACCTATTGATATAATCTTCAACAAGTACCTTCACAAATGAATGTAGAGCAGATATTTGAAAGTTCACTCGGGTTAGCGGTCCTACTCGACAGACATTATGGAATAGCTCATACGTAGGATCAAGGTAGAACTATAGCTAGTTAGCTACCCTTGGCTTAGTTCATTTTCCACATTCCAGGGTAATCATCAGTGGTGTTAACCGTCCCATCTCATGTTTTTTTTTCCGGGTAAATAAACCAGTAAGTTGTATTGAAGAATATGCATTTGTACAAAGCAACTTTCAATCCCAAAAGGGATACAAAAACAAAAAACAAAGAAACATGGACTAAGGCTGCAGCAACCTACAGTCAGTACAGCAAAAGCGGGGCAGAGGAAGTCTGTGGGGTTGCATATTGCACTCCCCACAGATTACATAGTCCGTAGACTACAAACAGGATTTACATCATGTGCAAAATAAGAGTCCGGAAGTTGCCACGAAGAAGCCACCTGTCTATGGAGAAAGGTCTTCTTGATTTTGGTTAAGAGAAATCTATTTCTCACCATATTCAAAACCATCATCACCGGTCCCATCTCATGTTATAATCTTTGTGTCATTTCGAATCATGTCACCAAGTAATTTTGAGATCATATGTTATCTGTTGCACTTAAGTGTTAATAAAAAAAATTAATTCTGAAATGGAATGTAGATTAAGGAATAATTAATATCCATTTTGTTCTTATAATACCAACTTAATAATTATTAAAGATTAGCATTAACCCAATATGACTTCATTAATGTTCCTGATAAACATCCAAAAGGATAAGGTTAAAAAAAGAAGAACGACTATAGTAACGTGCAGAGTTTTAAAACTCGGTTCGGATATCAGCCTGATAAAAAAAATAGAGTCATAGGTTATTGGTTCAACAGTTGAGTCAATTTGTTGGTATAATTATGTACGATAATAATTATGAAGTGACAAAATTTAGGCAATGATTGTCCTATTTAGGTTTTCATGAACCGCTCGGTTTGTACTTGTTTGATAAAATCCATCCGGGTCATATGGGTTTCAACGGGTTTTCACCAAAACTATCGCATTCTAAATTGGATGTTAGTTAAAACTCAGTGGATGTTAGTTATAATTTAATTAAAGCAAATTGTAACTCCGAAGGAACATTTACGACTTAATTAGAATAAAATAATTATTAAAAAAAAATTAAAATTAATTTTAAAATTAGAATCATCTTTAAATATTCACATGCATCTTAAATTTTAGAATTGATTTTAAACAATATTGAAACAAATCAACGTAGCTATATATCTTTCTTGCCCAAAAAATAAAATAAAATGTTATAAATATTCTTTTCTTAGATGTTCTTCGGCGTAAATGTTATGGTCTCCTTAGCTAACGCAACAAGCATTTAATCAATCATCGTCACACAATGGCTAATGGTTTAAGTATTCCTTCATTTCAATGAGATTATTTAATAAATTGTTGTTAATGTCAAAGTTTTTAGTTTTGCATTATCGATCAAAATCCATTGTCACACGATATATTTGAAAATTATATATCTCTAATAATACTAACAAAACTTGTCCAACTAGATGTAAAAGAATTTAATAAATTCATCAATCAATTATTTTATTTAATTACATAATAATAGATTTAAATAAATTTTCATTAATTTAATCACAGCAATAAAAAAATTTGTTCAAGTGCACCATTATTTGACTAATTTCATCAAATAATTCAACCATTTGTACTCAATTTTTGAAAGATAATCTAATGACAAAAAGTTATATATTGTGTGTTCAACAAAAAGTACTCTTAATCAAAACACATAATCCTGTGCATAACTCTACATGATCACTCTCGAGACTTGAACCTCATGTGCATTACACCCTCGATAACTCTTGAGAGTAAAACACCTGACTACTTGATCTTCTTGAGACATTTAGTCACAACCATTTTGCTTCTTAAAACATAATTGTTTTGGTATTCTTTGAGGGTCAACTTCAAATATCTTATATATGTAGGGTGTATTTGCAAATTTAAGAGGTTGTAGCCTCCCTATTCTTTGAAAAGATCATTGTGACTTTGTATAGGATCATACGAAAAAATATTCATATAATCAGGACAATTCAAGGAGCAAAATGAGATCAAGACTATAGTTCAAGGGGTCAAAATGTGATTTATCCTAACTAGATCAAGCCAAAAAAAAACATTTACCCTTATGCCGCCCAAATTTGTATACCAAATTATGTGTCTAAATTCTATTCATTAAACGATTAGTGGAGTTAATAGATCCCACGAATCTAACCACCTACACTGATTTGGAATACAAAATTTGATAAATAATTTGGTTAGCATAACCTTCCTCTAATTTTTTTTTGGTTTGCCAGGGGAGGAACTCTTTGCATGTAAGGATGACAGTAGATCGAAGCGGGAGCATAGGGTGTAGTCTTCATTCTCATACTTGTTTAAAAAAAACTATGTTTATCCCCGATCCACTCCTGTTAATGGGTATAGTTTTCATCCCCATTCCTGTCCACAGGTAAATTTATAATCCCCGGCTTGTCCTCGCCTTCACCTCTGTCCACACCCCCATCCATCTTACTCACCCAAGCCTAAGGCTAAGCCAACATAATCTAAAATTCTAACATAATTATAGAATATCATAACATAATTAAAAGTTTATTTTTTAGAATATAATATAATTAAAACCTTATCTACAACATAATCCAACAAAATATAATTAAAAGTTTGTCTTTATTGTAAATCTAACACAATATCATTCAACACAACATAATGTAACATGATATAATCTAACATAAAAAAAATATAAAAACACAAAGATTTACGCTTTTACAAGCCAAAACCATGAAAAAAAAATTAAAAAAAAAATATTTTCTAAAAAAAAAAATCATTCAATAATATGTAGATTTATATTCACAACAACATATATAATAATAATAATGGGTAAAGCGGGGTGGGGGTAAGTGTCAGTCCATCCCCGCTTTCATCCTTGCAAGGGTTTATATGAGTATTCTCATATACGTCTACCGTCTAATACGTATGATCTAATTTTGGTCCAAAAAGGACGAGTTTAAACAAATACCTACTTTTATCCCGTCCATTGCATGTCGCCATGTTTTAGGGCTGGTTGCGAAAAAAACTACCACTCATGTCATGCAAAGGGGGCATTCCCTTTTGTGAGGCAAGGAATACATACAGGCTGCATGACATGAGTTAGGTAGTTGGTAAATTGTTCTTTTTGTGTTTTTCTCAAAATAGTCCCAGAAACATGATTCTCAAATTGATTTTGTTCGAAGTAGTCGAAACGAACGTGTGCACCAATTAATTTTCTCAAAGATCATGTTTCGTACGGGATATTTTCAACCACGGATAACAGCTTCACATTACTCCATTCATTAACCTTCGTTCGGTTCTATAAACTCACTTTGCGTGTGCAGTCTTTTTTGGTTTTGGAGTAGGTGTGTGTCACGCTCATTGCATGTCGGGTTTGTAGGGGTGACTACATCCTATCCTACACTATAAAAGAGCCGATGCTCTTTCCGTCCCTTACTGTAAGTCATATTTTTCTAATCTCCCTCAATCTTAAGCAATCAGTGTCTAAAGAGGTTTTTGCCCTTTATCTTACTTCACGTTCAGGCATCTAGGTAGGCAAGCTATTTATAGTGTACGCCGTTTAATTCCAAGAAACAGTCTCATGTACATTTTCGTTTAGGTTCGCGAGACGCTACATTCCTTAGAGTATTGCAATACAAAAATTTTAGTGATTTAAATTCTGTTATTAGAATTTATTATTTGTTAATTAAAAATCCTTGACATGTCATTTGGCTGTTTTCAATATTTGCCTCCCAAACAATCTCAGTATATATGGAGTATCTCGATTCTTGATGCTTTACAGTTCGCAAAAAAGTCTGAATGTGGTGACAATGAAATTGGGTCCATATACAAGATGATACTTAACAAGGATATCGTTCATCATCTTTTTGATTATCTGTTTTTCATGTTAAAATTGCACCGTTTCTTTGATAAGATCATGTAAGTACCTAAACAAATAGATTGATATTAAGGACTGGTACATGCAATCAGAGTCTATAGGTCCATTTGGCCATTGGAAGCAAATTTAACTTCCAAAAATATATGAGTAGTAGGGCATTAGAGGACGATTTCAAGATAGCTGTGGTAGCCAAGTGAGTCTTTTTATTGGATGTGTTGATTGGTTGAATTATATTTTAAGATTGTCTGATTGTTTCATATTGTTCGCTTTGAAATGTTAGTGGTGTGTCACTTGTTCATACAAAATTCTATTCTAACATCATTTTCCACATCTTATCGAAACGGATGTTGACATTTTTTATTTAATCATTAGATATCTTGATGTTTCAGATGGTGCTATTTTGTTTCAAGACTACAATACGGGTATTTTGGCAATCGAGAGTAAGTTTTTAATAATATATTGTACACAATTTTATTATATTTGTTAGTGTTGATACCCCCTTTTGTACGAAATTGAAGTTTTGATTCACATTATAATAGATTATTAATTGTTGTTAGGCCAGAATGTATACTTAGTGGATTGTAGATACATATATATTTTGATGGATGGTGTGGATTTTACTTTTCAACTGAATATATATATAGAAGAGACAAATGGCATAGGTTTTTTTTTTCGGAATGTAAATAGAATTTGTATTGAAAACAAAAGAATTTACAATGGATGGTTACATGCAGAGAAACTCGTTTGAGCAAAAAAAAAAAGTTAGGCAAGTGACGCCTGCAAAATTGACAAAACAACCAAGAAACAACAAGGTTAATTGTAAGATTTGGAGTTCAACTGGCAGCATAGGCCTTGAGTTTGTACTTCCTACGGAACCCCTTTTCCTTTCAATTAGGTCCATTCAAAATAGTGCACATTAATATAAACAAGCTTCTGGCAAATTCATTGCTGAACAAGGAGGATATTTTGTTGTGTCCTCTTAAATTTCAGTGAGAAGAGCTTCTCCCTGATCATTTGCTTGATGACTTGGGACACAACAGACGGATCCATATGCTGGTTCCTGAACACCCTTGCATTCCTTTCTTTCCACAAGTAATACACAGTAGCAGACAAGCAAACCTATGTCGAATGACATAGGTTTAATTTGGATGAATTGATACATTTTAGTCAATGTAGATGTGCATGATTTAATTGCACAAGTTTATTGAATAAGAAAAAATTAAGTCCAAAAAACAAAATTCTTGTCGTTTACTTGAAAGACAATGCATAGCGGTCTGACAAGGAACAATTTATTGACACTTAATAAAATGCTGCTAATTTGATCTTTCTCGGTGTTTAGTTAAAGGTTTATCATATGATTTCCAGTCACCAGAGTCCAAAAACGTAGTCAGAGTTTATCAACTGTAGGAAGAAACACTAGTATACATGATTTGGTAGTTTACGGACTTAATTTGTTTTAGGCGACGTTTGTTTTGAGCGTTGAATAAGCGTGAGGCTGATTTTTGTTTTGTTTTTTTTGGCATTTGACAAATCTCTTGTTTGTCTTAAATTCTTGCAGTGCTCACATGTTAGTAAAATTGTGCCTGTTACTCTTTTATCAAAATCAGAAACCTCATGGTACTCCCTCATTCTATCAGAGCTAATTAAGCTAAAAATCCATGCTAACTCTTGGGACTTTCATGATTATACTGTATAACATTTGACCTTCTTAGAAATATCGTATTGTAGGTTGTTTTCCCTACAACTTGGGAGTCGTCGGGGTACATCTGTACGTAAGATGGTTAATGCATTTGAGATAGCATCGGGCAAGGTAATTTCTCTCTTTCCAACACATTTATACATGTAGACACATACTAGCATTAACAACTAAGTTTAGGACTCGACATAATTTTCCTATATTTTTTTCCAGAAAAATCCCTGTCAAACTGTGCCTAGAAGGCTGGGAGATACTACGTTGTTTGTGTAAAGTACATAATTTTGAGCCTTACATTTGTATGCTACCAATAAAGCAGTTTATAAAGTATGTTTAGAACTTTCATTTTCTTCCTAATCCTGTAGTAAGACTTTAATTGCATGACCTTCTAGGGCACCCTACTGTAATTATGTCTATGTGGCGTTGCTCGTTTGTCTAATATTAGAACATAGGCTTTGAAGCTACATGTGCTTTGTAAGGGGAAAAAAAAGGTACATGTGCAATACATATATGCACCAACTAATACACTATTCGGTACAAACAATTATCTAAAGTTAGTGATCCACTGTATTTGTAAGCTTTTTCTGCACTTGACTCTCTGTATGATGTTGAGTCTCCTTGTATCCAATTTTCGTTTCTTAACAAAAATTCCTAAATTTAAACGTAGTTCCCAACTTTCCTTACCACAGACAACACTCCATATTTGACAGCGTATAAATTTGGATATTCATCTCTTTCTCGACTAACATTGCATCTTTTTCATACATCTTAGGATAAACATGTTGGACCAAAACATGTTTTTAAGTGTAAAAATTTAATTTTTGGTCGACTTTGAGCCTAAATTAAAGTAAGACTCGATTGTTATTTTAAAAAAAAATTCGTGGGTTCATATTCTATTCCGTGAGGAGAATAATGTAGTATATTCACTTGCTCAAATCGAGTAAAAAATGAATGAGAAAATAGGCTGACCCTTTTAAAACATGAAAATAAAGGAAGTGCAATGTGGGATGTGACACCAATCCCACATTGGTTGAGGAAGAAACTCAACATGGACATATATAGGTCAAGTTTGCTCTATGAGATTGGGCCCCAAGGGGTACCATAATTTTATGACCGGAGCGAGCACCTACATGTCTTCAGTTCAACCACACGCGCGCAGCCGGTTGAGCCGGGCTCGAGTATGGGTTGACCAAATCCTATCTTTTTGGATGAAATTCATTTAATTAATGGGCGATAATTTTTGAACTGAAATTAATTCGGTAACCACTGGATCGGTTCAAAATTGAATTATAACTGTGGTCGATTTTTTGTTTCTGGATTGTGTCCTTTAGTATGGTGGCTGTCCGAACAGTCACCAAATTATCTACAAATACTCAGTTCATGCATTCATTTTATAGATTCAATTAATCAGTCCATTAATGCAGTAAACAGTCTGCATTAAGACAATGCATTTACAGAGAGTACACAACACAATATTGGTTCGCTGGACGAGCAGATTGGAGTGCTACTTCTGTTCGTGTAAAGATCATTGTATCTTGGGAGGTAGACGTTTGGTATTCCATAAGCACCGTGTGTTGGTGCAAAATCTGTCTTAAGGACATAGTGTCAAACATTAGCCTTGATCTACCTAAAGTTCAATAACAGTTTCTGTTTTACAACCGAATTAGTTTCTATTTTATTTAAAGACACAATTTACGTATAATTGTTTGTTGCAACTCTTTCATGTTTCATACTTGTTTGTTACTGTTTTACTTATTTAAAATCAGAAACTTCAATAAGAGATTCTACTATAGTTGGAACACGAAAACCAACAAAACACACATCCTCATCCTTTTCCAATTAAGTAGGAATTTCAATAAACAAGTGAGAATATCGTGTTTGTGTGTCCGTGTCATGTCGTATCCACGTCCCGTGTTCGTGTCCTTCCTTCTTAGGTTGTTATGTGTCCACAGTGGTAGCCTTTTTAGTCGTAGGCTCAACTTTGAGGAACACTTTATGAGAGTTCTTTTTAATCATGGGTCATAATGTCATTCCTGATCTTGCATCCCTAGCAATGGCTGCAACACTTGAACTGGTCTTCTGATAGGATTTAGAGACTTAAATATCTCTTCTGCCATTTATTGTAAGGCTTGATGAATGATAAAATCACAATGGACTTGCTTTTCCATAGTGAACTCCGGATACGTGTGAGGTATTGGCGTTAAACTTTAGAGTCGCAAGCAAGAGTTAAACTAGGGACATCTTGCTTTTTGATTTGTCCAAAGTTAATCCCAACCCTTAAATTTGAGGTTGCACGTTAACGCAACAATAAAGTTATTCCATTATAACCTATTTGTCAAGGGCTTGAGTCCGAGTATGATGGTATGGTTGTATACAACTAATACTCTATAGATCATATACTGGAGAGAGCCTTATACAGTGGACCATCCGTTATCATTTGGACATGAATGCATGATTTTGTTTTGCAACAAAAGAAGAATGTTAGGTTTGGTTTATCTAGCATTTATTGGTTCATCTTTATCTAATTAATGAAAAATTAAACTTTGATACCTCAATTATGACTCTTGTCTTACTTTGGTCCCTCAACTATTATTTTTCTTACATTGCACTTTATATTATATTATCAATGTCACATAACCGAAAGTCTAAAATAATTAATGAACATTTCAAATTTAACAGAATTTTGTTTAACTTTGTTTCCGAATTATTTCTAATATTGTCTCAGTTTGGTGGGACTAGTAGACTTTCTTTCCAAAAGCTAACAAACGCTTGTATTTGGGACAACATGAAACCAATTCAAGTATTTAAAGGGGTAATGTGTGATGTTCAATAACCAGTGGAGCAAATAGATTAGACATGATGTTATTGTTGCAGCTTTGTAGCAATACAACCCTAAATTACAAGATATGACTCCTATTCAAGTAACTATAAATAGATTTTTAAAAAAAAACAAAGAATTACCGGTATTATGAAGTGTTTAAATTATATTGGCAAGTCATGGTTGTGATATTTATTGTAAAAAAGAAGTTTATTAAGTAGTTTTTTTAATTTTCAATATGAATACTATTGAAGTTGTTGAACAAAACTTGAATTGAAACACCATGACCAACGGGATATGAACCACGTTAGGTGGTTTGAAATTGGTCTTGATGATGATAGCGATTCAAATATCATTTGTTGGAGTAAATATTTTTTATAAACTTACAGCACGTGATGACATGAGTGAGAGGGTTTTAGTGGCTTATAGATTTATTTTTAGTGTTGCCACAGTTGTTTAGCCTGTTCTATATTTCAAGAAGTGTTCTATATTTCAAGAAGTGATAAATTTTAGAGTCTTGTTAACACTTTTATTCTGGACAAATTATGAATTACTTCCCTATGATTTGACCCGACTACAAATTGCAGTCCCTTTGTCATAGGTCAAATGGCTTTTAATATATATATATATATACACACACAATAGTTTTATTTATCCGTATTATATTATAATCGTCTAATTTGGAAATTTGGGGTCAAACCAAGTTGGAAGACCCAAACAAAGCAAAGATGGTGGGAACACTTAGTTGGTGGTGCAACGTTATTAACGTTCTACAAAGTGGTTGAAATTAAATTGTGATCGGTAACCCTTTTGTAGAATGTTTAACAACATGGCACCAACTAAGCTTATCAGTGTTCCCCATCTTTGCTTTTGCTTGGCGTTGTACCCATGCCCATCTCCTCCAACCTACGTTGACCCCAAAATTCCCAAATTCGACAATTATGAAATAATACGGGATTAACAAAACAATTGTGAGTGAAATACATAGATAACTATAGTTTTATTTGCTATATATTAAAAGTCATTTCACTCATACCACAGGGAGGTAATTTGTAGTCTGTTCGAATTGAGAAGTAATTCATAATTTGTTCGAAAAATAAAAGTGTTAAGAACACTCTGAAGTATATCATATAGAGCAAAAGGAACAACTGTGGCAGCAACAAAAATGAATATATAAGCTACTAAAACTCTGACACTCATGTCATCACTTTGTTGCAAGTTTATAAAAAATATTCACTCCAGCAAGTGATATTTGGACCGCCATCATCATCAAGACTGGTTTCAAACCATGTAACACTTTCTATATCCCATCGATGGTGGTGTTGTTATTCAGGTTTTATTTAGCAACTCTAGTAGCACTCATATTGGAAACAAACAAAGAAAGCTCAACATACTTTTTTCTTTATAGTAAACATCACAACCATGACTTGCCAATAGAATTTAAACACTTCACAATAATGGTAATTTTCTGTTTTTTTTTTTCTGAAATATATTTATAGTTACTTAAATAAGAGTCATATCCCGTAATTTAAGGTTGTATTTCTACAAGCTTGCAACGCATTAGCCCTGATGCTAAATATGCATTGGAATACCAACTTTTGAAGATCTTTCTGACTCAGAGGTTGGATGCCTATTTGGATTTCCAGGTCCTGAAATGTGTTCCTTTAACGACGTACGTCTTGTCCATGAAGATTGTATAGGAAAGATGAGGTTGATGTCATTGGTGGATCTTGGCTCTAATGAATCCGGCCAAATTCCTTATACTCTAATTAATGACACTCTTCCGGTAATTTTGTTTTGCCTTACCCATTTCGACACGGCAACTGCTGTTTTTTACAACTTTGTTTATCACGTTGGCATGGGATTCCTAGGAGATTAATGATGACGAGGTGGAGTCATGGGTAGTTAAGGCAATTGCGCAAAGCTAATCCGACTGTAAGATCGATCAGATGAATCAAGTTGTAATTGTGAGGTGGATTGTAAAGTTACCTCTCTCTGGGTGTATTTGTGGGCTTTGTTTCTATATGCTGAGGAATTTATCATTTACCTAGTTTATTACATGGTTTTTCTTTGTAGCCGCTGTTTTAAGGTCGTGTTTGGGCCACATTAGTGGAAAACCCTCCGAACAAATTTAGCAACTTAGAGGATAAGCTCCCATGTTGCTTTTAAAGTTGATCTAAAGAATTAATTCGGTGAGCTGGTATTTCTTGATGGATGCTCTTGGAGCCTATGGGTTCCCAATGGAGTTTAGGAAGTGGATTTGGAAAATTGACTCTTAAGTTCTCTATTAATGTAAATGGAGAGTTGGTTGGATTCTTCCCAAGTACTAGGGATTAAGGCAAGGGGATCCTATCTCCCCATACTTGTTTGTGATTGTTATAGAAGTCTTATTTCTTCTTGTCCTCCATAATATTAACTCCAATAAGAGTTTTAAATTTCATTGGAGATGCAAAAAAGTTAACCTCGCTACTCTCTCTTTTGCAGATGATTTGTTACTCTTTTGTTATGGCGATCTCTCTTATGCTAGATTCTCAAGGATGCTCTGGACCAATTCTAGCTCCTTTCTGGATTGTAAGTCAACTTTTTCAAGAGCAATATTTACACATGTGATGTGCAAGCTGATGTTAAGGAAAAAATTCTCCAACTTTGGGTTCTCTGAAGGCCAACTTCCTGTGAAGTACCTGAGACTTTCACTTATTACCTTTAGACTGAGATCCCAACATTGTAATGAGCTTATTGTGAGAATTGAGAGGAGAATTTGGTCTTAGACCAATAAGTCCCTTTCCTAAGTTGGAAGGCTTCTTCTTGTCAAGTTAGTTATAAGCAGTATTCAAATTTATTGTCCTCTCATCTTCCTCAACAAGTTATTGAAAGAATTGAGCAACTTCTGAGAAGGTGTTTGAGGAAAGGACTAGAGATGAGAAGTTCAGGAACTAAAGTCGCATGGGATGATATCTACAAATCTAAGGAAGAGGGTAGATTAGGAATCAAGAGAGTTAAGGGTTTTAATGCTACTTTGATAATGAAGTACAAATGGAAACTCTTTATTGACAAGAAGAATCGGTTGGTAAAGTGGGTGAACATTTATCACATGAAGATGAGAAGCTTCTAGGATGCAAAAGCCACTCAGTCAAACTCTTGGAATTGGCAGAATCTGCTAAAATTTAGAGACTTTTAGGCCACTTATGGTTCATAAAATTGGCAATAGGGAAGGTACTATGTTGTGCTATGACAATTGGCACCCTCTTGGCCGCTCGATGCTTGTTTGCAGGCCTGACTTCCTTCAAGACAGTGGACTACCAAAAGGGTCTCTTGTTAACAGTATTATTGTTCATGGGCAATGGCAATGACAATGGCCGCCCACTGTCTCCTCTTCCACAAATGCTATTGTCAACACGATGCACTCATATTACCCTAACCCTTCTATAGAGGACAATGTCCATTGGATACTCTCTGCTAATTCAAGATTCTCTACTTCCTTAGCTTAGGAGCACATTAGACTGAGATGTCCTCCTGTCCAATGGTATAAGTTGGTTTGGTCTGCGAATTTTGTTCCTCGGATGGGCTTTATTCTTTGGCTGGCTATAAGGTCTAGATTAAGCACCCTTGATAGAATCAAATCCTATGCAACACACTTGGGCTCTAATTGTGTCCTTTGCAGTGCTGCAAATGAGAGCCACACACAAATGTTCTTTGAGTGCACATATTCATCAAGAGTTTGGTTCACTATTATGCTCACCAATGGGCTTGTTTGGCAACCCAAGCCATGGGGTGAGCTTATTGAATGGACTGCTACCAATTGGAAGAAGAAAACTATGCAAAAATTGATATGCAGAACTAGCTTGGCTGCTTGAGTCTATTATCTGTGGTTGGAGAGGAACTCCAAAAGATTTAGAAACCACTATAGAGACCTGATTACTCTGACCCGTCTAATCCATCAGGTCATAAGGAACAAATTGTCTTCTTTAAAATTCAAGACTTCCACCAGCAACCTCCAAATAGTTCAATTATGGAACCTTCCCTCTACTTGTTTCTTTTAGTTCAATAGAGGTTTTTCCCTTTGGTGTTGCTCCACCTTGTTCTTACTCATTTCTGGTTCTTGAATGCAAGTATCCAAATATCATTTCGAAATTGTTGAAACATTTGAAATGTTTCCATTTTCAAGAAGATCGAACGAATCAATAATGAAATCAAAATTTTAATACTTTGAAGTGTTCCATAATGTTTTGAAATATTCTTTTTATATTTCAATCCATTTATATAATTATTTCTGAATGTTTTAAAGTATTTCAAGATATTTTGGTATATTTCGACCATTATTTTGAAAAATAATTTTAATTTTTTTATTTTATTTTCAAAACAAGTCAAATGTTTCTGAAATACATCGAAATGTTTCTGCTTCTTAGATGATCGAAAAAATGTATGAAACAAAATTTGATCATTGTTTGAATGATGGGATTCAGGTGGAAGTTTTGGCTCAAGGCCACTACCCTCAAATTCTTCTGTCCAGAACCTGGTGTGTTTTTGTTTCCTTGAGGATTCGTTCTGTTTGATCTTTTTTTGATGTTAAGCCATACTAGGTCCCTCAGGCTCTTTGATGTAAGAGTAATGTTATAAAACTCAAATGAAACCCAAAAAATTACAACTCAAATATATATCATTAATTAGATGAGTAATCCCACATTATTAACCAAATGGACATAGCAGTAAGATTATTAAAAGTTTTCAATGAGAATATAATCAGAGTAAGATTATTAAAAAGATTCAATGAGTAATGCCCACATTATTCACCAAATGGACATAGAAGTAAGATTATTAAATTTGTCAATGAGAATATAATAACAGTAAGCTTATTAAAAATTTTCAATGAGTGAACCCACATTTTTTTTTTACTATAGAGTGTTCAGACTTGTGCCTATTATTCTTTCAAAAGAGGAGGAGGAGGAGGAGAGGAAGAAGAAGAAGAATGAGTGAGAGAGATGTAGATATAGGCAAAGGAAAAGGAGAAGGAGAAGAAGTAGCAACAGAAGGAGGAGAAGGAGTAGAAGAAGAGAGAGAGAGAGGCAGTGGGTCTTCTGTGAGATATTTAAGAGTTAGTTTTATTCCAGAATTCAAAATGGAGGAAATGATTATCAATTGGGTGCGAATGTGATAAACTTGAAACATGGAATAGTGGGTAAGTGGCTTATCAAGTAACATCCACATGACGGTTGTTGATTGAGAGATTAATAATTAAATAATTTAAAAATAAGAGAATTAGAGAAAATGGGATTGGGGGGGGGGGGAAACCACCAGATTGCATTTCATTTCAGCCCAAATTTATTTGTCTTATAAGATAGTAGGGTTAATTATATTGTACATCTCTATAATATTGAGTTTGTCTCATTTTAATTTTTAATATTTTAATTACATCATTTTAATTCATTAAATATCGAATATTAGTTATTGTTTGTGCCTGAAAGCACAGAGTAATAAAAAATAATAAACGATAAACAATAAACATATTTGTATTCATATCTAAGATCAAATTACAAATATAAAGAAGAGATAAATGAATTTAAGCATCAGTTTGTAGTGGAGGTGAGAGGTGGTGGGCGGCAGTGATGGTGGTAGGAGACAGTGATAGTTATGGTGGGTAGCAATAACTGTGGCGGTGGTAGTGGCGGCGAGGGTTGCGGTGATGGTGATGGTGATGGTGGTGGCAGCGACGATGATGGTGGTGGTGGTGGCAGCTGTGGCGGTGGCGGCAACGACAATGGTGGTGGTGGTGGCGGCAATGATTATGGTGGTGGTGACGGCAAGGGTGGTGATGGTAGTGTTGACAGCGGTGGGGGTGGGGGTGGCGGCGGTGGTGGGGTGGGGGTGACGACAGCAGTGGTGGTGGTGGTGGCGCCGACGATGGTGGCAACAACGACAGTGACAGTGGCAGTGGCGATAGCGGTGGCGGTGGTAGAGGTAGATTTATTATATAGATATTTCTATGTGGTCTCTCAAGTAGACAACATTCAAATTACTAACAATTTCTTATCATAAACTTGTCACGTAATCTATATACTAAAATGATTTACAATTCAAATCTCAAAAGATAAATAAAATGACTTTTACTATTCGCGGTTGAGATCGCTTTAAATTTTATTTTAAAATTAATCTAACGGCTAATATTAACACCCTAAATTTAATAGGAAAAATAGACCCATAAAAGTGTGTTTGGAGTGACTTTTAAAAGTACTTCTAGAAATTACATCTCATAAATATTTTTTTAAAAAAAATAGCATTTGAAACTGTCACACCACCACCACCACCCCCACCACTACCAACATCACCGCCACCACCACCAGCACTGCAGCCACCACCACCACCATCACCGCCATCACCGCACAACGGTCAGTGCCACCCACCACAACCATCACCACTGTCGTCCATCACCTTTCACCCCCACTACAAACTGATGCTTAAATTCTTTTATCTCTTCTCTATATTTGTGATTTAATTTTAGATATAAATACAAATATGTTTATTGTTTACTATTTTTTATTACTCTGTGCATTCAGACACAGACAATAACTAGTACGTAAATATGAAAAAAAAAATAATTTAGATAACTTTTAACCAAAATCTACCCAAATTTTGGTCAAAAAACTATCCAAATTACATAATTTTGATCATGGGCAAGGCAAATTTTGGTTAAGAACTACCTAAACTTTGGTCAAAAACTACATAAATTATTTTTTATTCATATTTAGGTATCACGTGACAAGTTTATAATAAAAAAATCGTTAGCAATTTGAACACTATCTATTTGAAGGACACAATATATTCAATACTTTAGGGATTAAAATGATGTAATTAAACTATGGACTAAAATGAGATATATCTCATACTTTGAAAACCTCTGTTAAAATTAACCCAAGATAATAAGATAACATAAGATCCGAACCCTAATTCTATAGGCAATACATAAATTAAATAAATGAAAAAGCGTCTATATCTAGACCTTCACATTTGGGTTAGGATTTTTTTCGGCATTCTCTTCTTCTTCTTCATTGTCAGATCCATCTGTGTCTGTCATAGTGAGGAAATTTGGAGCAACTCCTATTATGTTGCTAATGCTGATGCGTTTTCTAGTTTCTACTGAAGATGTGACTACATTGTCGACTTGATCACTTTCTCTAGAACTTTTCGATGGCATCAATTGAGCAATCCTTTTCATTTCCTTGCTTTTTCCCCAAAGCACCAAGTATAACGCGCATACTATAATTCCACCTCCTGCCACACTGAAACATAAAGATTGATCAGATTAAAGATGAAGTTGAAAACTAATTGGTATTAAGATAAATTATTTGTACCAAAGAAATAATAAATGACTTCATTAGAGTAGTTCCCAACACTTGGGGTTCAGGGTTAATATTTTAGGCTTCGGGTTTAGAGTATGGGAATTGGGTTTTTGGGTTTTTTTTTTTTTTTGCAGTTCAATGGTCAGAGATGTTTCAGTCAACTTACGCGCATCTCAATTAATCCTCGATCAAGGGTCCTCCGGCAATTTTACACGCATCTCAACTAATTCCCTCCTCAGTTCAGTCAACGACAGGTCATTCACACCAGAACTAGAGTATTCATAAATGATAAATTCCTCATGGACTAGCCTTAAGAGGATGTCAAGATTCGAACTCAAGACGTCTGAGTTTACAACTCATTCCTATTATCACCTGAGCTATCCTTGAAGTTGGTTTTGGGGTTAAGGTGTGATTAGGTTTCAAGATTTTGTTTCAGGGGTTCAAAATTTCGGGTTCAAGATTTGTGGTTTAGGGTTCTAGTCTTAGGTTTGAGGGTTTCTGACTTTGTGGTCTAGGGTTTCAATTTTGGGCTAGGATCTGTATTTCTAGAGTTTAGGTTTTCTATGATTTAGGGATTAGAACTTGGGTTTTTTTAGCATTGGTGGTCCTTTATCATTTAGGATTTTGGGGTTTTCAAAAGCACATGCAGGTGTACAAGGATGAACATATTGTTTGTGTGCAAGGGTGTGTGTCCCAAAAGAAATTTAAAAACTCAACTTATTCCTCAGATTTAAAGTTTAAAAATGAGAGAAATCTAGGATGAGTACTGGTAGAAACAAAGTTGAGTATGGTAGCAAATTGAAACTAAAATTTAAAATTAAAAGAGAAGATGCAAATTAAATCAAAAAGTTTTATGAACTTGAGTAGTCTAAATGAATCTCTTTAACATTAATATTGCCCATATGTAGCATTAGATCATTCATAGTGTATATCTAACTGTGCCCAAGGTAAGAAGAGATACCTTCCAAAGTGTAATTTCTCGTTCAATAACAAAGAGCTAGCAATTGCCACGACAACAAGCATAAGAGGGCTAAAAACCGATACAAATAGAGGACCCTTCATGCGTACACAAAACATAATGAACGTAACCATCAGTCCTGAGGCAATGGTTCCCTGCGACACACAAAAAAAAAAACCGAATCATGAGCCAAAAAAGGAATGCATAGTTTGAAAGATATTTTATTACTCGCAACATACGCCTCAGTTGGCATGATGTACGTAGTCTGTGAGTAATTATGTTCATTCAAAATTATGTAGTAACCATGAGTACAAAGAAGACTTTCTTGGGAGGGTTCTCCTCATTTAAACAGGGAAAAAAAAAAAGATCTAAAGGGTGGGAAAAGGCATACAGAGTAAACTACTGTGAGGAGTCTGATGTTCCACCCAAGCTTCCATTGACGCCAGTCTCTCTCCATGCAAAAAGCAAAAATAACGGCTTGTAGTGATCCCATCATACAGATCAAAGCAGTACTGGAGTAATGACAAGGATACCTCTGACTCATCTTTGCCTAGTAATGACACGAAAAAAGAATGACAGTGGAGGGCAAGATAGGTTTAACAATGACAAGAAATTAATATAGTAAGAGAATGGTATGGAATTACCTGAATCATCAAAGAAAATGCAGTAGAGAAACAACATGCTAAAGCCAATAAAGGACCCAAGATGTGATTAATAGACTTATGGTGTGATGCTGCCACGTGTCCAACTTGATGCTGACCCTCATGCAAAAGGTCAACATGTGTTGGCCACAGGTTAATCTCAATCCCTTTGTAGAATGTGAGGAGCATTGCTCCAGCTATGCCCATTAATGTTCCCACAATCTTTGCTTTACCTGCCATAGTACCCCAGCCCAGCCTCTCCAACCTGGTTTGTCCCCAAAATTCCCCATATCAGAGGGTTATGTGTATGATGCAATGCTGATCAACAAAACTATTGTACAAGAAATATATTAAGTTTGCAGAAGCCAAGCGCGCGGAGCTAGAATTCTAGATTAGAGGGGGACAAACATAAAAAAGGAAATACCAATTGTTATGTGGATCATAAAACTATTCAACAGTAGATCCAAGCTGAACACAATGTATTTGAAGAATATCTTGAAAGTTGAAGTGGGGAAGGGAGGGTTGGGAACCAGTTGGGGGGTGCCCCCACTGCCATCAACTTGGGAACCAGTTTAGTTTTATGAGTGTGAAATGTCTCTGTGTGTGCGAGTATACCCGAATAATATGGCCATGATGAAGGTGATGGCTGGAATAAGATTAGTTATAGCTGCTGCAAAAGTTGCCGAGGTTAACACCAAGCTCTGGGCATAAAAATTTTGTGCCAATGATCCCCTGCATGCAAGTGGAAATTAAGTTACAAAACTGTTCAAATGCAATGAATAAGTTATGATATTTGAATATCTCACTGGATTAAGTAAATCTTCTAAGTCCACATCTCATTTAATTTTTGCCAAATGACTGTATGACAACAAATTTTTTCTACAATCTCAACATATTTGGACACAGTTATTTGGAGAGAGACCGAGGGAATATAGAGTTTCGAATAAAAATTGGGTGTAACTTTGATACTACATCATTATTGTCACGTGATATCACAATTTCACCCAATATTTATTATTCTAGAGTTTCTAGTCATTTTAGCTTCGGGTTGTTTTACTGAAGAGCAGTGATATTTGGATATAATTTATCGACTTAATTTGTTGATTTAATTCACTATAACCCTTGAATTGATTGCGAGTCCCATCAAACATTGGAATAAAATTTGACAGTTGAGAAGGCAATGTTATTAGGATCAAATTTAAAAACTTAATTTAGAGATTTAATGCATTGTAGTCATGGATTGACAATACTTCCTAGTATTAAATGAAATTTATTATCAATCTAATCATCAAAAATTCATTAGATTTTCAAATTAAATAAAATGGCCTTGTTGTGAGAAACTTGATAGTTGAGGAGATAATATCTTGAGGAGGTAAGAATAAGTTTGTCTAAAAATAATTATCTTCAGATGTATATATGGCCACGCTGCATGCTAACTTACCCAAAGAGTGCACAAGTAAATCCTTGCCCGATCACCGTCCATGTCAGTTTTGGCCTTTTCTTTCTGCAGTATTTACACAAGAATAGCATGTTAGAAAATTGTTCAATAAGGCTCGTGTTACTCCGTGGCCTAGAGAGTGTTAAATATAAGTATTTTTATTCCCGCATGCATGGAGAGAGAGAGAGGTTGTTTACACAAATTCATAGAGAGAGGCTGTTGCACAAATTCATAGAGCGACTTTGCTGTTGCACTAAGAAAAACACAAGAACTCGGAAAAGAAAAAGATGTTACATATCTTTTGATATAGAGAACAGTTTTATCCCTGCATGCACGGAATAACACAAGCCTCGTGTATTATTGTATTATTGTTACTTCGTGGCCTAAGAAAGGTTAAATATAAGCAATTTTATTCCCGCATGCATGTAGAAAGAGATTGTTTACACATTTACAACAGAGCAACTTTTTTGTTGCGCTAAAAAAGACACGAGAACTAGGAAGGAAAAAGAAGATGTTACGTACCTTTCAATACAGAGAGCAAGAGGAAGAACAGTAGCAGTAGCAAACATGAATCTATAGGCGACCAAAACCCTCAAGCTCATTCCATCATTTGCAGCCAATTTGCAGAAAATATTCACTCCTGCTATTGCAATCTGAGCCGTCACCATCATCATTGCTGGCTTCAAGTCGTTTATCGTGTTGCATATTCTCCCCATTGTGCCCATGATTTTCATCAAATTGCCCAGCAGCCCCACATAAATTTTCTCCTCTCAGAGTGCAAATAAATGAAGAAAGAACAAGAGAGAATAGCAAAGAAGAGCTTCGACTTCTCGCTTGTTTGATGAATTTAGTATTGACAGATACCACTTGCACTCTTGCAGTGGTCTTGAGGAGAGAGAGAGAATATAGAAGGCCGGGGAGATGTCAACATTTATAGGGGATGGATTTCCTGAGTTTAATGGAGGGTATTAATTGTAGGAAGACTATGGATCTCTCATGCTACTTTCCGACGTCATAATGTAATCTAGACTTACACTTGCGAGGGTTTACGCGTCGACCTTGTAGAGACGTCTTGAGTTTGGGAAACTCTACCATACCGAATGAGGTATTGTAATGTCATTTATTATTTTTATGATAAAATTATAATTTATAAGAAAAAAGTTATAACTATTTAAGAAAATCATGATAGATCACAGATATACATTGATGGGCCAAGTCCAATGGGCCTAACTCAAATTATAAGCTCGGTCCGAGTTTATAGTCCATCTTCAAGAGATCCAACAAGTCCAGTTCAATATAGTCAATCCAAACAAACTCATCAAGATTAAAGAGCTACATTAGTAGAGAAGCATGTAAAGTCATCCAAGAGCCTCCTCTACGCTACCAAGAGAGCATCCAGGAGCTTCACCCTCACCGCTTGAAGAAAGTCAACCTTTTCTCTCATTTGACCAAGTCCTTTGGAGAGTATCATAACTTCTTTTCCCGTTGAAGAGAGGAGAGATCGCCAAACTATTTAATTACTGTTAAAGTCACCCCAAATCCGTTATGACTATTAAACGACCTCAATCCGTTATGACCGCCAGACTAGCTATTCAATTACCACATTAAACTACTATAAATTGTAAGCCCCACCAACACTTGAGGGGCATCTCACTCATTAATTTGAGCAAAATTCTCTCCTCTTACTCTCAAAGCTTGTAACTCTTTGCTTTCCCTACACACCAGAGTTAATAAAATGCTAGCGACCCTTGCCATTCAAAATGAACGTAGGTTATATTGACCGAACCACTATAAACTTGGTCTTTTTTCTCCCTCTACTTTACTACATTTCATACTACTTAATTGACAGTGGTGTGCATCATCAGTTTAGCGCTGTCTATGAGAATCGACAAAATTCTTACCTAAACACTTTCTCTGCTGAATCAATTGTGATCACCACCAGATCCATGAATCAGCCTGAAGACAATCCAGCGCAAGAGGAGGAGGTTGTTCCTCCACCTGCCAATCTCGTCCCAAATGCACAGCAAATGCTAGACACAATGCAACAACTTATAGCTCAGAACCAGCAGATTCTGCAACTGATGCTTGGACAACAAGGAAGAGCGCAGCCTAGACCTCAAGTCAAAAGAGCTCCACACCCTGGCTATCAAGGAGCTCCACACCTAGGCGATCCCCATCATCTAGGTGCCCCACCTCTGGAAGTTCCCTTGGGCGCCTTACATAGGGGGCCCACCATGAGGACCTCCACCTCCACCTCCAACTCCTACTCCCCATTGTGGATACTCTCATTTCCAAGAGGATGAGGGTGAAAACTAAAACATGAAGCATGGAAGCCATTTCCATGATAATTCCAGAGAACCTTCTCCCAATCATTAGGACAAAAAAATTGAGGTGCAAAATCAATTGGATAACGTCTTCAATGCCATGAAAGCACATGGACCTAAGCTAGTTGACTATCTCGTAAGTCGAACCAACACACCTTTCAAACCTGACGTGGCGAACTACCCACTTCCTCAGAAATTCAAGATGTTTTCCGTTGAAACCTTTGACAGTATGAAGGATCCACTGGACCACCTCAAAAATTTTAAGACCTTGATGCAGCTGCATAATGTCTCCGATGAAATCATGTGCAGAACGTTCCCAACCACCTTGAAGGGATCCGCTCGACAATGGTTCGTCAAGCTCTCCTCAGCCTTCATTGGCTCATTTGTTGAGCTAAGCAGGTCCTTTGTGTCACGCTTCATTGGAAGACGCCGCCATCAGAAGCTTACCACTCATTTGCTCAATATAAAGTAGGATCGAGATGAGAGTCTGAGAAGCTACCTCACTCGTTTTAACGAGGAGGTCTTCAGGTCGAGGAGCTCGATGATAAGGTCAGCATGACCGCCTTCCTAGGAGGCCTCCAATCATCAAGCTTTCTCTTTTCAGTACTGAAGCGACCACCAAAGAGCATGCTAGAATATTTGGCAAAAGCTCAAAAATATATGAATGCTGAGAAAATCAACAGGTCCAGACGAGGTGAATCATCTCATGGATCGCCAAAAGCTTGATCTATCTCTACTCTACTATTAAGCAGACAGCCAATGTCTCCAACTTAACGACTCTCTCGTGGATCACTAAAAGTTTGGCCCCTGCACTGTTCTCAACAGACAACCTATATATCTAGCTTAACGGTTCTCTCACAGGTGGCCAAAAGTTTGGCCCCTGCACTGTTCTCAAACAAGCAGCCTATATATCCAGTTTAGCAGCTCTTTCGTGGGTAGCCAAAAGCTTGGCCTCTACACTATTCTTAAACAGATAGCCTATATATCTTACTTAGCGGCTTTCTCGCGGGTCGCCAAAAGCTTGGCCCCTACTTTACTTTCAAGCAGACAGCCTATTTCCAACTGAGCAGCTCTATCACGAGTCACCAAAAGTTTGGCCTCTGCTTGCAGCAAGCAGTCTATACCTCAAGCTTAAGAACTTTCTCATGGGTCGCCAAAAGCTCAGCTCTCTCAAAGCAATCCTCAAACTCTATTTTTGCTCTCGTGCAAGTAGCCTACCTCTCTCTCCAAATAATTATGTTAGATATTTTAATGTTTGAAATAACATTATTTTTGTCATCACTAGCCAAGCTCTTGAAACTAAAGTCATTTACAACCCGAAGGACTACATTAAATTGAATGTCAATAATCGGGCATCATCCTTTTGTGTCCATGCGGCACCGTTGCCTCATTGCCGCAGCACCCCTGCGCTTAACACCTAGCCCAAACAAGTTCTTCCCGCATTTGTCCCCAAACAACGCTTCTCCATCACTATCAACAAAGTCGCCTACCAGCGACGATCCTTTAGTAGCGCCATGGGTACCTCTCCAGGAGGGCCCAACACCACAGGCACCACTCCATCAATACCCAACAGTTGGGTTGCTTGACCAATGACGTCCAATAGGTCCTCAGTGCCCAGTCGCGTCCTGCCCAAGTCCTCAGCGCCCAACTGCATCTTACCCAGCGCCAAGGGCGCACTTCATGCACAGCAACGACGCCCAAGGCCTCGAGCACAGTAGGCTCGCCTAGCTCCCTTCCCAAAGCGTCCGCCTCCCTGGTCTCCTCCCTTAGCTCACCCAGCCCCTAGGCATGAGTAACGTGCTCGCCCAAACCGCTCCTAATCTGCTTGTTCGAGTAGACAGCATCGCCCAAACCGCCCAGTGCTACTCGCATAATTCCACTCCGAGCTCTCCACCTAGATTTGCAGACCTTTGCACATGTGCCCCTCCATTCGGCATTGTTCAAAGTTTCAACTCTAGAGCTTCACCTATGTGTTCTTGAAGGATTTCAAAAAAAGTCTGTCCTCCTCTCTCCCAAAATTATATGGGATATGTGGAGTGAAAAAGAAACTCCTATTTATACCTAGGGTTTTTAAAATTCCATTGAAGGAAGGGAAAAATAAAAAGCCTCAAAATTCAACTCAGGGCTCTTTAAAAATGCAAAAGGGAGAGTGAAAGAAGGAGTTTATATAGTCCATGGAGTCCCACAAGCAAAAGGAGTCTACTGGAAGGGAGGGGGTCGCCAATCAAGAGGAGTTTTCAAAAAATTCAGATTTAAAAAGTACTGCACTCTATTTTAACCGTAACTTTTGATCTAACACTCCAAACGGAGCTTATTATTTATCAAATCGAAGCTCTCTGCGAGCCCTACAAAACACACTGCCTTTGGCAGTGAGTGAAAGACATCGTAAAAAGTCCAAAAAGTCCCAAAAATTGATGTTGGGGCCTCCCGAAGTTTTTTTTAAAAAAATTTCAATTGCTGCCCGCCCAAATCATGCACCCAGCTCCTTGCTCACTATTTTGTCCGCAACTTTTGCTCTGTGACTCCAAACGGGGCTTATTATATATTAAATTGAAGCTCTCGATGAGCTCTACAAGACTTATAGCTAATAGCTATGATTAATCTGTAAAAAGTCCAAAAAAGGCCTAGAAACAGATGTTTTGGCCTCTCAAAATTTTTTTAATTGTGTCAGTCAGCCAAAAATTCAAACTCAAACTGAATTCTCTCCTTTCCAAGTTCCGTTAGATGCAAGGCATTGGGAGAAAAATGATGGGCCAAGCCTAAGGGGCCTAACTCAAATTATTAGCCCGGTTCGAGTTTATAGCCCATCTCCAAGAGATCCAGTAAGTTCAGCTCAATATGATCAACTCAGACAAACTGATCAAGATCAAGAAGCTACATCAGCAAAGGAGCATGCAAAGTTATCTAATAGCCTCCTCTACCACCTTGGAGTAAGAGTCATCTAAGAGGCTCCACTACGCCACCAATGGAGCATCTAGGAGCCTCACTCTCACCGCTTGGAGAGAGTCAACCTTCTCTCATCCTTTGACCAAGTCTTTTGGAGAGTATCATAACTTCCTTGCCTGTTGAAGAGATGAGAGATCGTCAAGCTATTTAATTACTGTTAAAGTCACTCCAATCCGTTATGACTATTAAACGACTTCAACCCGTTATGACCACCAAACTAGCTATTCAATTATCATATTAAACCACTATAAATTATAAACTCCATTAACACTTGGGGGGTATTTCACTCATTTGAGCATAATTCTCTTATCTCCCTCTCAAAGCTTGTAACTCTTTACCCTCCCTATACACCGGAGTTAATAAAATATCGACGACTCTTTCCATTGAAAGTGGACGTAGGTCATATTGACTAAACCACTATAAACTTGGTCTTCTCTCTCCCTGTACTTTACTCCATTTTATACTACTTAATTGACAGGTGATGTACAAACTAATTTGTGCATCATCACACATGATCGATTATGAACTTGAGCAGTTGTAACTGATCTCTTATAAGTTATAATTTGACCTTTAAAAATTATAACTTAAACCTCAAAAAAATTATAACTTAACCTTAAATGATTGTAAATTTCAGTACCGTACCTCCCCCAGTACTGTAACTTTTCCCCTTGAAATTGCATGGGGTTCATACTTTTTTTTTTGGGGGGGGGGGTGGTTTCAGACTTCAGGTTCATGTTTGTGAGATTAACCACACGTCACTGCCTACGTTGTACTCCATCAAATATGAACTAAAAGCAACTTGAATTTAACGTCTTTGTAGAGAGCTTTTTGTAACGCTTCCATGGAAGCCGTAATAAGCCATTCTGTCACTTAATGCTTGAGAGAGAGAGAGAGAGAGAGAGTGTGTGTGTGTGTGTGTGTGTATTAGGTCATTTTTAGGAAGTGTTTTTAATTGTTATAGAACCTGCTTTTGATGAAATTTTGGGTAATTAAGCAACCTTTGACTTGGATATTGGTTATTGAATGAATCTGTCTGTAAGCAATTTTTGGGTTATTGATGAATGATAAATAAGCTAGGAGAAAAAAAAAGGCTAGCTAAATAAACAAGACAAGAATAATCGGTCAACAATGCAACATGGTCGCTAATAATATTATTAGCACGAGACTTGTTGGTCGTAATTGTGAATCAAATGGCCATTGTAACGATGAATTTGAGACAGATGATTTATAGTCTCTTTATTATATCCGACAAGCTCTATTCAAAAGACGAAAACCAACTACATTCGAAGCAAATTCTCTAATTTTCTTTTCTTCTTCTTTTTTGTTTGTTTGGATTGAAAGGAGGGCCTATTTTTCTTAGAACCATAATAGCAAAAGTTTGATTAAAGTTGGAAGGAAAGTAACTGACACTTTAAAAACATACAAACAAAAAAATGGGTATTGGTATTGGACCCCCAAAAAGGCCTTTTTCAGATTCTAAAAATCTACATAAAGTACTCTACATAAATTTATGAAAAATACTACACAACTTAAATGAAACTTAAAAATTAAAACTCAAATATATATCATTTCTTAGATGAGTGTTAAGAGAGTAGGTCCCACTATAAAAGTTAATAGGATCCACTTATTCAAATGATAATATACATTTGAATTACAATTTTTTAAGTTTCATTTGAGTTTTGTAATATTGCTCTAAATTTATCTTTTATCATCAAATTCTCAAACCTTAATTACTCGTACAATTCTGACATCCATATATATATATATATATATATATATATATATATAAGGAAATTCTCAAGTTCTTTGTCCTTTTCTTTGTGTGTGTGTTTTGGCTGAAAGGAGATCATATAGTTCTTAGATGAAGATGAAAGAGATGACTGATTCACAGATCCTACAGATGAATGAACAGACATAAACTATTTAAAAAGAAAACACACTTTATATACATATAATACAAATAAACAAATTTTGTATTTTATTTGATTTCAAATTACCCTAACTCCCCCGGCAACGGCGCCAAAAACTTGATTCGCACTTTTTTTGTGATCAAATTAATATTATACACTTAAGTATGAGTGGTCGAATTGTAGTTTTCTCGATTTTAAGTCCAACTATCGATCCCACAAAGAGTGTGTGTAATTAGGAAATAAAATAAAAATATTAAAGTTGTTTATCTTAGATAGGATAGCATGTGATGTAAGGTTAGATTGATAACTAGTTTAACTATGTTGCAGATAGATTTAAACAATATTAAAAAGTATCATTCAGTTCAAGGATCCCATATTAGTTATATTGGTTAAATATTGGAAATGTTACCTTACAGTAATCAACTTTCATGTTACTAGCAAGTCAACTGATAGGTCTGATGTATACAAACTATCACACAACAACTTCTTAGGTTAGCTGGTGGTATCCATGACAATTGATTAATCTAAGCAAACCAGAAGGATAAGTCATTCATGAAGAATACTTGAATTATTCATTTATCTTCATAATAGTAGGTTTATACATAATAAACCATAACACAGCCACTTCTTAGGTCAACTGGTGGTATTAGTTATAACACATCAACTTCTTAGGTTAGCTGGTTATAGATATGTCAATTGACTAATTCAAGCAAACCAGAAGGTCAAGTCATTCATAAGGAATATTGAATTATTCAGTTGACCCTATATGTGATACATATACCAGTTAAACATCCTCAGCATTCCGGTGGAGGATAAACCATACCGATAGAAATGTCGTGGTTGTTAGACTGATAATATTATCATTTATACCAGTTAAACGATCTGAGTAATCCAGAAGGACAAGCCATTCATGAGAATCACTAAGGTCATTAGTCTGATAGTTATATATATAGTAGTTAAATAATCTTGATAATCCAGAAGGACAAGTCATTCATGAGGATCATTTAGATTTTATACCATGCATCATTTAACATCCTCAGCATTCCGGTGAAGGATAAACCTTATCGATAGGAATGCCGTGGTTGTTTAACTGACAGGTTGATGATGCACTAATGACATAATTCCAAGCACAGCACAGAAATTATGTACATCACTGTATCATGCACGAAACATATAATATATAGATATATAAATATATAAAACATCATCATCTCCAAAATTTAACCAGTATTATACATATGTTTACCTCTCACTAGAGGATATAAGTAACTACTCACGCCCCATTGTTACTAACAAACAAGGAGTGCGGGCAGTTTTCATTACAAATGAAATTAAAATATAAACCCTAAAACATCTTTCACAAGGAACAACTGAAACACAATCACCTTTATTATTAGTTATGATGAAAAGGTGACGGCAATTCAACTATCTGAATAGAAAGATACAACAGAAATGTAAAAGTACAGAGTTTGGACTAAAGTGTATGATGGACCGGATCGAGTTGCAACTTTTTCTTTCTCTTTTTCTTTTCTCTTTTCTCTTTCTTTTTTTCTCTCTTGGATTTCTCTCTGAACTCTTGGTGTCCGGCCTCCTTTAGAAATGAACAGGAAGCCCCTTTATATAGGCATCAGGCAAGCAAGAGGTGGAAGATCATCATCAACCACCTTTGGACCACCGTCCAGACGGTGGCGTCTTGCTGGATTTTCCCACTTACATATATGCTTACTCTTCTTTTGGTGAAATTACACTATGGTCTTTGTTGTTTCAAGCCTTCATACTTTGCTCCTTGCATTGTGTAGTAATTCTACATTAAACCTAAAACTTTTAAACATAACACAAATAAAATCCTAATTCCCGCACAAACCCTAATTGACTCTAATTAATAGTTTTTGGTTATTTTATCAGACTAATTTGACTTTATTAACTATCCTAATTTATATATTAATTAAGGTTAATCACCTTCCTTCTGACGTCGCCACTAAGAGTATCACCCAAATCGAGGAAGCCTAACGAGTTGGCGTCTCCCAGCACCTTCCTTCTGGCACCCCACTAGGACCGTCTAACCGTTGGTTCAACGCGCCAACGCCGCTTAGCTCCCTTCCATCTCCGAGCTTCCATGCCATCTCGGGACTTGCTCCTTGGGTCACACCACTCCTTGGGATGTCATCCATCAGATTCCTCTACCTCAATTTTTCCCTACTATTAATGAGAGCTTGCAACTTTGAAGGAAAGAATGGAGAAAAGGGGGTCTTTAAATGTTGACCTCTTGAAACCTTTAAAATGATACCCTAAATGGGGGGGGGAAATGGGGTTTTGAGTAAAACGGGGTGAAGTCTCCCCTAGAGTGGTGGTTACTCAGCAAGTGCCCAACGAAAACAACAGGAAAAATGAGAGAGTATACTCTCGAGGTGCAGAAGGTTGAGGAAGCTACCACCGTGTGACACAAGAAAACTCTTGCCCATCCAAAGATGAAGAGTCTACCATAGAGCACAAGATACCTATTCGCCTAGATGAAGAGCTCACTCATGCCCTTAATCTCCTTGACACCACAATGACTTGGGGCTTGGGGGGCAAAAAACAAACCCAGATCCTGCTGGGTCAGGCTCAGTTATTGAGGTGAGCCCAAATTGGCTACAAAGCGAGTCAAGCCCAATTCATCAATCTGACCCAATCCAGCATTCAAGGAGTCTGAGAAGATAAGATCATGTGGCGAGCAATCATCGGGATAGCCACTCTCGAAGATCAAGAGAATCTTTAATTGTATTTACACTTAGTTATAGCTATCCTCTCCGAAGAACTAGTGCATTTACCCTCACATCACCATCTCAGCTAAAGCTCTATACCTATAAATTGTAAGTTCTTTTCATATGAGAGGAACATCTCTCTACACATCCCTCACATAGCTATTTCTCTCTCTTAGCTACTATACCTCTCCAAAGCTCACTTTTGTTCTTTCTCTCACCTTATTTTATTAATTCTTCGGTCATCGTTGTCACTTTTGGAGTGGACTGAATCACTATACATCTATGCGTTGACCCAATTTTTATCTTTTGTTATTAATTGTTTATTGTTTGTTTCATTAATTATTCTGAATCATACACTCGACTGTTGATTGTAAATAAGCTTGTTTTGTGCATCATTAATTATAATTGAGGGTGATTCAAAGGTGGTAATTAAGATGCTATTCAGAATAGACAAGTGGACTTATCAAAGATAGTCAATTTCGTGGAACAAATTCAAGCTTTTGAGTTTATTTCCTTATTAGCTTCATGGACGTGCAGACAAGGAAATGAGGTTGCTAATTGTTTACCTAAATTTGCGATAAATTGTAATGTTCCAATTATGTAGAAAGAGGAGGAGATCCCCTCATTCTTGTTATCCCTCCTCCAACAAGATGTAATGCATTTGGATTGATGAAATGAGCATCACTTTCGTTTCAAAAGATAGGCATGGGCATTTTGAGATTTGGGCTATAATTCCTTAACGCTGGAGTACTCGATCTGGACCTGATTAATAGGGGATTACTTGTAGTTTGATATCTTCCAAATTCACTAAAAACGTCTCACCAGTGATATTAGACTATAATCTTTTGCCAAAAAATATTATTTTGTGAACAACATCATAAATCGAGGATTGGTTCTTCTAAAATCAATGAAAACTATAGATTACTTACAATCTCCTGATTCCTTTATAAATAAAGTCTCGTACGTCGAACTAGTTATATGACCTATATATGTATACTATAAATTATATTTTGACCCTCTCAAGTTTGTCTCTGGTTTCACATTGTCTATTCAACTATGATGTTTCTCTCATTATACTAGTTGTGGTCGTTGGTATCATTTTTCTCCCTCAATGATCACTTTTCTTAAATTGCATCTTTAATTATGATTATTAATTTTCACATTGCCCCAATTTTAGAGATTAGAAACTTGTATTTTACTACATTTCTAGATATTTTCTATCGAAAACATGATGATGTTTCACCACTTAGATTTTGTGTGCAATGAACATAATCAACATCATTTACGTATTAACTAGACGAATGAACAACCGTTAAAGGTGATTTAGAAGTTGAACTTAATTTTTGGTAATTTAGAAATCTCAGATTTAATCTTTTTTCACATCTCGCAAAGGTTAGTTCACCATTGTTCCTCAAAAACATGTTTTAACCCAACTCAAGCCATGGGAATAACCGCTGAATTCGAGAGAATAGTCGATGTAACTCTAGACACCTATAGCCAAAAAAAAACTAAATGAATGAACATAGAAAATGAAAGGTTCTACGAAATGTGCAAATTAGTGGCTTATTATGACGTGTACTTCACCAGATATATGAAATTAAGGAAAATTGTCAAAAAAAAATGGAACAAATACAGATTCCATTAAGGGAGAAGAAACTATTTTCGAACTCCATGACTTGTAAGGAGAAGAAAGCACGAATCATGAGCATCGGATTTGGATTTGGATCTTCTCAAATCCAAATCAATTTTTGCATTGATTTTTAAGACTTTCAATAAGTGCAGATTAGAATAATTTCTTCATATGGTTGGAAAGTCAATGAGGTACTCAATCAACTTGTCCTACGGAGTAATTCTGTAATCTCACTTTTGGCCAAGACAAAGAAGGCAAGAAGTAATTTCATGTCTCCGGACACTGCAGACAAACTTTTCATTAGTTAAGTTAGGTAAAGGTGTTAATCAAGTTGTGTCGCCTCATTTTTAAGTCGTATTTAGAGATGTGTCGGCATAAATAAAAATGTCATGATTAGACCTATTAATGGATTGGATTTGAATCGAATTTTAACTGATTTGAATCCGACACCAATTTTAAAAGTCCTAGCCAAATTCGACGGATTTTATTTTTGTGGTCTATATTTGAATATGTTAATAATCTGAAATTAGCTTTGAAAAACTTACTTAACTAAATTTAACAAAGTATACCTAAATTTTTACTAATTTTTTTTAATATAATCACTTAATTTTTTTAATATTTATATAAAAATATATGAATAATTCGGATTAGATCTTAATCGAATCAAATATATGTATATGCAAGTTCGAATCCATGAAATATAAGATTTCAAATTCGAATTCAGGTTCGAATTATTAGTAAAAAATATTAATCTATATCCGACTAATCGAATTTGGATTTAGGCCTAGTCGTGACATTTTGATTTATGTTATATTCATATGTTATATAATTTTTTAGCAATTAGTGAACCATGAACCGTAGGATCAGGACATCATCGTCACAAAAGAAAATGTTCAATCCAATTTTCTGCAGTGTCGATGCAAAAAGTGTTTTTTTGCTTGTAGTTTACGCATCTCTTTTCCTTTTTCTTTTTTTTTTCTAGTACAAATGTTTGATTAAATTGATAGACTTTATTGAAGAATTTAATCTTCCTATTTTAACATAGAGGAATTGAATACTTACCTCCTGTCATTGATGTTCAAGTTTGAGTACAAGAAATTCGAATTCTCTATAGAAAAAATAAACAACAAACCCAACGACCCCAACAAGTACGAAGTCGTATCATCGTCTTGATCTTAACCCTCAAGAAGAACACCCAAGATCAATCTTACAAATATATACTGTATGGAAGCATATGAGAGAAGAGTTTCTTGCATATATATATGATATCTGAATTCCCATATGACTTGATGGAAAATCACAGGCATGAAATTATATATATAGGCAGGGACCTTTTTCCAATAGAAAAACTGTAAGTAACGTCCTTCCATCAAGGAGTTACAATTGCTTTAAACTGCTCCGTGATAGTTACTCCATTTGATGATGGGAGTAGTGGGTAGTTACTTTAACGTCAGTTACCCAAAAGTATTTGACTCAGTAAATAGGATATATACATAATATTTATTTATTAAAAAATGACATGGCATGTGGGTCATCTTAAGTCTCTAATTAGAGATAGAGTCCAATATTAATTAGACATAAATCCAACATTCTCCCACTTGGCACACATGACACATCAGACAATTTAGGTAACCAACATTTGATACTGAATATGATCATACAATTAAATAACTACCTGAACTTTATTGAGAAAAATAATGCACGAATCAAAGCGGTTGTGCTCTTTTAAATGAACACTCCCTTCCTTGTATTACAATGCATTATCTTCTCAGAACCTTATGTAGCATCACTCCTTATAAATGACTTTTACAAGTCATTCCGGGTCCTATAGTTCCAATGGACTACATACTAATCTCAATGAATAGTATATCACAAATAATAAATTATGTACACAAAATAGCTAAAGTCTGCATTGATCATGATCAAATATTTACAAACCAAGAAGTCAACCATACAATGAGCCAACTAATCACATGTTCTCTACGTGTTTCAAATATGTCTTAATTGAGAGCCTTTTAGTCATGGGATCTGCTAACATCAGATGTGTACTAATATGCTCAATAGATACTTCTTGTTCCTTGACTTTTTGTCTGACAATGAGATACTTAATGTCAATATGCTTAGTTCGGCTTCCACTTTTATTATTCTTAGAAAAGAAAACAACAATCAAATTATCACAGTAAAGTCTTAATGGCTTGGAAATAGAATCCACGATCTGGAGATCTGTGATAAAATTTATCAACCATTTCGCCTGTGATGTTGCTTCAAAGCATGCTATAAACTTTGTTTCCATAGTAGACGATGCAACTATCGTCTATTTGACATTTTTCCATGATATAGCACCTTCAGCTAGCATGAAAACATAACCTGAAGTGAATTTTCTAGAATCCGAACAACCCGCAAAATCCGAGTCAGAATATCCAACCACTTCAGGATAGTCTATATGTTTGTAAGTCAGCATACAATCCTTGGTTCCTTGTAAATACCTCAAAACTTTCTTAGCTGCCTTCCAATGTTCCATTCTTGGATTACTTTGGTACCTTCCAAGCATCCCACCGCAAATTCAATATCAGGTCTTACACAAACCTATGAAGCATAGGGAATGCTATTCATTAGTTCCTTTTCCAAAGCATTTTTCGGACACTAGCTCAAACTGAATTTGTCACCCTTTACGATTGGAGCTGCATTAGGTATGCATTCATTCATTCTGAATTTCTCCAAAACCTTTTCAATGTAGGCTTTATGAGACAAGCCCAATTTTCTTTGAGTCCTATCTCTATGAATCTCTATGCCTATAACATAGTAGGTTTCACCCATATCCTTCATCTCAAAGTTTTGTGAAACAAATTCTTTAGTTTTATGCAACAAACTCAAATCATTGGCTGCAAGTAGAATGTCATCAACATATAGGACTAAGAAAATATATTTACTCCCACTAACCTTAAGGTATATGCAATTATCCACAACATTCTCCTCAAAATTATATGAGGTAATAACATTATGAAACTTAAGATACCACTGACGGGAGGCCTGCTTTAGTCCATAAATGGATTTCTTTAGCTTGCAAACAAGGTGACTATTCTCATCAGAACAAAATCCTTCAGGCTGCTTCATGTACACTTCTTCGTCAAGATCCCCATTTAAAAATGATGTTGTCACATCCATTTGATGTAGCTTTAAATCGAAATGAGCTACTAATGTCATGATAATCCTAAACGAGTCTTTTTTAGAAACTGGAGAGAAGGTATTGTGATAGTCAATGCCTTCTCTTTAAGTGAAGCCCTTAGCTACAAGTCTGGTCTTATATCGTTCGATATTACCATTTGAGTCTTTCTTGGTCTTATTGATCCACTTACAGCCAACGACTTTAACTCCCTTAGGTAACTCAACAATTTTCCAAACTTGATTTTTAGTCATGGACTCCATATCTTCTTTCATGGCCTCATACCAAAATGTGAAATTTTCTCCACTTATGGCATGTGAAAACAAGATAGGATCATCCTTATGTCCAACATCAAAGTCAGACTCCAATAGGTACACGAAGTAATCGTCAGAAATAGCTAGTCTTTTTACCTTTGAGAATCTCCTTAGTTCTACAGTCTCATCCATATTTTGTGGGTTTGGAGCTATAAACTTTATGTTAACTTGTTCCTCTTGTGGTGGTGGTACTTGAATATCATCTGGATTATCCTGAATGATAATCATCTTATCTTTATTCATGGGTATGGTATCCAAATCTTGTGATTCCTCCCACTCAATCTTTCGAGGAATACTCCCACTAATGTCAACACCCTCAATGAATTTTGCATTTTTGGCTTCAATAATTCTAGGTGTATGTGATGGACAATAAAATTTATAACCTTTAGGCTTTTCTGCATAGCCAATGAAATATCCACTGACTGTTCTTGGGTCCAATTTCTTTAATTGTGGATTATAAATTTTAACTTCAACTGGACAGCCCCATATGTGAAAATGTCCTAAACTGGGTTTCCATCCTTTCCATAAATCAAATAGAGTTTTGGAAACGACGTTAGTAAGAACCCTGTTTAAGATATACACTGCTGTCTTCAAGGCTTCACTCCACAAAAACAAAAGAATATTAAAGTTGCTTAGCATACTCCTTACCATGTCTATAAGGGTACGATTTCGCCTTTTAACCACACCATTTTGGTAAGGTGAACCTGGCATAATATACTGAGCAACAATACCTTCATCCTTTAAATATTCAGCAAATGGACCAAGCCTTTGTCCCAAATTTGTGTACCTTCCATAATATTCTCCACCCTATCTGACCGTACAATTTTAATTTGATTTTCTAGTTGTTTCTCTACTTCCCGTTTGAATGTTTTAAAAGCATCCAATGCCTTAGATTTTTCAAACAGAAGGTAGAAATACATAAATCATGTATGATCATTAATAAATGAGATAAAGTATCTCTGATCATTTAAGTAAGGGGTAGTGAATGGTCCACAGATATCAGTGTGTATGATTCCAAGTATTTCTTCACTCCTCTTGGCATTTTTACTGGCCTTGTTGGTTTCCTTTCCCTTTATGCAATCCACACAAGTACCAAAATCAAGAAAATCAAGAGCCTTTAAGACTCCATCATTAACCAATCTTTTAATTCTTTCTATGGAGATATGTCCTAATCTTCTGTGCCACAACATAGAGGAATTCTCATCTATATTAGTCCTTTTAGTGTCAATATCATCATGCAAGGTTAGAGACTATGTTCAAAAACAGGATCCAAATTTAATTTGTACAAACCATCAACTAAGGTTTCATAACCAACCAAACTAGAGTTTTTGAACAAACGAAAGTCCAAACCAACAAAGCTGAATTCAAATCCTAAAGGTACTAATTTAGAAACAGAAATTAAGTTCTTAGAAAATGAAGGAACATAAAGAGTATTTTCAAGATTCAAAATAAAGCCAGTTTCTAAAACAAGTCTAAAAGTTCCAACAGCCTCGACGTACGAACGCATCCAATTTTCTGAATAGTTGTCATGTTCACTTCCCATAGTTTTCCTAAGGCTGAGGAAGCCCCGCATGATATTGGCAACATGAATTATAGTACCCGAATCAATCCACCAAGTATTATGATGAGAATCAATTAAATTGGATTCATAACACAAGAGATATGAGATTACCTTTCTTCTCAAGCCACTTCTTATATTTCAAGCAATCTTTCTTGAAGTGTCTCTTCTTCTTATAAAAGAAGTAAGCATCCTTATGGTCATGTTTCTTGAATGACCCTTTGTCAGCTTTCTTCCATTTAAAAACAATTTTGCCCTTCTTGTCTTGTCCACCTTTATGAGTGACCAGATGGACACTCTCCAAATTTTCATGCGTAAGCCTCTCCTCTTCTTTAACACACATAGTCAGAATTTCATTGATGAACCATTTTTCTGTGTGTGTTATAAGAGATTTTGAATGGTCTAAATTCTGCAGGAAGAGAGTTAAATATGAACTGAACAAGGAATGACTCAGAAATCTCAACCTCAAGGGACTTAAGTTGAGCTGCAATGTCCCTCACTTTCTATGTTCACGCACACTCCTAGATTTGTTATGTTTCATGCCTGATAAATTGTTCATTAGGGTGCTGGCCATGACTTTATCTGAACTGAAAAATTGCTCTTCAATGGCCTTCATGTAGTCCTTCACTTTATCGCATTCTGGAATAGAACCTCTGATGCTCTTGCTCACATGTGACTTGATGAGCATCAGACTTAAGCGATTAGATCGCTCCCACCGCTCATAGGCACTCTTTTCAGTCAATGAACTTAACTCAGTAGGTACTGGAGGTTCTTCAACGCGAAGTGCCAAATCCAAGTCCATACACCCTAATGTCAAGAGAATTTTGTCCTTCCAATTCGAAAAATTTCCACCACTCAGTAATGGAATGTTAGAAGACTCATTAAATAAAGAGGTAGCAACAACTGCAATAACCAAGAATATAATAAGCACTTAGAAACAATAACTGTAAAATTCAATAAAGCAAATCTAAACCTTCCTGTGGGTAGAGGTCATAAACTGTATAAGATTTGCTTATTATTCTTTATAATAAGACTAATGAATTAAAATACTAAGGAACAAAGGATCCCAAACCTGTGGGGATAAAGTATCCAAAGCCCTTAATACCCCATTCAATATCTTATTCCAATTAAGCAGTATAAAATAAATACTTCCCTGTGGGGCCGAGTAATTATCTATAACAACTTAATCGCAATATGAAGATATTAAACATATACTTAATATGATCAAACTAATTGTTGATCATTCACTAATATAACTCAAGATGTTGTAGCTATTCTTAAGTTAATATGATATCTCCATGTGACATAGTTCATGACATAAATAAATTCTTCATGCCAAATAATTCCTTAAAAATGCTTCTGTCTAGCATGTATATACTGTAACCAAACTTGATCCAAAAACATGCTAATATTATTAAAAATTATCTGAAGCAAAACCATGTGCATGAGCCATGAGAACATAACAATAAACAATCCTTAGACATAACAGTAATCATAACAATAAACATAATAGTAGCATGAAGGTAATGTCACTGTTCCTGATCACATGTACGTTATTGATTTTTATTTTTTTTGTTCGAAAATTTTTCTATAATCAACAAAATTTTCTTTGTGCACAAAAATTCTTTCATCAAGCAAAACTTTAATTAATCATATGACATATTTTCTGTAATCAACCATGTGCACGCTAAATGAATTTTAAAATTCATGTAATTGGCTTTTTGTGAAACTTGATTGTTTGACAGAACAGAATGTCTTTAATGGAGGTTACGCCTCCTCTGTCAAAAAAATTTTGATCGAAAGTTTTCTGTGTGTGGACTTAATGTTTCAAAAAAAACACACGTCCCAACATCCAAGTCTCTATATTCTCCTTTGATTATTTTAATGTTTCTTGGACTTAATGTTTCAAGAAGACATCTTTCAGAGGAGAGTTTCACAAAAAACAAAATACAAACTCCAGACAAAAAATATCGGAACAAACATCAAACATATGGTAGAAGGATTGTAGACAAAATATGATTTCTCATAATCATAATAACTAAACAAAATGGACAGAATGATGGCTCTGATACCAATTGATAGATTTTATTGAAGAATTTAATTTTCCTATTTTAACATAGCAGAATTGAATATTTACCTCCTGTCATTGATGTTTAAGTTTGAGTACAAGATATTCGAATTCTCTATAAAAAAAAATAATCAACGAACCCAACGACCCCAACAAGTACGAATCCGTATCATCGTCTTGATCTTAACGCTCAAGAAGAACACCCAAAATCAACCTCACAAATATATATAGTATGGAGGTATATGAGAGAAGAGTTTATTGTTTATATATATGATATCTGAATTCCATATGACTTGATGAAAAATCACAGGCATGAAATTATATATATAGGTAGGGACCCTTTTCCAATAGAAAAACTGTAATTAACGTCTTTCCATCAAGAAGTTACAACTACTTTAAACTGCTCCATGATGGTTACTCCATCTGATGATGGGAGTAGTGAGTAGTTACTTTAACGTCAGTTACCCATAAGTATTTGATTCAGTAAATAGGATATATACAAAATATACATAATATTTATTTATTAAAAAATGACATGGCATGTGAGCCATCTTAAGTCTCTAATTAGAGATAGAGTCCAATATTATTAGACATAAAATCCAACATAAACAGTGACGGGTAGCCTTTTTCAACATATAAATTTTATTTTTACTTAAAAAAAAGGCAGAAACTATATGGCGTAGTTGAAAAGCGTAGACCTTCAAATAAATAGATACAAGGTAAAAATCTTTTTGTTTCAATAGTGGTGTGAAACCCATAATCGATTTAAAGGTCTACCATTTTGACAATTACATTTTTGGGGGGTTTTCTTTATCTTTTTCCTTTTAATTTTGTTCTCATTAAGGATGAGAAGGTTCTGGTATTGATAGGCTTCTGTTAATGATTATAGTGTTCGCGACCGAGTGGGTTGGTCCAATGGGGTACCAATCAAACTGCTCACTCTAAAGTTGGAGATTTAAATTTTGAAGTTTATATTGGGACTCGGTAATTGACCGCGATACTAGACTATCTACGATAGTACCTTGAGCATGGAAGTCACAAGCAAATGAGTTTAGTATGAAACATGGCTGGTCTAACTATTAACCGAGTGCTATAGATTAGGGTGAAATAAGTCACTAATGAGTTAGATATATAATTGTGTGCAGTGATTTTCGCACAATAAAGAAATAGAAACAGATGTCTTCCTTGGTGAGCTCATGTTTGCCTCGAGAATCGACGATCTCGTGGCTAAGGCAGGGCCAAGGTGGCAAAAAAGGCCTAAGGAGTGGTCATGAATTGTTTTAGGGGCTGTCCGATCGATTTTGGTGAGTGGTTGGCAGTTTCTTGCACACACAAAAAACGAGTTTAAAGGGTGTCAGAGTGTTTTTCGGCGTATCCCTTCAGACAATTAAGTCAATTCTTTGAGAAAGTGGAAAAAAAAAACATTATTTGGTGTTCTTGAGAAGTGAATTTGCATACCTCTATTTTGAGTTTTTTTTGCCACTATTTATACTTTCAAGAGCTCATCATTGTTGATAGGTGAGGTAGTAGGTGTAGCACAGTTTATTGGGCAGCACACTCCCCTTTTTTGCATGGGGGAGTCCCCATTATTAATTGCTCGGGCTCTCAAGCATTAAATGTTCTTTCTTTAATGTTAAGGCATTAAATGCTCGGGTCCTGGAGCATTTAATACTCCTTATTCTCGGCTTCCCAAGCCATTGTGGACGTCTCATCCTTCTAAGGGATTATTAATGCTTATCTAAGATGACCGCATGTCAGAAGTATAATTTTCTCTCTTTACCCCCACTTCGGCACATTATGCCACGTGCCTCACTCTATATGCCTACTGGTCTTGTTCGTTCTATCATTCTGACCTCGTTGGGAAAGTAACACAATGATCCCTAGTCTAGCTCTCAGACTGATTGGCTATGTCAGCTAGCACCCCCTCCAAAAGCTAAGGATGCGTGGCAATACCATAATTCAATTAGTGTCTTCGAAGCCGAGGATTGCATCAGAGCAAAGGAGATGCCCTCAGTGTCGAGGACACGTGGCTGCATTTAAACAAGAAGGTGCCCTCGGAGCCGAAGACACTTGTCTTCCTCAAAGCGAAAGGGAGGTGCCCTTGGCGCCGAGGACACATGTCAGGATTCAATCCCTTCTCAGAAGTGTCCCATCAATAATGATACGTGTTTAGTAAATAATTAGATGGATGTGGATTGAGATGTGTTTAAATAACAATTGGGTGGACTTAGTTTTTGAAGAGATAAGTATAAAATTCGAGTGAATTTAGTAGTTTTGTATCATGAGATTTAATGGAATGAAAATGGATTTTTTTGGAGTACGAATAATGGTACCCAAAAAAAAATGGGTACCATACTAAAATTAATCTGCAGTCATAATTTTTTTTTTAAAATTATAAAATAATGTATGATGAATGGAACATCAATACTATCAAAGAAGCACCAAACACAAATCGTTTCAGCACAATAATATTCACCCAGAACCAATGACTCCCTTAATCTCTTACTTTCATAGATTGTTGGGGGGAAATAAACACAATAATCTAATAATTTTAGTAACGAATTAAGATATAAAATAATATTAATGTAAATTAGTATGAACTCTAATTAACAGAATAAATAAACAATATAAAATAGAAAGAGTTAACCTGTAATTTTGAGAGTAATTACTGTGTGCCTCCATACATGGAAGTACTAACATCTATTAGCGGCTCCAAAATTCAACCTTCCTCAAGGGTCGCATCCACTGGAAGATAGGGGTGCCCAAATAATAATAATAAACTAATATAAAATCTTTGTAGGTATGGAGGTTAGCAGAAGCTATAAACACGGATGGGCAGAAACTATTGTGGCAAACCTAACACAGAGAATTATCCTCCGAGCAAGCAAGCTATTGAAGCTTGCTCGGAGTTTAAGAGATAGATTCTGCAGAAGTACTGTGATAGAACCAAACACAATAATATGTCAAGATTGATAGAAAATCAGAAACTACAACGACCTCTCCCCCGGGCCACACAGCAACAAGCAGGCTGGGGAAGTCCTAAGGAAGAAGCTTGACTTCTCTAAGAAAAAAGGTGTAGTAAACATGGACCGGGTGTGTTACAAAAATGTGTACTAAAACACGACACAGGCGGAGTTAAAACAAGTTTCAGCATGTAAGGAACAAAAGAAAGAATGATTGTGCAGGGGAAAGTAAATTTAGTGAAAACAGACATAATTCATCTAACAAACCAGTAGAAGAAAAAACTACATTTTACCCTAGAGCATGGTGAGTGACAATAGAATTGTTTCTTGGCCTGCTACTTCCAGCACCAATTGTCTATACCATTTAAACTAATCAACATTGTACTCTTTCAAGGTATCTTCCCAATTCTCAGTCGTCAGACCCAGTCTTATATCTAATCCAATCACTCAAAAGCAAGATACAAAGGAAAAATAGCCTGCAAAGCATGGTAGGGGTCCTAATGGTTAAACAACCTAGTATAGTTACTCAGAAAGTCAGAAGTGCATCTATCTGGTAGAAGTATCATGCACGAAAGCCTCGGTCCATACGTAATAGGTAGAAAGATAACCCCAAAAACAAATGATAGCACAAGTATGCAATATATAATAGCTCATTGTCAATATACATGACATGTGCTAGCAAGCTCATCATCTCCACTTAGTCAAATCCCAAATATGATCAAAACAGTCTGCTTTAAAGTAAAAAAAAAAAACAAACGGAAAAGAAAACTAAGGTGCACAGCATAAAATTGGTGTACGAATGAAGACACACCAAAACACACAATTCACCGGTAATTAGCAGTCATCTCTCGGCATCTAAGTTCTGATGCCAACCGCTCATTCTCAAGTTTCATTGATTCGTTTTCCAGCCTCATCTTGTCCAGTTCCCTATCTTCTTGCTGGCTAATCCTCAGCCAGTTGAACCGCTGCTTCTCCAACGCCACCGTCTTTGCCTGAATCTGTACCTTTTGCTCTTCAAACTGAAGTGAGCGTGACATTAACCACAGGTTCGGTGAACTTTCTCTTATTTCATCCCCATTGGAGGCATAACTCACAGAGGTAATCTCAACTGGTGGACTAAAATCGGATCTTGTGTTGTAGTCCAAAATTTTCATTGCCTTGCCAAAATCCACATCTTCATGTTCGTCAGCTTGTTTCTTTCCCTTTAGGCAGGCCCCCAAAAGCACCCCATGACGCTTATGGGTGCCTTTTCTTTTGAGAACCAACTGCAATGACTGTTGAAGATCCCTATCATGAGGAAGAAATAGACGGTTTCCATTGTGATAGGAGCACATTTCTTGATAAAACAGTTGTTTGGAGCGTAAGATCTTCCTAACATCTCCCTTTGCATCATCAGACTGATCCATGGAGTCCAGAAGTGTAGGGTTCTCAACAATCTTGCAAGAGATGCCTCGCCCAAGTATATCATTCAGTTTCTTATACTTTTTGTTCAGATCACTAAACTTATCCTCACATTGCTGAGGCGATACATGATAACCTCTTTCGATTATGACCTTTGAAATAACCTTCCACTTCCCTTTCTTTGGTCCTCCACCAGTATTGCAATCAAGGGTAGCATCCTCTTCGATATAAGAAACAGCATTAATCAAAAGTTTCACCATTTGATCTGTCCATTTTATGCGGTGCCACGGGTACTCATTTTTCTCTCCACCTTCCACATGCCCATCAATGCCTTCTCCCACAACATTTATGTGGTCATCATTACAAGCAAAATTCATCACACTCTTGCCCTTGTTATTACGATCAAACAACGAGTACGGTTCATGAAATTCTTGCATGTTCCCAACCTTGAAAGGAATAACAACTTGACTTTTTGCAGAGGGACTGTTGCATTCTGATACGGATGTGGATTTTGTGGATGATCAACTTGCATGGATCCTTGCAAGTCTGAAAAACCACATGATCTGTTTGGCATTGCATTATTCCAAGCTGATGGTCCGTCCATTGTTAGTTATACACACAACAGAGCCAAGAAAAATCCTCTCACAAAAGTACAATTAACCCAACCATGCTTCGCCCAACTCTGAAGCAACAGCCCATTTAAATGTATATCAGGCATTCAACAGAGAATAGTAATCAAACCAACTCTATGTTAAATAATGCTATCAAATTCATAAAAACTAAGAGAAAAACTATACAAAAGAACTAATTTAGTGCAATTCCATCAAATGGTACCAGACTACGAGGCTTAGATTGTCAAGATCAACAGAAGATAAGGGGAAATTAATTTTAATAAACTACATACCATGCAGATTAAGGCAATAAAGAAATCAAAAGATTACCTCAGATTGTGTCAGATCCACAAATCACTTCCAGATTTCAAATCCAAACCAAATCTTCTGAACCCTCAAAAATCCTATGGGAAGCGAAACAAAGATGAGTGATCGATCCAGGAAGCCCTTGGCACAATTCTGAAATGGGACCACAAGGCCCTGATAAATGTAAGGCCCGCAAAAAACTACATTTTTATTTGTGACAAATGGCCAATGGTAACACAACCAAGTGGATTTAACTTGGTTTCATCCGGGACTCTGTACTTTATTTTTTTTCCTTTTTCCTTTGGTAGTGACATGAACTTTAGTTATCATTTGTGAACTATTTACTATGAGATTATTCACAATTAAAGAGATAGCAGAGAAGTATCCGAAATATTTTTTAGAAATAAAAAAAACAAAATAACTTTCTGAGGGAAAGTCAATAAAAAATATAGTAAATGAGGTTGACATTCGTCATCAGATAATTATTGAGAATATACAGGCAAATTTGGGAAAAAAAATAACTCATGTAATAAAAGGAAAATTCAAGGGCCTTAGACTGTAAAGGGTAGATTCTCGATTCATTCCTTTTTTTATTTTTAAGAAAAAAAAGAAATTTTCTTTTTTAACTGGGAGCATAGACAATCTAGTAAAATTGATCAAATTTTTCATCCCCCCCCCCATCTTTTTTTACCTTTTTAGTTCCTTTTTTAGAACCGTTTTTGTGTGTTACGTAAACCTTTAATAAAGAAAAGATATCCTATTCTACAAACATTAGTAGATCTGAGTGCATATTAAGCATGAGCCTTGAACCCTTCCTATAAACAGATGTTAGATAAAGTATGAAGTTTATAACTGATATCCCCCTCCAAAATAGAGTGATTAAAGGCGTCAATGGGATATATGGCAAATTGAACAAGGAGTTTTGAGAAGGTTGACAAACTTGCAGGAGTTCGAAAATTAACTGCACCATTTAGTGATTGTTCCTTCATAGACTTTATTCCATCTCTGTACTGGGTTTCAAGCTCCAACAGGACTGAGTGGTACTACTTTTCTGTTAAAAATTTAGTTTTAGCAATACATCCTCATGAATGGAAACATCATTGCATATGTCAATCAATTTCAAGATAAAAAAAAAAAATTAAAACCCTAAAAAATGTGGCAAATTTTATAACTCAGTCAGGACACTGATCCAGTACAGGTTTTGCTACAGCATGTTTCATAAAGAAAAAGTTCTTTCAGAAAATAATGCACTTGGAAGCATTTAAGGATGACATAATGTTATGAACTGGAGGGATTCAGAATTTCAAGTGCTCGTATAAAACAACCCAATCTAATCCAACATCCTATGCCCCTTGGACATTACATTTGTCCATCAAGACCAAGTCCGTTTAACAGTTCATTTTAACAAAAGCCACATGGTGAACCCCATATACCATCTCAAATATTGCAATGCCCAACTATATAGAAAGCAAACGAAAGGTCATGTTTAGATGTACAGGAAATTTGGAAGAAATAAAAAGATAAGCAGCATATGGAGAATTCGGAAAGTACAAAATGTCATCAAGCAAACCAGCTAAAAATACCCTTGGACAGAACAAGACAAGTGGCATAAGCAATTAGTTCATTTGCAACAAGTATTTGTGTAATTGGAGATAAATAAGGCCTGGTTTTCAAGCAATAAAGTCCTTCCTAAATAGCCGTCTGCTCAACCCCAGGCCACATTGTCTTAAAGTTTATATAACATTTTAAATTATCTTCCTTATCCTTCAGTTGTCAGCATCTTACTTAATCTTTTACTAAATTAAAAGTGAGAAGTTATAAGGAAAAAATATTCCCACATGCCACGTAATAAGCAAAGTAGGGAACCAAAAAGGTTCAACAATGTTTTATCGAATGTTTCTTCTAAATAATGTATAAAAAGAGCAATATAATGTGGTTTATTCTGAAGCTTATCATCTGCACAATCATCCAAAATATAATAAATTATGGACATAGTATCCACTTAACTGCATACATTTGTGCCCGCACAAGTGTGTAAATATATGCAACTCAAGAGTCCAGACAAACTAATCACACTTCACCAACCCTAAAAAGCAAAACAAATATCTTCAAAAGCTTAGACAAAAAGATAGTAGTTGATTTCATTATCAATATTTCGCCAAGCACCTCTCTCAGAATTGTTGCTTCGATACCTTTTCCAATGATGTAGTCTACCACAACAAAAGTTCTCAGGGATCTGTTGAATTAAAAGTAGAAACTCTAGCATAGAAGTACATAAAATACATCACTGTGACCAGCAATTGAAGACAGTAATTTTTTTTTAATAAAATACTGAAAGGAAAGGCAAAAAACGCGAGGATTATGAAAAAAAAATCCACAATAAAGAAATCTTGAGGCAGTTCCACTGATGATCATTGGCAGACAATACGAAAAATTATGATAGATACCTGTATAATGCATCTCAAGATGATCTGATTGAGATTTACTCTTTAAGATTAAAGAAAGCACAAATTCCACAGAACATTGAGAAAAGAACAATTTAGTTGTGCAGCATGCACCTGGCATAAAATGGCAACACAAACATCATGCAGTTGTAACAGCTTTCATTTCCCTCATTAAACCCAAAAGCTCATTCTCAAGCTTCAAACGACCATTGTCAAATCTCACCTTTTACAACTCTAGCATCCGGTCTTCAGGTTTTCACTGAAGCTGTGGGGATGAAGTCTTGGTTGCTTCAATTTGAAAAGTAGCAGTCTTCTCCCTAAGAATTGAACGAACCAAGTTCACCTATACGAGAGTGAGGAATAAAAACCAACAATGAACTTCCCACTTTTGAGGTCCCACAATTCTGCTAGTTTAGAAACTAAGGAGAAGTACAGGGATCGCCCAACAATCAAGAAAACCCAATTAGAAAACCAGAAATTTACCTAAAAGCAGACACAACAATCAAGAAAACCCATTAGAAAACCAAAAATTTACCTCAATGAATCAGAACACAAACTCATTTACATATTGAATCCAAACTGAATCTTTCAAAGAAAACATTGGTTATTTCTTAAAATTTACAGGGGAATTGAAAAGTAAAGTGAAGCAGGTGTGGTGATTCCTACTGAGAGACTTGGCAAGCCCCAGTTGTTTTGTGTCTAGAAAATGACTCAGTCGGCCCGGGTTGATTGTGTATGCCAAAACCAAAACAGCTTTCTCTAGGTTTCTATTGGGGATTAGTTAACACCATAACATCACATGAACTTGGTCATATATAAATTCTAATCTAATCAATTATGGGATGGGGAGAGAGATGTTCTTTGAAGCTGGGCGTTCAGTGTTGTTATTGAGGAACTCTACTAGAAAGAAAATAGAAAGGGCCTTCAAAAAAGAGAGGGAGTGATTAGCAACTTTAGTCTATATGTTGGCCATGAGCCTTCAAATATCAATCTTGCAACATTATTGGCGAAAAAGAATCGATCCTCACTTGCTGATCAGGATTGGTCCCCAATGAGTTTATCAGCTATCCCCACTAATCTCTACCAGATTGTATTTTTTACATTTCTTTAAATATCTTTTTAAAAATATTGTTTTTTTTTTTATTTGTTTTTCTTCTTGGAGATTACTTCATTCATATTATCTTAATTGAACCTGTTTTCAATAATGAAAGGTACAATTACTATTTCTATCCAAAATATCTTGCTCACTCTAGATTCTAGAATGACTTCTCTTTTAAATTGTAATCACAATGATGTCACTATTCATTTTTGCTTAAAAAATAAAGAATTACTTTTATACCATTACCAAATCGTGTCTAAATGAAATCATAAGGAGTTTTCTTAATTTTTTCGTTTGAAGATATTTTTTAGGGAACCATTGCATTTTTTCTTTCCCTTCAATTTTTGCATATACAATGATCTAGTCCAATTCTAAGGAAAAGAAAAAAAAATTTGAGGCTCGATCCCAAATCGTGCTTGACAACTGCTTAGAAGAACTCAGTTTGTTATAAGCTCTAAACTCATTTTGTTATAATCTCAGAGCACTCAAAACTCAAATTAATGTAGAGATATGCGTTAATTGACACTGTCGTGTGCTTAAGTTCATACCTACTATTTTAAAATGGAGAAAATATTTGTTCTTGGCAGGCAATGCATTGCCATGTAGTGTACATTGCTTTATTGCTATTACTCAAGATGTTGTCCAAAAAAAATTTGAAAAAATCAACAGGTGTGTCTCTGACAAGCAACTGTTATGGCAATTTCCCATTGTATGCAACTGATGCCTACTAAGGACTAAAAATTTTCTCCTTAAAATGGCTTAGCATATATTTATGAACTTATTTTCAAAGGGCAAAATTTGCAAGACAATTGTGGACTAAAACATCTATTTATTTTTCAAAGTGGTAATGAAGAAGATAAGATTATGTAAATCTGATCCTCCATAAAACACGTAGTTACCAAAGTATCATACACTAGGCACCTATTTTTTTTAAGAGCAATTTTTCTTTCTAAGTATAGTGGTGTCACTCCATGTTGACAATTTATTGCTAGTGTAAAGCAAAATTGCAGTAAAACATCTCTTTGTTTTTCACATCAGTAATAAAAGCAATAAGACTGTGTACATCTGTTACAAGCCCTATGGCGACAACAGTCGGTTACTACTAGGTATCTGCCTTTATAAGAGGAAACTTTGTTTCCAAGTATAATGTTTTCACTCCATAACATTTTCAACTTGCCAATGAAAGGGGTAAAACAATGTAAATACCACCCCGTATTGCCTATTTTGTTTACAGTTCACTTCATCCTCGTACTTTGAACATGTTAATCACAATCCATATCATTGTGGGATGCTCAGTTGCACCCAACAAATGACCCATTGTGTTTCATAAAGCATCCAGAGATAATCATCCTAAATGGAAAGTACCATTGATATGGCAGCCAACAACACAGATGACTGAAACAGTTTTCATTGAAACAAAACCATCATTTGATTTCATTCATCAGTCAACACATCCCATTTTATTCAGCATACCATGCGATAATATCGCTGAAGCTGAGAAATCCCAGCATGTCAGTAAAAGAAATAAAATCCGTAAGACCAAACGCAAAATTATGTGTATTCATATAATGCGTATTTAGATCCCTAGCTTGATTCAGAAGTACTTGCATAACATTTCCATTGGTGATACGTAGGAACAACATTATGACTAAGAAGATCAAATCTTTTTGTCATTGAAATGTAAATGTAACGTTTCTGACAGATAAATTCTTAGAATAAATGTGTAAATGATCAGAAACTGAGGCTAATACCTCAAGAACAATTTTAGGGTGTAGTGGATGAGTTTGAGAAGGCTAATTAACATCTTATGCATCTTGCTCTTGAGCAGCAGCATAAAGAGATTTAATTTCCTCAATGTCATCATAGCTTCCAAGAAATATGGAAGACCGCTCATGTATCTTCTTCGGAACCAGTTCAAGTGCCTGCCATTTTAACTACTTAGTCACTGTGTACAGTAAACTAGATTAAACATCAGCTTAAACAAATACCAATATATGAATCTAAGGGATTCTAGAATCCAACGAATCATTTGTTAAATATCAATGAAACGGACAACATATCAAGCCAAAAAATTAAGAAGGGGCGGTGGTAACTACTCGTTGCTTCCCTGTGAAAGCTTGGCCTCCTGATTGCTCCATCAGGAATGACATTGGAAAGACCTCATAAAGGACACTGTTAAAGAAGTTAACTTTAGTAAGCCACAACACTATGCCCTTAGGTTATATAGTATATACTCTCGTCCTGGTGTGATTTTCTGATGGAAAACATGCAACTTTCAAATGTGACATACCACAACTTTCCATTTGGGCTTTTCTTATCAGCAGGATACATAAATACACCACCGTAAAGCAATGTGCGGTGTACATCTGCCACCATGCTGCATATAACAGGACCAAAATTAGTTTATCAACAACTGTTGAAAAATAGGTATAATCTCGAAAAATGGGAAGAAAAGGAGGAAGAAGACGACACAAAAGGCCAAAACCGGAAGGTGAAGAAGAAGAAAATAATTAAACGAAATTCATATACCTAGGTGTTCAATATAGAGTCTTATACAGAGATTTAGCAAAAATCCCTCTGGAGGTTGTTCATTTAGTTGTCAACATCACCATTCTGCTCTTTAATTTTTTTTGTCTTCTTTTCATTGGTGTACATAAAACTCATTGTAGCATCAGAAAGAAATTATAAATATGCAATGCATTTCAAGTCAAGATATAAAATGCAGTTGTTCTAGCTACAACTTTGTTTAATATTTGTATGAAAGTAGTTACATTTCATCCCTAATGTCACAAAATGATATGTCGATAGTAATGTGACAGCAAGAATAGAGAAGAATTATAAAAAAAATTAACTGGTAGCACCCAAGTATGCAATTAAATATGTCTAAGAGCCACCAGACGTTATTTTGTTTTGCTCATTCACCAGACATTATTGTTGCCTAAAGATACATCCAGAACATTTGGTCTATTGCACTATCTTGACTAATAAGTCACCATCAGTGAGTTTACAAATTTTTACAAACAGAAATTTGGAAACAAAACTGCAATGCTGGGAACTCATATACCTTCCAATGTACCTTAGGGACTTTGGGGATGAATCATCTCTGGGGAACTTGCATTTTTCAACATACCGGAAGAGAATACAAGGGCTCAGTAGGTTTCCAGGGCTTTTAGCAAGATGATAATCACCAAATTAAGATGCAAGTACTTTGTAGTCGGCTCATCCCAATGTTTGGTATTTCCTTCATTTATTGAATAGATCTTTCCTTTCTTTGGAATCTGTTGAATGAGCCAAGAAAATAGTTTATAGTAGGAGCAGATATGTTCAAAGACAAAACAAACCATATATGACATGAGCAACTTGGAAGGTTAATAAGGCTTCATGCATCAAAAGAGCACAGAAAGGGACCAATGTTATGGGAACAGGGAACACAAATAGCTTCTCATCCACACTCCATGGGGTATCTGATAATAGGGGGAATGAAATTTACATGGGAGTAAAATGGTATTTGCATTATCTTAAACCAGCTTTCCTTTTTGCAAGGACTGAAAGGAAACATAGCACAAATATAGACAACATAATGATAGAAAATTTGAAAATATGCAATTCCATGTTTTAAGGCCAACCTAGCAGTGACGTTGTATACCTTCAAATCCGGGTGAGTTAATATGAACTCCCCAAGAGATGGATCAAGAGTGAAACCATTAACGCCATTTCCTGTGCTAAGCACCAACTGCAAACATCACTCCAGTTCCAAAGAAATATGCCACTGTTAGACGTTTGCCAGTTATAATCTCAAGAATTGTTAATCCCATCAACAAAACGAAAGTCAATTTAAGTTTTTTTTCTCTTATTACCAAGAAATTAATCTAAGTAATAAGATGAGCTGTCAAACTCATCATTTTCAGGAAGATAAAATGGAAAATCCTAGTTGTTCTGTACAAAAAAGATGGTGATATTATTCAACACCAACAAACTATTCAGAACAGGGTGAGGATATCTACCATGCAAGAGCTTCCATACAGGCAGTAGCCTGCTGCTAACAAATTTGTCCCAGGTTGCATTACATCATTCAGAGTTGGTTTATCCTTATCTTTCACCATATAGATCCCAAATATCTATACTTGAAAGAAGATAATCATCATTAGTTGTGCCAAGTCATCTTCGAATATTGTCAATATCAACCATATTAGTGTTACTAAAGTTTGAAACAATATCAATGCGGTAACGAAATATGAGATAAAGGACCATACAGTTCCTATGGAAACGCAACAGTCAACATTTGAGGATCCATCCAACGGATCAAAAACAACACAATATCTGCAACATAGATAGAATTGGAAGTACAAGCTATAAAGAATCTTGAGAAAAATAAAAACATATCATAAGGATTGTTATGAAGAGGAGAGAACATAGCATGAACCTTCCACGCTTTGATGGGTCCACGAATGTAGCTTCTTGATCCTCTTCGGAAACAAGAATGCACTGAAAGGGGAACAAAATTATGTTAAAAAGACAAAAGGCATATAAATTCAAAGGTATTTTCAGTGCTTGGTTTGCTGGCCCTTTTCTAAGGAAAATCACTACATAGATCTGGTAATTCCACATGGACAAAAATCTTAGTGATTCTACAATAAAAATTTGCAATCATGGCGCACGAGTTATTCCTGTCGAAAAGGACATCAGTCCTTTGTTAATCAATTTTGTAACAAAGCCCCAACACATAAATGCCTTATTGCAAAGTACGATGCATAAAACGAAACCGTCTCTGGAGAAAATTGCAATATTGCTGCTACTGTTTGAGGTCTATAATGTTGAATATATCCTACCTAATTTGTTTTATATAAAGACCAAAAGATACTAAAAAACTTACTGAACGCCCACTGCTTATCAGAGCATTGACAAAAACTTCATTTGAAAGCACATCCAATTTCTTTTGTTCCTCACCCTGAAATCAAAAACAGCCAAATCACCTTAACAAATATGTAAATCCATATATGAATGGCTGTAAGCAGACATATAAGCAAAGCTAAAAACATAAAATTCAGTATAACAAGACAATTTTGAAACAAATGGATAGAACAAAACCTGAACATTTGTCTCTCCAGCAAGTCCAATGAGTTTCGCAAGGCCCGCCTGTAGTAATAAATTATGTATGTTGAAAAACAACTGATGAAACAGCAGAATTTACAGAAGGAAGACAAAAAAAGGATTCTGACCAGGGAAAAAAAGAAGTAAAAGCAAGGAATAAACCAATTTCTACCTCGTAACTTCTGCTTTTTAGAGGTTAAGTATTCTCAAAATTGAACTCTAACTTGATAGCAAAATTAAGGTAGCTATAACAACATGCTTTGACAAGACAAGATGTCTATGTGCCAAAACTTTTAACCCTTTAGACCTCATTGAGCAGGTTTTTTGGCTTTGCTTATATTCAAAATCTTGAAGTAACTAATCCTCTTAGATTGCGCCTATCGAATTTATTACGAAAACCCGTTTATATACATATTACCAATAATTTTGACCTTGTGATTGTAGAGTTATTTTGTAAAAGGAAACCTTTCTTTCTTCATGTTCTTTAATTTCTATCCACCCACAAAAATAAAAAACATCAAGACCTAGAGGATATCACTAGATAATAAACTAAACACTAACCTGGACTAATTGAAGCATACCAACACAGGGAAAAACAATGACTAACAAACAAGACACGTAAGGAAAATTCATCAATGACAAAATCAAAGAAGGGATCAAGAAAGAAGACCTTGTGAACGGCATTGCAAACAAATTTGCAGCCAAGAACAATGTGATAGAGCAAGATGGTAAAATCACCATGCGCCTCCGGGTGCTTAGACTGCTCATTAAGAACATGACGAGTTACTGTCATAAGGTCCGTCCTGTGAGCTTCGGCTGCATGATCCATGGCGTCAAGGAGGCCTTAAAATTTTCTTTTCTTTTGCTTCAACTTATCTTGTAATGAATGAATTGTATGGGAAGAGTTCGAATACATGTAGATGTGTTTGTGAAAATGACTGAGAGAAAAAAGAATGGCAAAAAGGAATATCTTCCCATGGCATTGGTTCTACAGGTTGTGGAGCGAATATATTCCACATTCGAGGAAGCCAACTTGATCATCAAACTGCTACAACGAATATATTCAATATTCCCGTGCAGGGAGACAACTGAATAGTGAAGCTGCAAGACCCTATTTCTTGTGGAGTGTGTGTGTGTGTGTGCGCGCGTGTGCGTGTGCGTGTGCGTGTGCGTGTGCGTGTGTGTGTGTGTGTGTGAGAGAGAGAGAGAGAGAGAGAGAGAGATCGACGACGGCAGTAAAGAGGTTTGGATTAACGTGTTTGATTCTTCCATGCAAATAGGTAGGGTCAAGATAATTTTTGAAATGGATGGATTGCACTTTGCTATTTGAGAAAATTGTAATCAAATCTTTTGAAATTTTTCACTTAATTATTTAAATTTTTTTATATTTAAAATATTATATATAAACTCTTTGAAGTTTGTATATGCATGAGATATAAACCTCAACTGTTAATCTCGAATTGAGACTTGGGAGAACTTTTGCCCAATCTCATCCTAAAAATGAGACAGCTGACTCTGCTCAACCGTTTACCACACGAGGGCAAGAGAGCGTTTCTTGCACTACTTCTCAAGTGGCGAGCCCGTCTGCAACGGTATTACACCAATTACCACTTCTGGTTTCGGACTTGAACCCAAAAATTCTTGCAAACTAAATTTTGCTCTACAAAGAGCATGCGTCAAAAAATGCAAATGAAATTATCTTTCTTGGGTAAAATCGAGAATATCTCGATCGGAGGAGATAACGGAGAAATCTCATATGACCCAATATTCCTGACAAATCACACTATATGTCAACCCAAGATACATCTTCCTCTCTAAGACTTCGAAAATGTTCTTTATAACGAGACACGAACATGCAGTTTTATAGCAAGAAAACTGAGGCAACAACACGAACAGCTCTAAAAATTTCAAGCATGGGTCAAATCGACTTAGAGACATGGCCAGTTAACAAGATTATGATAAGCTAAAACTGAAAGAGAAAAGACACACTGCATGAACCATGAATCATACATCTTAACTTGGTTTTCACTACTCAAATCTAGGAAAATCATTCAGAAGTCATTCTACAGAGAAGTGAACGACCCAAATATGTATGATGATGAACAAATTGGGTTTACACACCACCTGTCAAGTGATTGATAATTAATGCAGTAGTAAAGTAGAGAGACACAAGCAAAACAAAGATTTATAATAGTCCGGTCAACGTGACCTACATCCATTTTAAATGCTAGGATCGCTGGGGTATTTTATTACTTCAAGTGTGTAGGGAGAGCAGAGAGTTGCAAGCTGAGAAAGATAGGAGATATGTGCTCGACTTAATGTGTTCCGCCCCCAAAGTGTTGGCGAGACTTGTAATTTATAGTCGTCTCTTAATAGATTGGGGCGACTTAATAATAACTAAATAACTAATCTAGTGGTGCTGGCGACATCTTCTCAACGGATGAGGTAGTTATGGTGCTCTCCATAAGATTCGGTCAAACGATGAGGTGGGGGTTAATTCTTTCCAAGGCGGCGAGGATGAGGCTTTGGGATAACCCTACATGATCCCTTGCTAATGAAACTACTCAAACCCTGATGAGCTTGACTAGGCGTGGACCACTTTGGGCTAGACTCACTGGATCTCTCATAAGTCAGGCTCTTAATTTAAACTGGACTTACAACATGAATTGAGCCTTTGGGCTTGGCCCATCATTTGCCCCCTAATGCCCTATGTCCAATGAAACTTGGAGAGGAGGGCATTCGGTTGAGTTTGAATTTCGACTGAACGCACAATTGGAAAAATTTTGGGAGGCCAAAACATATGTTTCTAGGGCTTTTAACAGCGTCTGTCATGGCCAAAGGCCATGAGTCTTGTAGGGCTCGTCGAAAGCTTCGATTTGATATATTATGGGCCCCATTTGGAATAACAAAGGAAAAGTTACAGTCAAAATAGTGATCAATCTTTTTTGAACTTGAATTTTTTGGAGACTCCTTTTGATTGGCGACTCTCTTCCTTCTTGTAAACTCCTTTTGCTTGTGGAACACCATTAGCTATATAAACTCTTTCTTTTACTTCCCCTTTTGAATTCTTGAAGAGTCCTAGGTTATAAATTGGGGCATTTTGCTTTTTCCTTTCTTTAATAGGATTTAAAAAACCCTAGGCTATAAATAGAAAACTCCTTCTTCATTCTACCCATTTCATATAATTTTGAGAGAGGGAGGTAGATATTTTCTTGAAATCTTTTAAGAACACATAGGTGAGACTTTCGAGTTTGAGAACTTCGATCAATGTCGACTAGAAATGAGTTTGTGAATCTTGGTAGAGAACTCAAAGAAATCAACTTGTGCCCGAAGAGGAGAGGGAGTTGTTGGGCGTTGGAGTAGAGGCGTCATGGGCACCCGCTGTTCGTACAGGCAAAGCAAGGGAGGCCTTGTGCAAGCAGGCTGGTCATGCAAGGGAGGCAGGCGGCCTGGGCGAACAGACCAGGGATGCCGACGTTGGTTTGGAGGCCTTGGGCGGGCTAGGCGCGCGAGTGGAGGAGAGAACAACTGGCCTGGGTGAGAAGGCTACAATGCCTTGGGCGAGCAAGCTGCAACCCCTTGCGCAAGCAGGTTACAGTGCCTTGGGCGAGTAACGCCTTGGGCGAGCAGGCAGTCGGGTCCAATGGGGGAGTCCATCCAAGTGAGCCAATTCGTGCCCATGGGCTGGGCGAGCCTAGTTCTAGAGTCAGGAGACTGTGTACGCCAGACACTTTTGGTGGTGATGATCCGGCTCCTTCAAATGCAACTTCTCCAAATCAGATTTCTCCAGGCCTCCCTGATAGTGCCTCTGACAACCCTTCACGCCCTCGCAACAAAAAGCAACGAGGAAAGGTAGCTCTTGACGACAATGGATCCAAAGTAAGTTCAATTTCTAGCATGCTCAATACTGATGGTGAGATTATGCGGGTTGTTTTTGCTTATAACATTCCTCCAACGAAATTGTGTCGTCGAGTTGAGATGGGTGAGCCTGCTTGTGATGACTCCTCTAGAGACATTGTTATTTATAAAGAGATGCGTATGGTTGGGCTTAGGTTCCTGATGTCTTCTTCTATTTTTCGTATTCTGCATTACTTTTCATTGGCACCAGGGCGGTTGGGGTCCAACGATTGGAGAGTTTTGTAGGGTTTTCTGGCATTGTGGAGGAAGGTACATCATAAGGATGCCTCTCCTAACGAGCGTTATGCAACTTATAATTTGAGTGAGACTTCTACTCATAATTGAGGCTAGTACTATTTTACTATGAGAAGAAGGAAGTTGATTACTAAATTGCCCTCCAACTATCACAACTAGAAGTCTCGTTTCATATTTGTTGGCAGAGAGTAGGTTTCAGATGCTGATAGGGCTTTGGTACCAATGGGATGGGGTGCTCCTAAGAAAGTTGATATGCCTTATATACTTACGTTTTTCTCATCGCATTCCTTATAGGTTATGTACTCATCACATTCCTTGCAGGTTCTTATGTGCTCTCAAAGGACCAAGAGTGAATGTTGCAGGTTGTGAGGGCTTATCCTGTAAAGGACTTTGGAGCTCTCATGCTCAAAGATAGTAAAGTCAATGGTTCTCCTACAGTCGGTGCTAGGGTTGGTGCACCCTCGAGATCTGATGGCTCCTTCTTGAAGAGAAAATGTAAGTTGATTCTCTTGTACTTTCGTCCTTTACTTGGTTTCTTATCTAGATAACACTTTATTTCCTTTGCAATGGATAGAATGGTGGTTGGGTCCCGTTACTCTAGTAGGAGCACTCCTCTTCCTAAGGTGGCGAGGATGAGCGATGCTTTGACGAGCTCCTCTCAAGTGACCCCTCCAGTGGTGCCTCCTTGGTCGGCGACTCCTTCAGATATGATTGCTACTCCAGAGACTCCCTTGTCGACCACTCCTCCTGCCCCTCATTCATCAACTCCTCCTGTGGTAAATTCTATAGGGGCACCTACTCAAATTGGCTCCATGTTGGGTAATGCGCAAGTCATCAGGGATCGACTTGGGAGATTTGTATTTCCTCCTGACGTTAATGAGATTAGTGCTCTGGGCACTCAGGAAATTATCAACACCTTTTTGGAAGGTCTGGCTCACGTAAGGGTTTGTTGTCTCTCTTTCTCCAGTCCCTCCTAATGCGTTTGACATTCCTTTGCCTTTTGTCTTTTTCAGGTTTCAACTGCATCTGTATGCTTGTTTTCAAGGGCCCATTGTTACTGCCAGCTGAAGCATGGTCATGAAGCTGTGCAAAAGGAGCTTCTTGCTACTTTGGGGAGGATTGTTGAGCTTGAGGCTACTGATAGGGCTTCCCAGGCTGAGCTTGTGATGACCCATGAGAAGGCTGCTTGCACGAGGGCTAAAGTGGAGCTTTCGGCGACCCGCGAGAGGGCGACTAGCCTTGAGACTGAGCTTTTGGTGACCCGTGAAAAGGACGCGCTCAGAGAGGCTTAGCTTGTGGAGACCCGCGAGAGGGCTGCACTCAGAGAGACTTCTTACTTGAGAGCGGAGGCAGAGGTGAAGGCAGCTCACGAGAGAAATTCTCGGGCAGAGGCGGATCTGTTATTGGCTTGTGAAAGAGCCGTCAAGGCTGAGAGTAATTTGGAGATTGGCCTTGCGAATGCCTTTATTGATGGTTATAAGGAGTTTCGAGAAAAGATTTATGTTGTTTTCCCTGATATTGATCTTTCAGGCTTCGTGCCATATGAGGCGCCTAATGATAGTGATTGAGGCTTTAATGATGCTGAGGATGATGAGGAAGAGGAGGATGATGACCATGAGAGCAGTTAGAGTGTTGGGGACTTTTGATTTTTTTTTTTAGATAGGCAGTTTGTAGCCTTGCTTTTGTAAAAGTGATTTTTTGCCACTGATATTCTTTTTGAAATAGAATGCAAAGAACTTTTGAAACCAACTTGAAAAATTTTATTCATTCACTACTTATTTTAAGCAATAATGGGTAATAACCCCAAAAAAGATACAAAAAATAAAATCAAGTTCTCCAACTGTTTCTACTCTACTAAGGTGTCATTGGTAGTACATCTTCAGGTGCTCAGCATTCCACGAATGAGGTAAGACCTTCCCTCAGAATTCTAGATCTTGTAAGTGTTTGGCCTTACCATTTCTGTTATGAGGTAAGATCTCTCCCAGTTTGGTTCCCTTCTCGTGAATCCTTTGTGTCGAGAATCACTTTCTTGAGGACCAAGTCTTCTGGTTGGAAGGAATGAGGTTTCACCCTCGAGTTAAAGTATTTCTTCATGCGACGCTTGTACTCCACATTGCAAACCATGACCAGCTCCCTTGCCTCCTCTATCAAGTCGAGGTTGATGCGGAGTCCTTCCTCGTTGATGATGGGATCGTAGTGTTGGACTCTTAGAGAATGTACCTCAATCTCCATAAGAATGATTGCCTCAGTTCCTAAGGCGAGGGAGAAGGGGGTTCCTCTAGTTAGGGTTTCGACGTCATTCGGTAGGCCCATAGTACGCTTGGGAGTTCGTCAACCCAAAGACCCTTCGCTCTTCGAGCCTTGTCTTTAAGTTGCGTAAAACTATTCTGACCATGACTTCTGCCTGTCTGTTTGTTTGCAGGTGCGCTAGGCTAGATTGAGAATGCTTTATCTAGAGGTTGGAGCAGAAAGAGTTCAAGAGCTTGTTGACGAATTGCTTAACATTGTCACTAACAATGGCGTGGGGTATCCCAAAGCGGCAGACCAAGTTTTTCTAGATAAAGTCTTTCATTTTCGCATCTGTTATCTTTGTCAAGGGCTCGGCCTCTGCCCACTTAGTGAAGTAGTCTACGACTACCACTATAAACTTGCATTGTCTTTTGCTCAGAGGTAGGGAGCCTAGGATATCGATGCCCTATTTGGAAAAGAGTCACCGACTCATGATGATTGTCAACTCCTCTGGCGACTGTCTAGGCATAGTGGTGAAGCGCAGACACTTGTCACACTTCCTGGCGAACTCCTAAGCCTCCCTTACCATGCTAGGCCAGAAAGTAGCCATGTCTGAGTGCCTTATGGATGAGGGAGTTTCATCCAGCGTGATTCTCACAAACTCCTTCATGGATCTCCCACAGGGCATAGTTAGCTTTTTCGACTGAAAGGCACCACAATAATGGTAAGAAGTAACCTTTCTTGTATAAGGTGTCTTGTAAGATGGTAAACTTGGAGGCTCTCATCCTGAGCTTCCTGTCTTTCAGGGGGTCATTTGGCAATAAGTTCTCTTGGAGGTATGTCCTTATCGGGGTCATTTAGTTTGATTTGGCAGACGCACAGTTGACGTTTGTGGCTTCCACATCTAGTCTGCTTGGTTTAAACTAGTGACCGATAAATGTTGGTCCTGGTGAGACTTCCAAGGATAAGGCGAGCCTGACGAGGGCATCGGCGGCCATGTTGTCCTCCCTCGGGATATAGCAGATCTGGAAGTGGTGGAACTTAGTAAGCAAGGTTCGCACCATAGCAAAGGTACTCCTGCATTCTGGCTCATTTTGCCTCAAACTCTCTCTTCACTTGGTTGACTATAAGTTGGGAATCACTATAAGTGACAAGGTGTTGGGTTTCCATTTCGATTTCCATCCTTAGACCAGAGATAAGGGCTTCATATTCCGTCTCATTTTTAGAGGCGACGAAGTGGAGCTTCACAACATACTTGATGGGAATGCTATCGGGGCTGATCAAGATTAGGCCTGTTCCACCTCCTTCGTTGGTCAAGAATCCATCTATATAGAGCTTCCAGAGGAGTAGAGAGGAAGGCTCAGAGGTCACTGTGGGATCTTGGGTGCTTGGGTGTTTGGCCTGGGCGCCTGGGTATCCTCGTCGGGTGTCAGATTGTTTTGCATGCCTAGGCTCGACGTTTGAGTGTCCGAATATGTTGAAGTTTGCTGGATTGTGGAAGGCTCGTTGCTCTGCTCCTCTGCTCATGCGAGTTCCACAATAAAATCTGCCAAGACTTGTGCTTTGATGGCCGCCCTTGGTTGGTACTGGATATCGAACTCGCCCAGTTCCACTGTCCACTTAAGGAGTCTCCCAGACACATCCGACTTTCTCAGAACTCTCTTCAGAGGCTGGTCCATGACAACAACAACGGTGTGACTCTGAAAATAATGTCGTAGAGGCCTTGCTATTGAGATCAGGTTGAGCGCCATCTTTTCTAGCCCTGAATATCTGATTGTTGCTCATCGGTATGCTCTGCTCACATAATAGATGGACTTTTGTACTCTATTGTTGTCTCTGACGAGAACGGAGCTTACTACCGATGAGGAAGTAGAAAGGTACAGATATAAGATTTCACCTGGTGTAACATGTGAGAGGAGGGGAGGCGTAGTCAAGTAGGATTTGAGCTTTTAAATGGCTTCATCTGCATCAAGTCCCCATTCGAATTTGTCTCCTGAGGTCGTAGCAATCATCGGTGTTGTGGTCGTGGTCACGATGGAAGCGACAATATTTGTTCGAATTCTTGCGATTTGGGGGAGACTTCATCCTCCTTGGCCATTTTATTGTGGGGTCATCCTAAATCTCGAATAGGATGTGCCCGATAGCAACATTGAGAGGGGTGAAGGCTTGTCATTCTCTCTGAGGAACAAGACCAAGATGGTCTTTGGCGGGTACCCTCTCTGTCCGGGTGCGCTTGTTGCCACTCTCCTTCTTGTCATCCATGTCTCTCTCCTTTCTCTTCTCCCTTGTTTTGGAGGACTCACCTCGTCTGGCCCTTGTGGTGTCCTCAATATTCATGTATTTTTTAGCTTTTGTTAGCAGCTTTGGCATGTTCTTCGGTGGGCGCTTCATCACTAAGAAGAGAAAGTTTGATGACTAGAGGTCTCCCAAGAAGGAGATCATGGTGACTTTATCATTAGGCTCCTCGATCTGAAGGACCTCCTCGTTAAAACGAGTGAGGTAGCTCCTTAGGCTCTCATCTTGGTCCTGTTTTATGCTGAGTAGGTGGGTGACAGGCTTTTGGTGGCGGCGTTCTCCAATGAAATGCGACATGAAGGACCTGTTTAGCTCAGCAAAGGAGCCAATGGAGGCTGGGGAGAGCTTGGCAAAACATTGTCGGGTTGATCCCTTCAAGGTAGTTGGGAATGCCCTACACATGATTTCGTCGAGGACGTTGTGCAACTGCATTAAAGTTTTGTAAGTTTTCAGGTGATCAAGTGGGTCTCCGGAACCATCAAAGATTTCGACATATAACATTTTGAATTTCTGGGGAAGAGGGTAATTTATCACATCTGGCACAAAAGGTGTGTCAGTTCGCCTAACAAGGTAGTCCACGGTCTCCGGTCTTTAAGCCTTCATGGCGTTAAAGACGTCACCCAGTTGATTTTGTACTTCTTTTATTTTTCATCCCAGTGATTGGGAGCTCTTTTGAAATTGTCGTGAAAATAACTTTCATGCTCCACGCTTTGATTTTTACCCTCATCTTTTTGGAAAAGAGAATCTCCACCATGAGAAGCAAGAGTTGGAGGTGGAGGTGGAGGTCCCTCATGGTGAGCTCCCCTGTGTGGGACGCCCAAGTGGGGAGCTCCTTGACCCCCAGGGCGCGAAGCTCCTCTGGCTTGGGGTCCAATGGGTTGTGCTCCTCCTTGTTGTCCGACGAGCATCAGCTACAAGATTTGCTGGTTCTGAGCCACAAGCTGCTGCATTGTCTCCAACATCTGTTGTGTATTTGGAACAGGATTAGTTGGTGGAGGAGCAACCTCCTCTTCTCGAGGTGGATTATCCTCAGGCTGATTCATCGATCTGGTGGTAATCGTCATAGGTACAGCAAGAAAAGTGATTAGATGAGAATTTTGTTGATTTTTACAAACGGCGTTAAACTGATGATGCACAAATTGGGTTTGCACACCACCTGTCAAGTGATTGATAATTAATGCAGTAGTAAAATAGAGAGACACAAGCAAGATAAGGATTTATAGTGATTTGGTCAACGTGACCTACGTCCACTTTAAATGCTAGGGTCGCGGGGGTATTTTATTACTTCAAGTGTGTAGGGAGAGCAAAGAGTTACAAGCTGAGAGAGCTAGGAAAGATGTGCTCGACTGAATTTGTTCTGCCCCCCAAGTGTTGACGGGACTTACAATTTATAATCGTCTCTTAACAAATTGGGGTGACTTAATAGTAACTAAATAGTTAATCTGGTGGTGTTGGCGACATCTTCTCAACGGATGAGATAGTTATGGTGCTCTCCATAAGATTCGGTCAAAAGATGAAGTGGAAGTTAACTCTTTCTAATGTAACTCCTCAAACTCTGATGAACTTGATTGAACGTGGAGCACTTTGGACTGGACTAACTGAATCTCTCCTAAATCGAGCTCTTAACTTAAATTAAACTTATAACATGAATTGAGCCTTGGAGCTTGGCCCATCAATGCATAGCCCATCAATGCATATGATAGTGATAACGCATCAAGTCGAAGCTTAAAAAGAAACAGTCGGAAAACGCACACTTCCATGGATAACCAATCACACCGACGACATCGCCAGAGCAACTCTCAGCATTCAGCAACCAAAATTAAGCACTGGGATCCATGCACCGATATTTGGGTCCTATTGTAATAGAGCATCATGAACTTCTGCGTACACATATACTAAAGCAAGATGAAATAAGTGTAGATTAAACTGAAGCAAAGAAGTAAGAACATAACCCAGAGCATTACTACCATCCATAATAAGAAGTATTGAATCATAAGCTGAATTTCCCAAGCCAAGCCAGCCAGAAAGAACATGCGACGAGGTTTAAATAAGAAGACGACAAAACAAATGTGAATCATCCTTATATAGTTCGCTGCAATTTTACATTGAAATTCAATTCTCGTACAATAAAATAAGAACCAAGAAAAAAACACAAATCAAGGAGAAAAATGAAGGACAATGAGAATAAAACTAAACCTTCCCTCGTAACACAAATGACCTAAAATAGTCACAAGCCGAATCATAGGCAAATGACTGACAAGCAAACAAAACTACCACCTAAAATTCATCGCCAGCCATCCAACACCAATGATGGCTTGGCTCCAAAAATCTAAAAGAAAGCACATCATGGTTCAAACTTATAACCTCAAGCATTCAATTATAGCAGTATCCTCTATCTAGCAATACCCCAAGCTTCAAATGCAACCAATCTGAATTCGCATGACTCAGGACCTCGCAAAGAAGACGACAAGGACATAACACCACCCAACTCAGAAGCATTTCCGATGGACAATAGCTGGACCAGATTCATCATATTCACCCTTGGATATCCACATCTGCAAAATTATAAAAAACATAAGCATGGCAGCTTCAAAAGTATTATGAAACTATAATGCCATCATTATTTCTGTACAATTCGAAACCTTTTCTCTTCTTTCCATTTAATACCCATTTAGCAACCAATTAGAGGCTGCTGGCACAAGTACACACATTCAGACATGAGCAGGGGCGCACACACAATATATACCTGCTGGAAGGTGCTGAGAGAAGCTAAAATGGATCCTCCAATCCAGACACTGTACTTCCTTTCAGGAGGTGCCACCACCTTGATCTTCATGCTGCTAGGAGCAAGGGCAGTGATTTCCTTGCTCATACGATCAGCGATTCCAGGGAACATGGTTGAGCCACCACTGAGCACAATGTTGCCATAAAGATCTTTCCTAATATCAACATCGCACTTCATGATGGAGTTGTAGGTGGTTTCATGAATTCCAGCAGCTTCCATTCCAATGAGTGATGGCTGGAATAGGACTTCTGGGCAGCGGAACCTCTCTGCTCCAATAGTGATCACCTGCCCATCTGGCAACTCATAGCTTTTCTCTACAGAAGAGCTGCTCTTGGCAGTCTCCAACTCTTGTTCATAATCCAGGGCAATATAAGCAAGTTTCTCCTTCATGTCACGAACAATTTCCCGCTCTGCAGTTGTAGTGAAGGAGTACCCTCTCTCAGTGAGGATCTTCATCAAGGCATCTGTTAGATCACGACCTGCAAGGTCCAACCGAAGGATGGCATGGGGAAGGGCATAACCTTCATAGATTGGCACTGTGTGGCTGACACCGTCACCAGAATCCAAGACAATACCTATTCAAATTCAAACACCCAAATATTAATTTTATATACAGAAGACACAAATGCACTTGTGCAGAAAAAATGTATTCAGAAAATGCAGTAAAAATATACGTGCAGAGAAACCCTGGAAAATTAGTCCAAAAATCCAACAAAAACTGTGCTATAGAAGTATCAGTACAAACCTGTTGTACGACCACTGGCATAAAGAGACAGAACAGCCTGGATGGCAACATACATGGCAGGGACATTGAACGTCTCAAACATTATCTGGGTCATCTTCTCCCTATTGGCCTTGGGGTTCAGCGGTGCTTCTGTTAGTAGTACAGGGTGCTCTTCCGGGGCAACACGGAGCTCGTTGTAGAAAGTGTGATGCCAGATCTTCTCCATATCATCCCAATTGCTGACAATGCCGTGTTCAATTGGGTATTTCAATGTGAGAATACCTCTTTTTGACTGTGCTTCATCACCAACATAAGCATCCTTTTGCCCCATCCCAACCATTACACCAGTATGTCGAGGTCGGCCAACAATACTGGGGAACACAGCCCTTGGAGCATCATCACCAGCAAATCCAGCCTGCAGATTTCAGAAGAAAGTAAGCCTCAACTCTTGGGCATTTAAAACAAAAGTCACCAAAGATAATGCCTAAAGGAGATAGGCCATGTTATTTTTCATTCAAAGGGAACAAATCTCTCAATAATTGAAATAGTCGAGAAAGTAACACATTTTATCAAAATCCTAAATGCAAATTTACATAAAGAATTGAGGGAGTAAAATTAGGGTCTTTCAAAAGAAATAAAACTAACCTTAACCATTCCAGTTCCATTATCGCAAACAAGGGGTTGAATGTCCTCAGCATCAGCCATCTTTTATAACCTCACTAACAGAAGATGGTGTGAGGGTCTATGAAAAAAAAACATAAAATTTGCACTATTCAAAGTAATATAAAACACAGGTTATACATTTCTGTATTTAGTCACATTTCATCAACAACTAGTAATATTTGAAAAAAATAAATAGTCCTAAATACTGTAAAACACAAATATAATACCAACTAATTTAACAGATCGAACAGGTTTTTTATTTTTATTAGGAAAAGTGCAAACTACTTATGGTAGTTAAACTGATATGACACCAAAGGGTAAGCACTAAGCACAAAGCGGGAACCAACTCCCAAGCTAATACTAGATGAAAAGCACCCAATATGAAAGCTGAGATTTGTAAGAGATCATGTTCAATAATGCCCTAAATCATGCTGTTCCATCTGAGATGACATTGTCCATCACCAATCCATTCCATTTCTAAACTAAGTCACCATCACTATGTCATTAATTTCAAAAGTGTCAATTATAACATCAGTTGGAAATTTGTTCTTGCAATTTTTCAAAGCTCAGACAAAAAAAAACAACTAGATCAACATTAAAATTCACAAAAGGCAGGATCTTGATCTACTATAAGTCAAAAAATTCTCACAAAAAATTTTATTTGAGAACAAGCTCTGATGAAATATAAGTCAGATGAAAAATTACATCCCCACTATCAAAGCTAACAATCTCTGATGAATTATAAGTCAGCCTCAGAATTTTCTTTCCAGATGAAACAAAATAATGCAAGATCAAAACAGCAGTATTGAACAGAACAGAGAGCCGGGAATCACAGGACAGAGAGAAAAATTCAAATCCATTAAAATCCACCCACCAAATTTTACAAGATTCCAAGCTTTCATTTCTTTTCCTACAACTGTCTGAGAATAAACAGAAAAACCCAAAAGACCATAATCAAATTGAGCAGTTTTGGCTTATCAGAGAACTTGAAGCTTTCATTTTTCTTTCTTCCTTGCAATTTATTAGCCATAACTACAACAATTACACACAAAAATTAAAAAATTAACTGTGAGATCGAGAATAATCTGATCTGGGTCGCCACAAATACAGATCAAAATGTCTAAATTGGTGGAAAATAGATCTATATCAGAGCGATCATCAAGATGAACATACAAAATTTTTAGGAGAATCTAACAGATTGCAATGTAGTTACCTGTTTGAGTAGAGAGACGGTGAGAGAGAGAATCTAAATGGGAAAGCTCACTTTTTTCACACTACAGAGCCTGAGCAGAGGAATGTATGTCCGTGTGACTGTGTCTGTGTGGGAATGCTAAAGAAATAAAAGATTCCTAGCTTTAGGAAAAAGCTAAATTGAAGTGAAATGCAAATGAAATGAAGTCCAAATTCACTCTCTCGTTATTGGGTGATCCACTGACCTGTTGTTTGGTTGTAAAGAAAAAGGCAGCCAGATACGAGAAAAGGAATCTCGGGAGTTTTAAAGTTAAATTTTTTGAGGTGTGCAAAATTTTGGATGCTATCGGTCGGTCTAATAGTCACTCAATTGTTTTTTAACTACTAGTATTGTTTGACGTGCATTTTGGATGAATAATTTAGAATGGTAATATTGCCTACAGAAAACTACAAATAAATAGTTTATATTTAAATTCAGAAGCGTACTATTGTGTTAAGGATTTTTTTCAAAAGATTTTTAAACATTTTGACAATTCTAAATTTTAATTAATTTATTTATTTGTAAAAAATACGTATCTAATATTATATACACTAGTTGGCACTCCGTACGATACACATAATTTGTTATCTCTTTCTATTATCGTCTTGCTATCAAACTTTCCGTTATCATAATATCTTTAGACAATTTTGAAGTAAGAAAGATGATTGAAAGTTTAAATTTTAAAGTAATTTAAAGAAAGAGGGTGGAAGTAGTTACAAAAAATATATGTAATATTTTGATTGAAGAAAACTAATTAAATATTTCAAAATTCTAATAAATTAGCATTTAGAACTGAAAGCCTTCTGAAGGTCTCTCATCCCTAATTTGATTGTTTTATAGTGTAGCAAGATTTGTAGAGAGAGAGATATGTGAATGAAAATGATTTTATGAAATTTGAATTTATAAGTTAAGTGACGTCTATAAGGATGAATAAATATTTATGTCCTTTTAAGTTATTGAAGGACTAGTAATTGCATGTACTTGAAGGCACTATATAACTCGTGAAAAAAAAAATTGCAAGGAATTGTTCACGCTCCAATACATTGTATAACACAAAATAACCTATCAAGAAAATTGAAAAAAATTGCAAATCAATATGAGCCATTTTTTCAAAAAAAAAATCGACAAAAAGGATAATAATGTCATTAATTATTTTAATAAGGGTGTACTAATCAATTAAAATAAATTTAAGGTTAGAGACTTTTATTAGTAATATAGATACAAGTATAAATAAGTAAATCTATAATAGAATACGGTAATCTTATTGTGAAAAATATAATTCATAAATTAAAAGGCAACTACATAAAATTTGTAAAATAATAATCAAATATAATTTTATTTTACAAACTAAATTTTTTATTTTTAAAATGACTTAAAAAATTATCTTTCCACACTTAATATCTAAATTACCATAAAATCTCTATGTATTTAAATCTCTAAATTACATCTAAGATTACTTTTAATTATCTATGTATACATGTCAATTTTTATGAAATTTTTTGATTAATTATATTACTCTTTAAAAATATGTGCATTATTATAAATTTTAACAATATATTCAAAAAAATCTTCAAAAACTCCATCAATGTAATATTACTCATCTCATTTATAAAGATAACATTATGACAACATATGTATATTTTATTTTTCATCAAAATATTTAACCCTTTTATTTTTAAGATAAAAAAAATGTATATATAGTTTTACATGACTCTTTGGTCATAGTAAACTTTTTAAACTGTGTTAAGATTTTATGTGAAAATAGATTGTACTTGAATTTTTTTTTAATTTTAATATGTTTTATAATACATATTATAGCGTAGTATATTAAATCTTATTTCAATTGACTTAACTAATCCTAAATATAATAAGGTTTTAATATGATTGATATATTGATTATTATTTTTTTTATTTAATGATCTATAAGTGAAAATCTTAATCAAATTGATTTTAAAAAATTTAATTTTCAAATATTACCAAAAAATCACTTTCAATTATAAAATTCTAGAAAAAATAGAACTTTTATTATTTCTTCTTCTTTTTTTTTATCTTTTTTCTTAAAATTAGAACAACAAATCTTAAAATTGAATAAGTTGTAATAAATATATAGGAAGCGATGAGAAGTAAAATTTGCTAATAGAACGTAACAGCATGGAAAAAAACACAAGGGGCCTAGACCGGAAGAACACACAGACACTCTCTAAGGATGACATGAAGTATAGTCGCACCTCAACACCATTAAATTAATAACCAATTAAATATTCCAAAGAAAGTAAAGATAAAAGGAGCGTTTAGATTGTAGATCATAATTTTTTTTGTTTTTTCTTGTGTTTTTTGTAAAAAAAAAAAAGTTGGTTAGTTGTGACAAAATTTAAGTATAAAATAAAATTATTTTTTTTATCATTTTTTATTTCATATTAATCAAACACATAAAATTTAAAAATATATATATTTTTTCTATTTTTTACCATTATTTTACTAAACAAATGAACCCTTAACATGATGTTAAGGGTCACTAAACCACTTAGCTTGGTGATAAATTTAGAGTGCCGGGGGCGACTCATGATAAATGCAATGTTCAAATTCCAAAAGTATAATAAATATATTTATAATCATGTGAGATTGTTCAAGGAAAATGATAAGTGTAGTAAATTTATTAATTAAATTATATGAATCGTTAAATAAAGTGAAAATTCTAATCCATTTACAACCTACAACATTGGCATTTGGAGGGGATAATTGAAGAGTCCAAGTACCATTTTGAAGCAAGGTATTAAATTCGGTTGTTGAATGAGGTAAGTTGTTTTATTTTTTGGGTGCCCATGAGCCATAATGAATTTACTTTTATGATTATTTGTTTTATATAGAGGTAGTGAATTTTAATTAGTTTAAATTTAGTATTTAATGTTTTATACGGATGTTGATTTATGATTGTAGCGTGATTTTAAAGAGGACAAAATATGTACGTTCAATCGAGTAGTTAACAAGTATGCTTTCAAGGACATAATTTTATGTCATTTAGTTATTTCTAACAGGTAAATTTTTTTTAGTTCATTTGGGAATTGAAACTTGAATAATAAAAATTAAAAACTAAAATTGTTTGAAAGTTGAATTTAAACATTTATAGTAGGGTTATTATTAGTTAACTAAAGCTAACGGTAACTACCCGTGCCTATTAAAACAATCATGCACAGGTGTTTTATCTAGCTGCAATGTTATGTTAAAACGTTTATGTTTGTGTGTTAACACAGCTGCTCACAACCATTGTGTATCCAAATACGTTGAATACTACACAATGGACAACGTCACCATTTTTGGTCACATAAGTTATTAACTTCATAATCCCTTTTGTTTTTCAATTTTTTTAGTGACACTAATTATTTCATAATCTACTTTTGTGTTGAGTGTATTAGTGCGTGTGTGCATGTTTGTTGTTGTGTGCATATGCGATGTGTGTGTTATATGTGTGCGACGAATGTGATGTGTGTGCGTGTATATGTGCGATTTTGTCATTGTGTGTGTGAGTTGAAAGACAAAGAGGATGAAGGGTGTGTGTGTGTGTGTGATGAAAAGGGGTGGGGAGTGCATATAGAGAGAGAGGAAAAAAAAGGGAGGTACTTGGGCAGAGAGAGGAATATATGGCAGAGGAGCAATCTGTTGCATGTGTGTGTTTGACTGTGTGTATGTGAGAGAGAGAGAGAGAGAGATAGGTATCTGATCGAAGAGGAGCAATGGCAGAGCGAAGGAAGAGAGAGAGAGAGATGACACCTAGCTTGGGAAGGAGATAACATCCGGGGCTTGGGTTGGGTGTTTGACTAGGTGGGTGGTGGGTGTAGTTAACTTGGACGAGATTTGATTTTTGTGTGGAATGTGTTGTGAGTCGTTAGATTAAGTTTGATGAATTTAGATAAAATTTAAACCATTTAATTTAAAGAGAATTAAATATGAACCGTTCTTTTAATTTTTCAATTTTAAAGAGATAAAAAGATTCAAATTCACCTATATCTTATTAGTATAGATTGATAACAAGTTTAATTATATTTGGCCATCAATTTGACTTTGATTAACAAATTTTTTTTCATTTATAAAATTTGAATTTAAAAAGTAAATCAGTTTTTTTGCATCTCAAAAAAGTTTACAAAAACATTTTTTTTAATGTTTTTGATAATTATTTAGTACTATTTGTATTACTATTAGTTTTCTACATCACTATGTCCTCCTGATGACATGTGAATATACCACTATTCCTGATGATATACCATTCCGTGAGGAAAAATGGCTTCAATATCATATAGAAAAAAAAGTTGTCATGTGATTAATCAAGAAAGAGTGTAGTAGACTATATTGAACTGCATAAATTCGAATTGAATCATTTTTTTTGAGTAAATTACACATATGACTCTTAAATTATAATTTTTGTGTCAATTAAGCTCTTAAATTTTTTTTTTTGTCAATTGAGTTCCTGAACTCTTTAATTGTGTAAATTAAGCATTTTTTTTCGTCTCCGTTAAAGTGTCACTCACGTGACTATATGACACAAAAAGACGAAAAAGCTTAATTGCACAATTCGAGAGTTAAAAGGCTCAATTGACACAATAAAAGTTTAGACGCTTAATTGATACAAGGGTTATAGTTTGAGGATTATATGAGTAATTTATTGCACTTATTTATGTCACGCAGAGACAGAAAAAATGACTCAATTAACAAAATTAGAGAGTTCGAGAGTTCAATTGACACACAAAAAAAAGTTCAAGAACTTAATTGACATAAGAGTCATAGTTTGATGACTATATGAGTCCATTTAGATGTATTTGTTTGGAGATAAGTCCTGCAAGAAAACTTGCAAGGGGCTAAGTCCATGTTTAAAATTATATGTAATGACTTAAATCTATTTTTTATTTTTTTATATCAAAAATATTTTTCTTTGAAAGGAAGTTAATTTTTTCTCTTTCATATCTATCTATATCCATATATAGGTTAAGAATTTTACTAACATTAAAATGTTTCCTTTCTCTGAGGTTAGGTATATATATATATATATATATATATATATATATATATATATATATATATATATATATAATATATATATATATATAATAACATTAAAAAAAATAGTAACATTCAAATACATAAAAAAGTTACTATGAATTTGAATAGTAAAATTCAAATTCATGTTACTATTTTTTTTATTATGTTACTGTTTTTGTTTAGTATGTTACTGTTCATGTACTATTATTTTTGAGCATGTTACTGTTTTTGTTGACCATGTTATTACTATTATTTTCTTAATTATTAATATTTAACGTTACTATTTTTTTTTGAATATTACTATTTTTTGTATTTGAATGGTATTATTTTTTGCATTTGAATTTGAAAGAAATAATTATTGTTAAGTATGTTACAGTTTTTTTTAAGCATGTTACTATTTTTGTTGAACATGTTAATATTTTTGTTAAACATGTTATTGTTGTTATTCTTTAAAAATATTAATATTGAATGTTTCAATTTTTTTTATGTTTAAATGTTACAATTTTTTTTGTGTTTAAATGTATTATTTTTTGTGTCTAAATCATAAATTTTTTTTGTATTTAAATTTTATTATTTTTTATTTTTAATGTTGCTATATATATATATATATATATATATATATATATATATATATATATATATATATATATATATCTCCTATCTTCCATGAATTCCGCATCTAGTTCATATTTGGTATCAGAGCCATTTGACGGCCTGGTGTATTATCTCTGAAATTTCATTTGAGTCATCTAACTCAGTTTGAAATCTTTATCTGTTTCATCTTTTAAATTCATTTGTAAGTAGATTCGCACCCTATCACTCAACTTTAATCCAGACCCTCAAGAGTACGTAAGCCTCTTTTTGTCCCAAGTGTAAGTCCTAGAGTTGGCAGACAGGGATCTTAGGCGAGAAGTTGAGAGAATTTGGAGCCAGATTAGGGGGTATGTATAGTGTCGTCATACTTACATATAAATTTAAAATTTGATAACAATTCAGATTTTAAAATGAGTAGATTATTCAGATCTAATTCTAGAGCTAGTACATCTAGATCTTCAGATTATTCTATGCCACATAGAGTAAATGAGGAAGAATTAGAAATAGAAGAAACTAAAACAGACTGGAAAAAATGGAATATTCCTCCAGTTAAAGAAAAAAAATATTTATAGCACAACTTGAGTTCAGAAAACCTTTAGTGAAGAACACCAAGTTAAAACTGTTGAACAAGTTCATCCTCTCAGGAAAGAAGATGAGCTTTGTGAGCTCCTCACTAAGGAGACTCTCAAAAAACACAAGACTAAAAGATTTAATTTTATCCACATAGGTCTTGTCCAAGTGGCCATTAAACCACTTATCACTCAAGGCAGGAATGCTGCTGCCTTACTAGCACTACGAGATGCAAGGTTTCTGGATTAGGAACCCAGTGTCTTGGGAATCATGGAGACAGGACTCCACAAAGGTCCAGTCTACTTTAACTGCTTCCCTGACTTCACCCTTGATCTCCATTGTCCTAACACCCACATGGCACTAACTCTTGGTATCCGTCTTACAGGCGATATTACCAGGTTAGTAAAAAACACTAGTTCCATAGTACTTATTTACAGGATTTATTACAAGTGTATTCGTACTAATCTTAATGTACAATGCCTTGACCCAAATCCTAAAGGAAGTACTATGTTAATACAAGCCAGTTCTGCACAGACCAACATCCAAATTCCAAAGCAGATACTTTGGAAAGATGTGACCTTACCAGAGTCTTGGACCATGCAGAATGAAAATTTTGATAAAGAATCTAGTACCGAGTCAACTACAACTGATCTGGAGACTATCAGACAGCTCCCTAATGGATCGGTTAAAATATCTTTTGATACTGCTAGATCCAGTAGATCTAGTAGATTCACTCCCAGGCATGATCAGGTTTCTGAAGGAAGGAAATCTGATTTCTCATCTGTTTCCCATAGAGACAGAGAGATTGCCAGCGAACTTGACCATAGGTTAAAAGGAATCGCTAATTCCTCTGACCCAGTAGCTAGGCCAGTATACACTCCCATAAGTGTCCCCATTAAGGTCTAGATACACAGAATTTAAACAAACAGAGAATGATGAATTCACTCCTTCACCTTCTCTGTCACCCACTGCTAGTGCTTTTGATGGAAATGTAGCATCCAGCAAAATCCATCAATTATACACTATCACTAGGGAAAAAGAATTCTTTATGCCTGATATTCACAAGTTAAAAAAACAATTCAAAACCCCTGAGAACAGACCTCTTAGGAAAGCTTTTGAATCTTTACCTTGTAAAAATCAAGACAAAATAAAGAAAGCATGGATTTCTTTAATGTATAAATTAGAATCTGAAATTGCTTTAGAAGACTACTTAAAAAACTTCCACAAAGAAGTAAAAGTAGTAACTCAGCAAAATTGGAAAACAGAATCTGCCGTGGTAACCTCTAGTCACCCACCAGCAGAAACTATTGAAATAAAATATGCTACCAAAACTGTTACTGCTACTCCCTTTAAGATTCCAATTTTAGAATCTGAAAAGAAGATAGTTGAACAGGTCAATTTCACCAACCAAAGCCTAATCACTATAGGTAAACAGTTGGATAAAATTGAAACTAAAATAGATGAAATTAAACCATCTTCAGTAGAAAGACCTCTAGTCAACCTACCTGAAGAAAGAAAGAATTTAGGTTTAAAAGATAAAAACCTAATTCAACAGATTGATGCACTCTTATCTAAGAAGGAATCTACCAGTACTTCCCAGATAACTGTCATCAACCAAACTGAAGAAAGTTCAGAGTCTAATACAGAATCTAGTAGTCCAAAAGACACCATTGATTCTGACTCTGAAATAGAAAACTTAGAAAATCAGTTTAGGGATCACAGTATGACCCAACCTGATTCTAAAATCAATGCACTGGTTAGAGTCCCTACCAGCTCCACAAAGAACTGGTATTCCAGACCTACTCCACCAGATCTTCAGTATGAAGAAAAAAAATGTGTTGAATCAATTTTCTGTTCAGTCTAACAGACTCTATGAATGGAACATAGATGGTCTAAGTGAACAGGAAATTCTTAACAAGATTAGTCATCTATCCATGGTATTAAATAATTATATGACCAATCTAGATAGCCCTGAACCTGAGATTGTCAAACTAATAGTTTCAGGATTCACAGGTGTTCTTAGAAATTGGTGGGATAATTATTTAACCCAGGAACAAAGAGACAGTATCATTAATGTTGTTCTTAGAGATGATGAAGGCATTCCAATCTTTGATGAAAGGGTTGGAACAGCTAGACCTGATGGTTGTAATACTCTTATATTCACCATCATCAAACACTTTGTTGGCACTCCTAGTAGCATTACTGCTAGGATCCATGACCAATTGACCAACCTAAAATGTCCCACACTTAGTGACTTTAGGTGGTATAAAGATGTCTTTGTTTCCCGTGTTATGGTCCGTCCAGACTGCCAAAAAGCTTTCTGGAAAGAAAAATTTGTTAATGGACTACCCAATCTCTTTGCCCATAAGGTAAGAGAAGCCCTTAGCAAAGACACAAGAATCATTGAATATGATAGTCTTGCTTATGGAGAACTCATTAGCACCATCCAAAATGTAGGATTAAAATGGTGTGTTGATCTGAGAATCAATAAGCAATTAACAAATGAAAAACATAAGGCTAAATATGAATTAGGAAATTTTTGTGAACAATATGGGTTACAGCCATTAGCTCCTTCCCATAAGAAACACAGAAAATCCAATCACATAAGCCTTATTCCAAAAATAAATCTTATCAAAGATTTTTCCCTCACCACAAAACTGCCAAAAGATCTAAACCTGAATCTTCCAGAAAACCTAGAAGAAAATTTAGATCCAAAAGGACAGATAACAAAGGAAAGGGGAAAGTCCAAGATAATATTACATGTTTTAACTGTGGAAAACCAGGTCACATTAGTCCTGAATGCCCAGTTAAAAAACAAGTCAAAAGATTAAATTTATCCCAAGATGATGAGGACAGAATCCTTGAAATCTTTAGGATAAATAATCTTGAAAGTTCTGAAGAATCGAATAGTCCAGTAGACACCTCAGACTCTTCAGATTATTATTCAACCTCTGATCACCCTGATAAACCTAAAATTAAAATAGGATGCTCTTGTCAAAAACAAGTCAGGGTAATCACTAAACAAAATGAAGAACACATACTTATAGACTTGATCTCCAAGATAGAAGATCCAGATCTAAAAGATAAGTATGTCAAACAGCTTAGAAACCTTTTCAGTAAAAAGGATAATAAGCAACCTGTTCTAGAAAAACCATTAATAAGCCTTAACAAAACTATGGAAAGATTTAGTAAGGAAAAGAAAAAAGAAATCACCTTACAAGATCTCCAGAGTGAAGTTAATAAGCTTAAACTAGAAATAAAAGATTTAAAAGCTCAAGACAAGAAATTTGCTGAAGCTTTAACTCTTTTAACAGACAGGCATTCTGAAAAATCCCAGGATTCTGATCCAGAAGATCAGACTGAAGATTTTACTAATCCTTTTAATCATCAAGGCTACACACAGGGGATACCAGTAACCTCCTCCTTTCAGACGGACACTTCTGGTGTAACTAACCTGCCTTCATTCCACGAAGGAGCCACTTCTAATGACAAAAGAATTAGTCTGATTAATTCTTTGACTGTCCAAAAATGGCATGTTGAAGTAAAATTAATTATTAACAACAGTTATCATATTACTGTTATTGCCTTATTAGACACTGGAGCAGATGTAAACTGCATCCAAGAAGGATTAATTACAACCATGTTTTATGAAAAAACATTGGAAAGAATTAGTTCTGCTAATGACAGTAAAATGAATGTTAAATACAAACTTCCGAAAGTTCATGTATGTCAACAAGATGTATGTTTTGAAACATCATTCTTACTTGTCAAAGACATGACTGACTCTGTTATACTTGGTCTTCCATTTATATATCTTTTGTACCCTTTTAGTACAGATACAAATGGAATATCAACTAAACATTTTGGAAGAAAAATTGTATTTACATTTATTACCAAACCTGAGAAAAAACATTTAAGGCAGCTAAAAGACGTTTCTGTCTCACAGTCCCTTAATATTATAAACAGAAAGATTAAACAAGTGGAATTTCTTAAACAAGAGATTAACCACCTCAAAACTAAAGAAAATCTAACCAACCCAATCTTACAACAAAAGATTGATAGGTTTAAGGAAAAACTAGAATCAGAAGTTTGTTCCTCTCTTCCTACAGCATTCTGACATAGGAAGAAACACATGGTCAGACTTCCTTATATTAAAGGATTTAGTGAAGACAATATCCCTACTAAATCCAGACCAATCCAAATGAACCATGAAACTACTGAGATCTGTAAAAAGGAAATCTCAGAGTTACTAAAAAATGGTATCATTAGGCATAGCAAGTCACCTTGGTCTTGTCCTGCTTTCTATGTAGTCAAAAACGCAGAATTAGAAAGAGGAGTCCCAAGGTTAGTCATAAACTACAAACCTTTAAACAAGGTTTTAGAATGGATTAGGTACCTTATACCTAACAAGCAGGATTTGATAAAAAGACTCAATAAGTCTACTATCTTTTCCAAATTTGATCTTAAAAGTGGTTTTTGGCAAATACAGATCCACCCTATGGACAGGTATAAAACCGCTTTTACCACTCCCTTCGGACATTATGAATGGAATGTCATGCCTTTTGGGTTAAAAAATGCCCCAAGTGAATTCCAGAACATAATGAATGAAGTCTTCAATTGTATCAGTCATTTCTCTATTGTTTATATAGATGATATACTCATCTTCTCTAGAACAAGAGAAGAACACTGGAAGCACCTCTATGCTTTTTATACAATTGTCAAACAAAATGGATTAGTACTATCTGCATCTAAGATAAAATTGTTCCAAACCTCAGTAAGGTTTTTATGATACAATATCCAGGATTCTACTATCACTCCTATTAGTAGAGCTATCCAGTTTGCAGATAAATTTCCAGATGAAATCCTAGACAAAACCCAACTACAAAGGTTTTTAGGTTCCCTAAATTATGTTTCTGACTTTTATCAGGATCTTAGGCAAACCATCAAACCTCTGTATGACAGGCTCAAAGGAAATCCTCCTCCTTGGACCACTGTTCATACCTCTATTGTTCAAAAGGTCAAGAAGTTCATAAAAACTCTTCCCTGTCTTGGTATCCCGTCCGTTGATTCTTTTAAAATCATCCAGACTGATGCCTCTGATATTGGTTATGGTGGAATACTCCTTCAGCGAGAATCTCCTAATTCTCCTGAACAGATTGTTCGATTCCATTCTGGTATTTGGAATAACACTCAAAAGAATTATTCCACTATTAAAAAAAGATTTTATCTATTGTCCTGTGTATCTCTAAATTCCAGGATGATATATTGAATCAGAAATTCCTTGTGCGGGTTGACTGTAAATCAGCCAAGGATGTTTTGACCAAAGATGTCAAAAATATAGCTGCTAAGCAAATGTTTGCTAGATGGCAATCTATTTTAAGTATTTTCGATTTTGATATAGAATATATCAAAGGAGAATATAATTATATTCCTGATTTCCTAACCAGAGAATTTTTGCAGGAACCTCATGGCGGACAGGAAACCTAGTTCATCCGGAACTTCCTCCAAAAATCCGGGGGAAAGAAGGATAAACAAAAACAACAACCCAAATCTGAACCTGACTTGCCATTAGCCTTGTCAAACAGATTTTTATTGCAAACTACTCAGCCCACAAGGCCAGTAGCCCAATCTGCTTTGGTTATTCGGCCCGTAGCTGTATCAACCATATATATATATATATATATATATATATATATATAATAATAATAAAGTAGAACGATTTTAAATTCAATAGACAAATAGTGGCTTAGATCATTTTGAGATCAAAAAAGGCATCGTCTAACGGCTGAAGATATTTCAAACTGTCTCAAGTTATTGACGTCTCAGATCGTTTCGATCCAACGTACCATATTAGCTTTTGAAATTTTTTGCCGCTCAAAACTTTTAGTTTCCAAAACTAACATCCCTAAACTAATTCCCCAACCCAATCAAATTCAGCAATTAAGTGATCTCTCATTCCTTAACTCTGTCTCTCTCTCTCTTTCTCCCTAAAATACAGATTACAACTCTTATCATTATTTTCTTAATCTTATTTCTTATGTTAAGGGATCACTTTCTATACTGAGACATTGACTGTCTCTCACACTCTCATCTTTCATGATTCTCTTTCCAAGCTGAGACACATATATCTCCAAAATTCTATCCTAATGCAGCTGCTCTTCATCTTTACTGTTCATATCACAAACACATCTTTACTGTACATATATATAATACAAAGATAAAAGACATATTGTATCTACATGTTATATCTATGAAAAGTTTCATCTAAACATTATGTAGTTGAGTCTAAATTCAATGACAACCCCTATAACAATAACTTTTGTCTCTATCAATAGATAAAATAATGATTTAACTAAATATTTTGTGAAAATACTAAAATTACCCTTTATTATGTAAATAGACTAAAATATCATTAATTTTTTTCCTATTATATATGTGTTAACCAATCAACAAACGTAATTTCAATTATTATATTATTTCAATAAATTTTTTATTTTTAAACGTTGTATTATAATTTTGTTATAATATTAGTTATCATATTATCACTCATTTGGTTAGATAATCAACTTTTTATAATTTTTACATTTTCTAATCATAATAATTTTTATAGTTAAAAATAATTTTTTTATAATAAAAATTACAATCGATAAAGTCAATGTCAAAATCTCATTCATTTTTATTTCTTTTGCTATCATATGTCCTCCACAAACGTTGCCCAACCGCTCCTCACACATCATGTTTCATATATAAAATTTAAAATTATTTGATAAAATTTAATATCAATTGAATAAATTTGATTTTTATTTTGATAAATTTAAATATTAATTTATTTTTAATTTGATAAAATTAAATATTAATTTCAATGAATTTAATGTTAATTGAATAAATTTAAATATTTTTTAATAAAATTAAATGTTCATTTGGTGTTAAATTAAAGAAATAACATTAATTTGATAAAGTTAAATTTTAAATTAATGAAATTTAATATTCCATTTAATAAATTAAATAGTTTAATTTAATAAAATTGAATGTCAATTTGATGTTGATTTGATAAAAATAAATAATAACTTAATATTAAATTAAAAAAATAATATTAATTTTGATGAAATAAATATTAAATTAATATAAGTAAATGCTAATTTGATAAAATTAAATATCAATTTTGTGTTGATTTGATGAGATGAGATGAAATGAAATGATAATTTAGTTTAAATTAAATAAAGAAAATTAATTTGATAAAATTGAATAAATTGATTAAAATAAAGACTAATATAATATAACTGAAAATGAGTGCATTAAAATTTCAGAATCAAGAGAGAGTGTTGTTAAAGTTAGGTCTATTTACAGGGGGTGTTGTTAAAGTTAGGTTTATTTTATAAGGGGTGTGGATAAAATTTACCCTATAAAATATTCGGGAATATTTTTATAAATCAACCATTGTCATTAACGGTGTAACCCGACAATCACTAACAGGGAGTGATAGTGAAATTTCAAAATCGGAAAGAGGTGTCATTCAATTTAAACTTAACTAAAAGAGGTCTGGATGGAATTTTTCCTTATATCTATACAAATTTATATAATAAAACACATAGGAAGTTGAATTTTGTTCCCTATACATTTCCCCCTTCAAAACCATCACATTATTCATTTCTATCACATGTTCAATCATTTAATATTTGATTAACTTATAATTTAACATAATTTTTATTTCAGATATTATCCATACACGATAATATAGATCTATTAAAAAAATTTATCGTATTATGTATTTTGAGAAAATTTTGTCAATGTCTTTAAGAAAATAATGGGTAAAAATAAATTTTGAATGATTTAATCAAATAAATGAAGGAAAAAAAATTATTATTTAATATAGTGATATCGATTTTTTAGAACTCGAATTTTTTGTTCTATCATGCTTTCAGACACGGGTTATGACTAGTAGATAGATAAGAGAGAGAAAATTTGTTAATGTTAGTCAAACTCTTAACCTATATATGAATATTAGTCATTACCCGTGCCTGAATACATTATACAATAAACAATTTTTTTTTAAACAATTGTCTAAATTAAAAAGAAATGACCTAAAAATATTCATACAATTTTTTTTTTTAAAATGACTCAAAATATAATATCGATTATATCATTCATATTAATGGAACTGTCATAAAAATATGTAAAAACTCTTCAAAATAACACTATACATACAAATGCCTATGAAAAAAAAATACTAATATAATCCATTAAAATTTACAATTTTTGAACAATAAATTAAATAAATAAAATTTTGCTCATTTATAAGACTCGTGAATTATCACCTCTACTATCACTTTATCCAATAACACAACATAATTATCAACTCAACTACCATATTTTCAATCCACCCTATCTCCATATAATAAATACCTCAAGAAAAAAAAATACTAACAGAATATAATTAAATTCACAATCTTTAAACGGTAAATAAAACAACTAAATTTTGCTCATTTATAAACTCATGAATTTATCATCACTATCACCATTCAACCCCAAATGACACAATATAATTATAAATTTAATCACTAAATATTCAATCCTCCGCATATAAATATACACAAAAACACATTCACAAACATTTCTTTTTTAGTTACCAACAAAGACTTATAACCAATAATTACTTTTATTAAAAAAACAATAATTTAAGTTTTTAAGGTAAAATAATAATATATTAATGTTTCATTAAAAAATAGGGTAAAAAACTAAAAAATATGGATATTAACACCTCCCGATATTTTTATAAATAACACGGAGATCCCCTCTATCTCCTTTTAGTCAATGTTACAAACGAAAATTGATAATTTTATCCTAAAAAACTTTATTATTTTTACAATTGTCCTTCCCCAAATTTAGTACCAAAAAAATTAAAAATTTAATAAAATAAAATAAAATTTGATTTAGTACTACAAAAATTGATATAATTTAGTACTCAAAAAAATTGATTAAATAAATTTTAATATTAATTTGATATTACTTCGATAAAGTTGAATATAATTTAGAGAAAATTAAGTGCCAATTTTTGATAAGAATATATATTAATTTATAATCTAAGGTTCATTTTATGTTAAATATTATTTGGTATTTATAGTCAATGTGCGATTTTTTATTTATATTCAGTGTTATTTACAAATTAAGAAACAAGTGACAAAATACATACGGTCAGATATATAAAATTTTTGAATTACTTTCAAGAAATAAATAATTGGATGACATGTAGTTTCATATATTTTATGGAGTAAATAATAGCAAAAACAACATGAGGAAAACAAAGATAATAGTATGAGAGAGAGTGTAAGATAGATAGATAAATAAAGAGAATTATATGAGAGACTTAGAGTTGTAAAAAGAATGAAAGTTTAATTAGGACCGTCAGATCAAAATGATCTGAGCCGCGAAAGTTAAAGACAAATAATGTAGTTACTTTATTATATAAATAGATAAATATGAGAGAGAAAATATTTTAATGTTAGTCAAACTCCTAAGATTTATAAATTTTTAATTTTTAGTTTTATTTCACTTCTAAAGGGAAGAGATAGTATGATAAAATTGACAAAAAATAGATTTCATAATAAATAAATTTTTTTGACGGACTTAAGTCCAAACAAGTTCACATAAGGGGACCGACCTTCAAATTTTCTTTTTTCTTTCTTCATATTATTACAAGAAATAATAGGAATCGAACCTGATGATGCACAAAAATGATTTTGCACACCACCTGTCAAGTGTAAATAATAAATGCAATGAAATCAATGAGAAAATTAAAGAAGACACAATTTATAGTGGTTCGGTCAATTCGACCTACGTCCACTCTTCAATGGCTTCAGTTGCCGGGTATTTTATTGATTCAAAGGTATGGAGAATGGAGATACAAGCTTTGAGAGAGAGAATGGAGAATCAAAGAATAATAATCTCTGGTAGTCGGTTCGTCTTCTGTATGCCTCTGGTGGGGTGTGTCCCTCCTCTCCCGGATTAGAGCCATTTTATAGTAACTAAGAGATCATTCTTGTGGAGATCATGACGTATCCTCAAGGCTTCTTTATCGCAGCTTTAAAGATTATCTTTGGTGGAGATCACGACTTATCCTCAACGGAAGGAAGAGGTTGGGGAGCTCTTCATGAAACGTGGTCAATGATTGGACCTTTTTCTTCCTTCGGTGGTGCAGATAAACTTCCCGTGCTCTCCTCTTGGTGACATGCTAAGCAAGAAGTCTAACCGGCCTTGGGCTCCTTTGGCGGTGCAGATAAACTTCTCGTGCTCTCCTCTTGGTGACGTGCTAAGCAAGAAGTCTAACCGGCCTTGGGCTCCTTTGGCGGTGCAGATAAACTTCCCGTGCTCTCCTCTTGGTGACGTGCTAAGCAAGAAGTCTAGTCGGCCTTGGGCTGTCTTGGACTTGGTGGATTCACAATGAGGTTGGGCTCCTCAACCGGGGTTGGGCTTTAATACATAAATTGGACTACTTGGGCTTAACCCATCAGAACCCAACACCAACAGTCCAAATCTAATCGATTTAAAATCCGGTTAATTGGCAGTCTACTCTTTTTTTTGATGGAGAAAAGGGTTCGAGCAGAATAGTAGAATTCTTGTCCTGGCATGACCATAACATTTCAAGCCCACAAGCCCACGAGCAAAGTCCACCAGTGATGCCAGAAACTGCAGGCACTCTAAAGATCGACTCGAGCCGTTGTCTAACCCTACCACAAGAGCTGACTCGGCTGTGGGAGTCAGCCTACTTCTTTCTAGTACTTTTCCACAAGAATAGCCTAGTGATGTATCATAGTGCACTTGGCAAATTAAGGTAGCAAAGGTCATCTTTATACTCGTCCCTCTCCGTTCGTAGCTAAAAGCTGCGGCTTAGACACCAATCAGGTACTCTAAGTTTCTTTAATAATTTGTTAATAATTTCTCTAATATTAATCATTTTATATAAAATTCGTCAATTCAGATCTATCCTCCCATTCATCTATTAGCTCGATCTGTAAAACTAGGGTTATATGTATATGCATATGTATAGTTTATGTGTATGCAGGATCATTTTCTAAGATTATTGAGCTTTCACGTGAATTTGTGGAGAATTTGTGTTTCCAGGTGACTCCGATTTGCGCTGAAACTGTTGGTGCATTCTCTTCATTTGTTATGTAAGTATATGCTTATCATTTTTACTTATTGTTGTTCTTGTTCTTTGTTCAATGCTTAAGTAGCATTGTTTCTATTCATTTCATTTTTTTTTAAAGGAACTAAATTTCATTTAAAAAATGGCTGGAACAAATGTTTCCATTTCCATAGAAATCGAAACAAATCAGTAATAAAACTTTGAAATTTCTATGTTTTTCTGGATGTTTCGCAAATTAATTTTCAATTTTTTTGGGTTTTCATCCAGTTTTTTGAAATATTTACTTAATATTTTCGAAATAATTCTGTTTCCAAGATGAGCAAAACTATATACGGAAATAAAATTTTGATCATTGGTTTTTGTACATCTTTGTTCGGAGAATTTCAGCATCTCTTTGGGATGCTAAGTTGTTTCATTATATTCAACAGTTCTATGTCACAAAATCTCATATATCCATTCCTGACCAAAGCATGCTCATATGCACTATTGAATCCTCATAGCTTGTGAGATGGAGAAAAAAAAAAGCTTTTAAATAAGCCAGTTTAGTAATCAAAACATGCACAAAAAACAGTGTAGCCATGTAGGCATGTAATGCTAGCTTATACTTTTCTTTTCTGTCCACATGATGAGTAAGTCAGTTGTCTAACTCAGTATTATTAAGATGATCTATTTCTTCAACAATTTTCATTTAGTACAAGTTGTTCTACATGCTGATGCATAGCTTAAATTTCTTTATTCTGTTTAGGGCGGATGAGGAACCTGTTGATCCAAAGAAGTACCTCGAAGAGTCTTGCAAACCAAAATGTGTAAAACCTTTACTTGAATATAAGGTGCTTCTCGATACACTGGAAATTTAAGTTTTTGTCTTCTGAGTGTACATATATCAATGTCTGCTTCACTATTATAAAAGTTCCTTGTTATGACACATATAGTATTTCCCCTATTTTTTAGAATTCTTTGTGGGAGGCAAATAAGGGAAGAAGGGAACTTCAACTCTATCTTGTTTAGTGTCTATCTTTTAGAAGCTGTCCCAAACATGAATAAAGTAGGAGGGAGAAGGACAGCTGATGAGTTGTATCTAACCTGTTGTTTCAAATGCTGGGCAAGAGGCGCAACATTTTAACTGTGAGGATGATGTGAAAATATGCAAGGGTCCTACAATATAATAATTAGACGGGTAATATTTTGTGGGGTATAGCGTTGAGTAGTTAAGGAATAATATACTCAAAACAAAGTTTGACAGAGTATGTCAAGATGGATGTGTGCTGAGGACAAAATTAAAGTGTCGATATTCATGAAAAAGTAGAAGTAACACCCGTAGAAGACAAAGTAAGATAGAGGAGTAAGGTCCTACCGGATGGTAAAGTCCTCCACAATGGAGTGGTAGGTCGGAGGTTTTTGTAACGTAAGAATATCGTTGCCTATCAAAAACCAAAAAGATAAAAAGAAGTAAGATAAAATCAATATAGGTGGTTGAAATATGTATTTTATTAAAGATGTTACTACATTGGTGAGTAAGAGTGTTGTACTGCCTATGGATGTTAATATGGGGAGTAGATATAGATCAAAATTGATTGGGAACGAGATAGTAAAAAAAAAACATGATTGTTTGGTGTTTACCATAAAATATGACTTTTGATGGAGCACAATGGTAAGACAAAATTCATATATCCGATCTCAAAATAATTTGGATGTGGCTCATTTGAATTACATTGAGTTGAGTTTGAATTAAGGGAAGAAGGATATATGGGAGGTAGCGGAGGCACAACTAAGATGGTTGCCAATGTTTTCCTATAGAGGTGTAGAGGATAGAAAGTGTGTGATGTTGATCAGGACAATGGAGATATTGGATCATCGGGTCTCTAATTGCAGGTGATGTGTCGAGAGAGAGAAGGGGGCATGGCAAAGTGCTATGTTTTGGGAGTGAATTGGGATTAAACTCAAAATTTAAGGACAAAATTGAAAACAGTTCCAACATTAGAGATGAAATTGAGAAAATAAAAACTTGGAAGGCCCAAAATGGAAATCAATCGATACTTTATGGAGCTAAAAGTTTAATCATTATTTTTTATTTCCAGCCAAGTGCACAACACGTGGCAATTTTCAGTCCTGTATTTAGATTGCCGTCATCAATTGGACCAATTACGATGAACTGCAAAATATGAGGGACAATATGGATGCAAAAAAAAAAAAAAAAGGTTTTAAGACGGAAGTCAGAATCGGTTCACACTTCAGGGTGAAAAGTGTATTAATACTTGTCCTTGTAACTGACCATATGTGAATGTGAGTTTTGTACATGGGTGTCTGTATGCCAATATGAATTTTTTCCTGTTCATGATTAACTGTTTTAACATTCAAAGTTTAGCTCTGGCTCAGCTTGGGTCTACTAAAGACTGAGCTTTGAATGCATATGTTCAGATGAGCTTGAACTTGTTTATGAACCAAATAAGGATTTTGTTTGGTAGCCTAATTCTTAGTCCCTTTTTGTTCCAAAATCTGGCATTTCAAGTAGAATGCCAATATTGACGATATAACATGTCTCCTTAAAAGTGCATTTTTTGTTATGATTTTTATTATAACCTCTCATCATTACTCAATCAATGCTACATTTAACCCAAGTTAATTTATTACATGGTAAACTATGACTGTGCTACCTACCTTTACTTTTCACAAGATCTGATTAACTAAACTGAGCCTGCTTTCAATCAAGCTAGGTTTTTAAGCATTTGAAATTGATATGTAGAATTTTGCCTGACTTTTTGTTTTTCTAGCTCTCTAATCAGCCAAGTTGCCATGAGCTGCTTTCTTCATTTGCAGTCTGACGTTCCTGCACCTCTGTGTGTGGGTGGGTGTGTGTGTTTTGAAAGGCGTGCCTAGGAGAGAGGTGCGGTGCGGGGCATTTCTTGGCCTCATGGGCTGAGGTGACGCGAGTTTGATGAAGCGACACTGAGGCACCAAATTTTGTTTTTCTTTGACCTTGTTAGATAATTTAATCCACAGCTCTTGATCTTAAGGACCTTTTCTGATTTTCTGATGTGCTAACCACATCATGACAAAGCTTCAATCGATAGAAGCTGCTTCTCCAACACTAGGAATGGCCAAACAAATAACACTGTCCCACCAGCGCACTCCTCTTCTTCTTGTAAAATGTGAACTCATAAGAATTCTTATCATTTTTGTGAAATACAAGTTGAAAAGTCAAAAGAATTCACAAAGCTTTGTTATGGTGGGTATTGATGTTGACTGAAGTTAAGAAAAGATGAAAAGATGTTAGCATGGATGTATGCACACTTAGTGGTAGTGACTTGTGAATTATTTTGATCTTAGATCTTATTTAATGCATTTCATATTTAAGTGACATATTATTCCATCGTTGCAAATCTTTATTAATTGAAAAAAATATTTGCTTGCTCTTTACATCTTTTGTCGTGGTTTGATGGAGCCCCAAGTCTCTCCTTGTGCTTGTTGCCTAGGTCCCAAGAGACCTTCGCGCTTTAGTATGATTGATTCATGATGGCTCATCTTCTGCAGGCTTGTGTTAAAAGGATCCAAGGCGATGAATCTGGGCACAAGCACTGTACTGGACAATATTGTGATTATTGGAGTTGTATCGACAAATGTGTAAGCATCTTTTCCCCCCTTTTCTGCTCCGAATTTCTAAGTGAATTGGTTTAATATGATGTTTTCTTAGCATCTTTTTGTACACGAGTCTCTAAAGAGTTTGCAAGTATTGCATTTTTGGAATCTTGTCTAACTGGACTGCCGCTTGTGGCAGTTATAAAAACAATAATTTCTGCTTTTATGCTATATCTAGTCCTTTTTTTTTATTTGCAATGCCGCTAGACAACTTCTACGCCTTGTGCTCTCGTTTTGTGCTACATCCTTATTATTCCTAAAATTTTTGTTTTGTATCAAAAAGGGGGAAAAATGTGTCTGAAGCTGTTTTGCATGAACGCAGGTTGCACCTTTGCTGTTCTCAAAACTGAAGTAAGTGGAAGAGGTTTTGTTGCTATTATCACCAAAATGATGGTTTGCTCCACTTTCTGACAAGACATCGGCATATGTTTATGTCTTATGATGCTGGTATGCTGCATGATTTTTTTGATCCAAGGTGACCTTGAGTTAAGCCACTAAATGAATACTTGTGTGGTTGCATTTGATACAGTTTAGGGTGGTAATTTTGTGGAACATTCATTACCTTTTTAAGCTACTTCATGGTGTTTTAGTGGTCATAACTGTACTTTAAACCAGGGTACAATCCAAGTTCTTTGACAACTCGTTTTTCGTTGTTTTAGTTTTTTCTTGCTCCATCCAATCCCTCACCTCCAAAAAAATCCCCCCCCCTCCCCCCCCCACAAAAAAAAAAAAAAACCCACCCACAGCACAAATGTTCTGGACAAGCAATACTAGAATGGAAATGGTATTGTTAACTTAAGAATAAAACGTTGCCAACCGGTTTCTTAATTGTAAATAATGGGCTTTGGCCCATACTTTCATGTCTAAACTCATGAAACACAGAGTTAAAAAAATATGGGTAATTTGGAAGTCGGTACAAAATTTAGACTTATTTAAGTTAAAATACATTAAAAAAAATTATTTGACTATAAGTGCATTTTTTTTGAAAAAGGACTAAAAAGATATTTATTACTCCATTACTTTCTCTCCTCTTTCTCTGTTACTCTTTCTTCTCAATTTTTTTTTTATCTATTTCTCTATCTTTCTTTCGTATTGATAATTTTTTTTAAATATGTAAAGATTTGATTTAATTTTTTCATCTCTCTCCCCTTATTTTTTTTCTCTCTCACTCCCTCTCCCTTTATTTTATTATTCTCTCCCTTTTTCTCCCTTCTTATATTAATGTTACATAACACAATTACATTAATTAGTTACACCAATTAGTTACAATTACCTTATAATACACTAAATAGTTACTCATGTGTTTTAATAAAACAAACAATTATACGAAATTACAACACCAACTCAATTTTTTATTTTATTATTTATATAAATCGAAGAGTTACACCATTTAGTATTACGACATGATTATACTAATTATATACACAAAATTGAGTTTATCATTATATAAAAGATTTTACCATTATACAAATTTGATATATATAATTGGTGTAACGATATTGCGATACTAAATAGTGCAACTGTTTAGTTTATATAAACAATTGAATGACAAAGTTTGTTTTAATTTGTATAATTTGTGTAATTGTTTTGTTTATTAGAATGCATGAGTAACTGTTTAGTATATTATAAAATAATTGTAATTGATTGATGTTACTGATTAGTGTAATTGTGTTGTTGTATTGTTGATATAAATAGAGAGAGAAAAAAAATAGGGAGAGAGAGAGAAATGGTTACAGAAAATGAGGGGGAGAGAGATGAAAAAATAAATCAAAGTTTTACATATTTGAAAAGAAAATAAATTATTAATGATAAATATAGAGAGAAAATGGAGAGAGACGAGGAAAGTAATGAGGAAAGAGAGAGATGAAGAGAAAATAGAAGAGAGATAATGAGAGAATCTAATGAAATTTTTACATTTTTGATTAGATACATAACTGACAATCAAAAATGTATAATTTAAGGGAGGATATTTAAGTAAAACAATTTTGATTTCATTTAAATATTGTACTTAAACACAATGGACTCGTTAGGTTGCCATATTAGAAATAGATAGATTAGATAAAGTAATACAAGCTAATAGAATATTGATGGATAAAATACAAGATTAAATGGGGTATTAGAATAATAAGTAATTTTATCTAGTATTTGACATACACAATATAAGCGTTGGATAGTAATTATTTAGTCTAATCCATTGTTTGGTTAGAGAATTATTATATCGTATTAATGTTAAATTAACAAAAATGCCCTTAATCAATTATAGTGTTTGACACTGCCAACAATATGGATGATATCATGATCCCTTCGAAATGCCATCATCGTTAATCGAGAATATGATCGAGATTTACCGTTATTATCAAAAAGATCAAGTTTATTCATTTTATAGTTACAAAAAAAAATTCATTAAGTTAAACAAAATTCCATTGAGGTAAAAACAGTAATAATTAAATTGGTCAATTAAATTGCAACTAATTGGTCAACTAAATTGCAACTAAAATGAGTGCACATGAACCAAAATGAAAATTTGCAGCTATCTTAACCCAACATGAGCATCAAATAACCACAACAGTTGGAAAAAGAAAACTAAAACAAAAAGTCTAAACAAAGGGGAAAAAAATGAAGTTGGTTCCTAGCTTTCTCAAGAGTGTTTTCACCGTGTTCCACAATTCACACCAACGCCACACCACTAATGATTTCCCAGCAAAAAAAATTGGGGAACCGTCCCACCTTCAACCATAACGATGAGAACACCCAACCTCGCTGCCTCTAAACCAAACCGTAACTGCTATAAGCTACTCCAACAAAACCAATAAAATTTAGAAATCAATACATCACTGAACCACCAGCCCCACCCCACCACCACCACCGTGTAGCCGCCTCCAACAAGAAATCAAAAAACGAAAAGGAAACATGCATACATAAATCAAAACGCTGAAGAAAAAGACACCTTACCTCGCCAAGACCTCCGGTAGATAGCAGCCGGTGAAGAACAATGGGAGTGAGAAACGTGCATATGACAAAACATATTTTACGTTGAAAATAAGTTGATTTGATTAGATATGGGAGTTATAGTAGTAATTTTGTAAAATAATACATTAAGGTGGATTATAAAACTACATCTTCTGTTGGTATTAAAATACCTCCATAATACATGTGTGTTACGATAAATATATGATTAGTATACGTTTTTGAACTTAATATAAATTCAAAATTGCTTACCAAACAAAGTATTAGACCTGATTAAATAAAAAATTGTGCAATCCAATATTTAATCTCCTCGTAATACGTCTACTAAACGAGCCCAATATGTTTTATTAAAATTAGACTTAATAAAATAAAAAACTTATTCATACACTTTTCCTCAAATAAGTCTAAAAAATTATACCCGCAACAAAAAAACCCAAAAAACATTTTCATTCCGGTGATCATGACATTGAAACGCCAGTCTTCTTCTACAATGGATCCAAATGAACAAAGGCTGTTCACTTTTTTCTCGTTCATCTATGGAGAAGGGGCTTAAAACCATGAAGCTAGAAACAACACAATATATGCATCTAGTATTCCATGAGAAAGATATTGGTGAAGGGTGATGTACACAAAACTACACTCTGAAAACACAAACCTCTTGTGGTACAGGTAAGAACCATCCATTAGGCCAGGGAGGACGGACTTTGAGCATGATATAAAATCGGTCTATTTTCGGCATCGTATCCATAGTTAACGCATTTGCTCTATTGCTACATCTCTCACTTGTGCAATTAGATTGAAGTTGTCGTCTGTGGGCGCTTGAACACAACGCTGCTGCTAAATTCATTGAGCACTACCCCAATTCCAGCAGCTAGCTCTAAGATGGTCTTTCAGGTGGTGAGCGTTCCTGAGGCATTTTTGGTCTTCTATATGTAATACTCCATAACCTTTTCGATTTAGGGTATACCAGAAGAAGATCAAAGCACGAGCGTTTCGGCTTCCCATAGATCTTCTGTATAACACTTTCACCTAATATAGATCACCAGTCCTAACCACAAAACCAATATGCTTTCTAAGATAACATACTAACGGGCGCTTCATGCGATGCACGAAATTTATTTTTCTTGTCATTACCTTGTTTCACCCTTTTTTATTCCGCATATTACTCAAAAATTACTCATTAATGAATTAAAATAATATTTGTTAAATGTGAAAAAGTGAAGAAGAGATGAGGAAATATTTAAATTTGAAATAGTTTTAAAAAATAGTGGGAGTAGTTACAAAAAATTGAGGAAGTAGTTAAATAAGCCAAATAAAATAATTTGATTGGAAAGTGCCTAATTAAATATGAGTAATACTACGTTGACTTAAAAAATAGATTTAAAAATTAGACTTTATCATCTCAATCATTGAATAAGTAATAGGTCCCAATAAATGCTGGAACCCACAATAAAATTAATGGTTGAGATTATCAAGTCTAATTTTTAAGTTCATGTAACATTACTCATTAAATATTTCAAAAAACTAGAAATTAAGTATTTGAGGAGGAAATATTTCTCAAATTGACCGGACTAGGGAGGGTGTGTGTAAATTAGTTTGAACACTCTTGATCATTGATGAGGTGAGCATAAACAAGTCCGAACACCCCTGACCATTGAATTAAAAAAAAGAAGAGAAATGCTATTTGAACCTAAAAATTTGATGACCTAATGATGTGACCTCAGTGAAACAATTAGATCAATACTAAGTTTCAATATTTGATAGAACTCATTGTCAATTCAAAGATTATAGTAAATTAGAATAGCAAATTAAGTCTCAATAACATTACTTTAAAAAAAAAAAAAAAAACAGCTAGGCCATGCGGTGCATAGGACTTTGTCTTAGGTGCTTTATTTTGGCAGCAGCGTAACAAACGGCTTATTTGAATTACATTGTGTCAAAATTTAATTCATTCATGCTTAGTGTATTAATAATCGCATCTATATCTAAATTTGTATAGTATTCAAGTGAATCTATATCTAAGTTTGATCGATTAAGTAGTTTTTGAACCAAATTTATTACAAACCACGGAGAAAATACTAAATGTAGCGATTACACTATTTTATTTATTGTCACGTGGTGTCTCCAATCGAATAACAAATCAACGCAAATGGATCCAAGGTCTTCTCCTTCTAAGAAGCGTCTTCTTGCCGATCCGAAGCCGGAACAACGCTCCGTCACCGCTTCTCCGGACTCCGCCTTGTCTTCCGACTCATTATCGGATCGATTCAAGAGGAAAACCAGGGAACTCCCAAATTTATCCGATTGTCATGGATGTGGACTCCGAATCGACAACTCCAATCCCAAAGAAAGGCTACGAACGCTAGACAGCGTTTGGCGAATTGTACTTCTCTGCAAGAAATGCATTAAACTTGTCAATTCACGCCAAACATGCCCTTATTGTTTCAAGGAAATCCCGGGAAAGGAAACAGATTATTTTCAGTGCGGTGATTGCGAGCACCGAATTCACAGAGATTGTGTTGTGAAATTTGGGGGTTTCGCTCCGTGGTCCTATTGCTCGGAGTCAGAATTTTCAGTTTGTGTTGATTGTTGGGTTCCTAAATTGCTTGTAAATTCGATTAGGGTTTTTGAAAGGAGGAAGAATAATAATAATAATATTGGTTTAGAACAGGGTGATTCTAGGGTTACGGGTTCCTCTAAGGTTTTGGAGAAAAATAAAGTTGCTAGTTCGTTAGAATACATGGTAAAGGATGCAAATTGTGTGGTGAATTCGGTTAGAGTGTTTGAAAGGAGGAAGAAGAAGAATAAGATTGGTTTAGAACAGGGTGATTCTAGGGTTACAGGTTCTTCTAAGATTTTGGAGAAAAATAAAGTTGCTAGTTCAACAGAATGCGTGGTAAAGGATGCAAATTGTGTGGTGAATTCGGTTAGGGTTTTTGAAAGGAGGAAGAAGAAGAATACGATTGATTTAGACCCAGGGGATTCCAGGGTTACAGAAGGTGATTCTAGGGTTACAGAAGGTAATTCTAGGGTTTTGGAGATAAATAAAGGTGCTAAATCGTTAGAAAATGTGGTAAAGGGTGCAAGTTGTGTGTTGGAAAAGAAAATCAATGTGGCAGCAAAGGCAAAAGAGAACGCATTGAGGAAAGCTGTGACGGCAAAACGGGCGGTGGAGTTGGCTAATAATGCTTTGCATTTGATGGCCAAGAAGGACGAGAATTGGAAAAGGAGCGAATCTTTGGTGACAAGTAGTGGTAGAACTGATAATACTGAGACTAGGGTTGTGGATGATGCAGAATTGGCATTTCAGTTACATCGCGCTATGAATAGCTCACCTAGGATTTCTAGGAATTTGTGTTCAATAAATTCGAGTTGTTTGGCTGTTCCAAAGATACGGGATTGTAATAGTAATTTGGCTGGTAAATTGTTGCATTTTAGAAGTTGTGGTAGTGCTAGTGTTTCCGGGAAGCTTGAGGTGGTTACAAATAGTAAGTTTAATGAGAAACTTGATAGAATTGTTTCCGAGTGTTCAGTTTGTGACAAGGATTTTGACAGTCATTCTAATGATGATTTGGGTGAGTTAAAACCGAAGTTGAAAACATATACTAGGAAAAGTAAAAGGAGGAAGGAATGCCTAGAAAATGGTGAGATTGGTAGTCACTCTGGCGATGGTCATAGAAGGCAGTCTGAATCTCAGTCTTGCCAGAAAGAACAAAAGTCAAGCAATGAGTTGGGTCTAAATGATATTACAGTTCGATGTCTACGGAAGTTTGATGGAAATAATACTGTGCTGAAGGATGGAAAATGCAATGGAAAGCCTGACCGTTACTTGTTAAAATATAGCAAGAGGCCTACAGGCTTGAAAGAAGTTTCAAGGCATTGCACGGAGTTTCTATGTGATGATGTGTATCTTGAAAATCCTGTCCTGCTCCCGGATTTCCTGTAAATTGTTTCAAGGAATCCACAATGTGCTCTGACGTGTCATTTCAGTGCTGTGCTGTTAATATGCAAGCAGGTGCCTTTGTAACTGTTGCGTCCAAAAAATAGCCCTGAAGTATACAGGTAACAAAGGGATATCGCTTCTCTCCACTCCTTGTTATCATTGATTTGGATTTGAATTCTAATATGCTTCCAATATGGCTGGTGAAATACACAAAAATATGCAGTTATACACCTTTCTTGTATATCTGATTGAAGCCATGTGTGTTGGATTTTGGATTATTTTACTATCAAATGTTTTAAGCATGAATTGTAGTACCCTAATAATACGGATTATAAACAATTGCTTTGCTGTCATTTGAAGTACTTCGACAGTCATTGATTTGTTGCTAAGTTCATTGCCATGATTAGAATTCACATTTTTTTTGACAGGAAACAATGATATGATTAATAATATAAAATAAATTTTTTATTAGAATTCACATTGCAATAGAAAAAAATTCTGAATGTTAGTTTTCTTGATATGTTCCGCCTAAATGCCCACATAAAAACCGGTCAATCTCGGTGATATCGCTGTAACTACTCTGGTACTTGCAAGTTTTGTAGGCCCAGGGATGTTATTAACGTAAAAACAGTTGTTATGTGCTTATCCATTTACTAAATTTCTAGTTCCAATGCCATGGTGAATGCTTTCTTGCGGTTACGTTGTCAAACTACGTTTTATTTTTTGTACCAATGTTTGGATTCCTTGCCCATCTTGTTTTACCTTTATCTTCGTTAATGTAAGTTACCATTTCCTATTCAAAAAATAAAGAAAATGAGGAGGTTTGCTGACAACAACAATGCTTAATGGAATTGGGAGGAAAGGTGGATAGTTGTTGCTGGATACATTTTGCCCTTGTGGGTTTGTTGAGTAGGTATTCTGGAAAGGTGTCAGAAGGTTTTAGAAAAATTTTAGACATATGCTTGTAGTGGGGATTGTCTATTATGCTTTGGGGAGGAACTGGCCAAATTGTGATCTTTTGACATGATAGATTGTGTGTCAAAATTTCTTTTTGCATAAGTACAGCTGATACTCGTGAAATTTACCAGTTGTTCCAAATTGCACCATAGGAAAATGGTTAACATGCCGTCGAGACGATTTGGAAAGTATTATAAGAGATGGGAAAACCCATATTCCAAGGTTAAAGTAGTAAATGTAGTCATTTGGCGCAAATCTTATGTTGGACTCGCCTAGGGTATGAAAAATTCTCAGTTCTATTGCTGTTTTATCAATGTTTTCTGCTAGGGGTGGTTTGTTCTTTTTGTACTTGCGCACTGTGGTAGTGGGCTGCTTGATGGTGCTTTTACTGTTTGGGATACTAATGCATTTTTTGCCAAGTATGTGAGGCTAAGTGGGTCCATTCCAAAGAACGGTCCCATTATGGGGAGTCAAGAGTCTGGCATCTAAAAGTCGAAGGACTTGGGCCCTGAGTTTATGTCCTTCCCAATATTCCTTGGCCCCAAAGTCTTGACCTGCATATATGTGTGATATAATAGCTCTGTTTTAGAACGTGCACTCTTTTAAGGATATGCTTATGACTTATGATGCGTGACGCAGCATTGCATGACTCCCAAGGTTTAAGTGTGGTAATTATTGAGACAACCCTCTGATACAATTTACTCTAGACACAGGCAGATTTTTGTTGAGGCTAAACTTGTTCAGGTCACGAGTCAGTAAGAGAATAATTTTTGTTTTGGTATGAGACTTGGCCTATAATAGAGTGCGATATTAATGTAAGTGTTTTTCTTTGCAGAACTTCTGTCTTTCTGGACCTAATCTTTGATAAGGTTTGATATTTCTACATCAGGTGGTATCAGAGTCCAAAATTGATCTGTCCAAAACACCCATCTCACAACACTCCCACTATTACTGTACAAACATCACAATCACCATCCACCATGTCTGCAATATCATCTTCCATCCGTTGTCGTCCTCTCAGGTTGCTTGCGAGAAATTTAAACAAGAGTTTTGCTTGCAAAGAAGGAGAACAGATCTGTGTCGTTGCTTGTTAATGATGCTCCAAAGTCTGCTCACTTATGGAGGAGAGTTGAACCAGAGATTAGAGCTCTTGAACCAAGGTCATTGTCGTAGTCTTTGCAGACAGTTAGTTGTGGTTGCTGGTAAGGGTTTTTGTTGCGTCTCAAATCCAAGTGGCTAGGGCTTCCCATGCTTTTCATCATGAGGAACTGACCTGTATTCGTTATCTTAAGTTGACCAATAGCCTTTATCCCAATCAAAGCCCAGTTGACCAATAGCCAACCCATATAACATATTTAACTTGATTGGACCCAACCTGTTCACAGAGCCACCCCCCTTACCTTCTGAAATTATGCAAATACCCCCCAAACTTTTGAAAATTACATATCTTCAATTTTTTTTAAATTACAATTTTCGCCCTCAGTTTCTGAAATTATAGATTTGACACAAAAGTTTTAGAGATTACAATCTGGCCCCAAAAGTCTCTAAAATTACACATTGACTCCAGAATTTGCTTAAAATTTTCAAATCATTGCTCCAATCAAGATGGTCTCCAACGCCGAATTAAATACCAAAGTGGAGGCGTTATCCAAGTCACAAAAGGCCATGAATCATGAATTCACTTGGAAGTGTCATAGCTTTGAAAAAAAAATAAATATGGAAACTTTAAAGGCCATTCTCTTAGATAAAAGGGGCAAAGGAGTTGATAAGAATGTAGATATTGATCATCAACAAGTCATTGTTCAAGCCCACAGAGTGGTTGACGTTGACAAAGCGGTTAAGCTAGAGGTTAGAGATTTCCATGGGTTAATATTCCCGATATATTCCTTAATTGGTTGCATAGTCTTGATTGTTTCTTTAGATGGTATTGTCTGGCTAATGAGAGAAAGGTGTTTTTTGCATAATCTAAATTGAGAGGTGAAGCAAGACTCTGGTGGGTAAATTACCAGCAAACTCACTTTGATAGATTGTGAATGACATAAAGACTGCTATGAATCGTTATTTTGTTCCTTCTAGTTATAAATAATGAGCTCAACAGTTTACACTGTCAAATCAAGGAAGCTTGTCTGTCGAAGGGTATATAAGAAAGTTATTTAACTTGTTTGCTCGATTAGAATACCCTGGATTAAGAATGTGATGGTTGTCATCATGTATAGGCAAGGACTCAATTCACCAATTTCTTTGGGCTTAACACCATGGTAGATACAGTTTAGGTTGCCTATTTGAAGGAAGATTGGTTGAGAAAGAGAGCTTTTATGAGATCTTTTACGACACCTACAACTTAGAGCAAGATAACTACTATAGATGCAAGTCAAGGTAAGTCCATTAATTAACCGCAAGAGAGTTTTATTTGAATAAACCATCTCGGGCTATTGCTACTTCTTCTTCTTCTCAAGGGAGTACTAATCGTAAGACAAGATGTTTTAATTGTCATGATTTTGGTCATCTATCTTTTCAATGCCTTACAAAATTTGTTGTTATGATTGAAAAAAAAATTTACAAGGTGATTAAAGAGTTTGACGAGCCAAAATTTGAAACATAAATTATAAAACCCCTTGATATGGGCAATGATCAAAATTTCGTTTCAGTGCAATGTTTCAGTTACCTACAAAATGTTTCGACGTGCTTCGGAAATGTTTCGACCGTTTCAGAAAAAAAATAAAAAATTTAAGAATTATTTTTTCAAAACATTGGTCGAAATATACCAAAATTTCTTGAAAAATCTTGAAACATTCCAAATAATTGTGTAAATGCATTGAAATATAACTAAATATTTCAAAGCATTATGAAACACTTCGAAGTATTAGAATTTTGATTCTATTATTGATTCGTTTCAGTTTTATTGAAACAAAAATGTTTCAGATGTTTCGACCGTTTCGAAACGATATTTGGATCCTTGTATATGGGTGTGGTTAGTTTTGATGATTTGGATGATGATCATGTGATAGTTGTTATCCATCCTCTACTTATTGTTGATAAAGAAGTTGCTAATGACGAGCTTATTCATAGAGGAAAAATATTTCAGACAAGAGTTAATTGTGAAGGACATGTATACTCATTAGTTACCGACACTGGGAGTTGCACAAATGTGGTATCAGAAGAGGTTGTGAAGGAATTGAATTTGAAAGTTGAACCAGAATTGGAATCATATCATGTTATATAGATTACTAATACCAAGTTGAAAGTTGATAAGACATGTTCAGTTATGTTCACCATTGGAACCCTCAAGGAGACATTCACATAGTCATATTTGATGGGTTGCCTCTCAAGCTTTGTCACATACTTTTAGGGCCCACCTGGATATGATATCATGATGTGTAACATTTTTGGGTGTCAATACTCGTTCTTTTATTAGTGGGAAAAAAAATATACACTTGTGCAACAAATACGCATATAGTGCAATTGAAAAAAGGTCTCTCAGTGAGCTTCTCGATGGTATTATTTGTGCGTGCAAGATCCTGCACAATATAAAAAACGAGAACAGATCTCTCCCTTGGTGAACTCGAGTGAGCCAGTTGAGTGACCAACCACGCTGCTTGGAACAGCCTGCGAGGTCCGGTGGTAACCTGGAACGGCAACGGGAGACCCTGGGGGAGCGGAAGAACGATCCAGTAAGGCTGAAAGAGGTTCCTAGAACGAAAAAGAACAAGTTAGAAGGGCGCCGGAGTGTTTTTTGGCGTATCCCCTCCGACGATCTAGTCAGTCTTTGAGAAAGAGAGAGGAAGGAGAAAACACTGAGTGTGTATTGTAGTAAAGAGTTTTTTGTTGCATACCCCTCTTGCCTTTTGCAAGGAATATTTATACCTCAAAAGCTCATGATTGCTGTCAGTGTAGTCAGTAGGTGATCATTAGGTACAGGCAGTGTGCGCACTGATTCTGATGAGGAATGTCTTCTCTTCTTAACTGCTCGGGGTCCCGAGCAATCAATGCTGCGTCATCGGGATGCCGACGGTACAATGTACTCCTCTCGGGGAGGATGAAATAAATGCTCTGTATTAGGAGCATTTATTGCCTTTCATTTCCGAGCCTTACCGCATTGAATGCAGTCTCGTCAAGGGAGTGGTGCAATTAATCGTTTGTGTTCCCAAGTCGCGTGTCAGCAACGGCATGCGGCTTTTCTATTCTTGATGTGATATCGTATGCCACGCGTCCATCCTCCATTGGCTGTGGCCCCTGCATTCCAGTACGTTCTGACACTAATTGTGTAAGACGAGGTCATGATGAATAGCCTAGACTAGCCTAGGTTAATGACCTGTACGTCAATAGCTTATCCTGGAGTAGAGGAGGCGTCCAGGACGGGGTACACCTCGGCACCGAGGAAAGGCTCATCTTGGAACCGAGGGAGGGATACCGACCGAGGTATCATATCAGACCGAGGCTACGTGCTGGTTGTAAAACGTACTGAATGCCATGATCCTATATGACGAGTACCTCGAGGGCGAGGACCTTGTGCGCCGATGGTGCTTGATCTTAGCAACAGTGTTTTGGTAATACCGAGGACACGTGTCTTCATCATGGAGCATTTCAGAAAAGTCCCATCAACTGCCCCCCAGCCTTCGATCTTCTGACACCGAGGGCACGCGTTGTAAGGAGACGAAGGGTTTCCCAACAACCACAAATGCTTCATCATTGCCTCGAGCCGCTTTCCCCGGCTTAGGATGTCGTGTGCATTAAATGCGTCGTTTCGTTTTTCGCGCCCAATGATGAAACCGCCACTATATAAATGGGATTCCTCTTGCATTTTCTTGTTTCGCCATTCCGAACTTCCTCAAGAGAGCCTTTTCCTGAATCTTCGCCGAGATCTCTTTCCTCTTCCATCGTCGACTGCCCATTCTTCCTTAAAGTCTTAAGGCCAGCAGACCCATCGTTGCTTTTGAACTTTCTGGAAGGAGTCGCCTAAAGTTTTCCAGAAAAAACTCCGTTTGACATTCGGGTGAGTCCTAGTTTCTTTCTTTTCTTCCTCCTATCCCTTTTTGTTTTCCGATGACTGGAGGTGTCTCCGGTTGATACCTAATCCTCGGGAAGCTTCCTCAGGGATTTTTAAGGAAAAACACCCTCCACTTTCTCACTTTCTTAGAGATGCCTCGTCGTCGCCCTGCTCCCGAGAATCCTCAGGCTGGTTCTTCGGGGTCGGGAAAGTATAAAGTAAAGGGTGGTGAGCAGATTAATAGGTTTAAGGTCAAGTACGGCATTCCCCCGTGCGTAGACATAGAGGATTATGACCCGGTGGTGCACTCTTCCTACCCTCGGGGCCGAGGATGCTATGCCCTTTTATACCAAGGCCATAATAGAGGGAGGAATTAGGTTTCCTTTACCCCCTTTACTTCTTCAGTTCCTCTCTCACTTCCGCCTCTTCCCCGGGCAGTGTTGCCTTAATGTCTTCAGAATAATTATGGGGGTCTTAGAGCTCAATAGGCGTCTCGGGGTAAATATTGGGCTCAACGATCTCCTTTTTTGTTATTCCCTCCTAAGAGTCATGCCTCACCAACACTTCTACCTCAAAGCCAGGGACCCCTCCATGTACCTTGTAACTCATCTTCCCGACTCGGACAAGGGGTACAAGGACGATATTCTTATTTTCAAGGGATCTTGGCAGAGAGGTGTTGGTCCCGAGTATAACGGCTTGTTATGCCCTCTGGAATGGAGAACGACAAGTACGTCGGTTCCTTTGGGTTTATTATTTTGTTCTCCAGATTTTCCATGTTCATGACTACTTTTTTGTTTGTGCAGATATTCCTGCTCGGGAAACAGCTCCTCCCCTCGGTCGCTGGTGAACTTTGCCGACCTAGTCACGGTTTGGAGATTTACTGGTGACAACGGGTTCGGCCGGGCTGCCCACATCCTGCTGAATTACACCCCCGGGTATAAGAAATTTTCACAGCTTCCTCAGCCTTTTGAGCCTTCGCGGTGGTCTGAACTCTTCGATCAGGCGGCGAGGCAAGAGGTCGAGGAAAACTTGGAAGAAGACCCTGATCGGGCTTCGGAGGCAGAAGTAGAGGGAGTAGTTGAAGAGCTCGGGGTCAGAGAGGACTTTGTTCCTTCGGACGCCGAGGTGGGGACTTCGGGAGGAGATTTGTGGCCGGACTTCCAAGTTCTACAATCTCTAGACGCCGAGGACGCCCTCGAGGTCGCGATGTCCAGCACGCCTCGCATTGACCTGGGGTTCCTGAGGCAGAGGCAAGCCCTTGCTGCCGGGAGGGGTCGAGGATCGACCGGCGGCGCCCCATCTGCAGGGACCAGTTCCACCCCATCCTCAAGAGTTCTCAGTCGGGGTCAAGTGCGTGACCGGGATCCTCAGGTAGAGGAGGAGAGAAGGTCAAACATAGGCACGATGGCCTCGACAGAGGATCCAGGGCATCTTCCGCTTAGCAGCAAAGCGGGAGAGGCCGTGGGTTACCCCTGCTCCTCCGCAACAGCAACATGGCAGCAGCAACTCCCCCTCCCCTCCGCCGACAGTGGAAGCCGCGGAGTGGAATCCCCGAGCCACCGATCATATGAACCGAGTGATCAGGGTCGATGACTCCATTTTGCTGGATCCTCATGTCGCCAATGCAGTGAGTGAGACACTGCATTTCGAGGCTGACATGGCGGCTCACAGGGGGCGATCGACGAACGTGTTGTTCCGCTCTATCATCCAGAATTCCCTGGTGGTAAGTTCATTTTTGCTTTGGTTTCTTCTCTCTCTCGCTTTCCATTTTTGTGATACGCCTTTTTCCCTCCTTTGCAGGCTACCCAACAGATCTCCATAATAGCTGCGCGGTACCATGGGTCTAGGATGGACCTCCAGCGGGCCCGAGAGCAGAAGGAAGAGGCGGAGGGGGCCCTCGCCCGAGCAATGGAGGACGTAGCTGCCAGGGATTCTACCCTGGCGGGGCAGGCTGCTCAAATCGAACAACTCCTCAAGGATGCCGAGTCGGCTAAGGTTGGCGCTGAAAAGCTAAGTGCTGCCCTTGCCGATGCTGAGGGGAGGATCACCGAGCAGAACGCGGCGGCTTTCTGCCGCGGAGGAGAGGGCGGTTGGCTCAGAGGAAAGCTGTCTGGCTCTCTCACCCAGGAGCTGGACAGGATCAGAGCCGAGGCACTGAACAGGAAGTCGGAGGAGCAACTCCGGGAAGAGTTCGCCGATGACGTGCTCCCTGCTCTTGAGGAAAACAGCAAGGAGTTCTTCAAGAAAGGGTGGGACGAGGCGCTCCAGTCTGCTGGAATCCCGTCAGACTCCCCGCTCTTCCAGATGCACAAGTACGTGCCCTCGGCAGAGATGGAACGGGCCGAAGCAGAGATTGCTGCCGAGGATGAGATCCCAACGCCGGTGCAAGTCTCGGCGGATCTGCCCGAGGCAGTGATAGTGGACTTGTCCGAAGAGGCCCCGCCGGACCATGCCCCTGATCCTCATGTCTCAAGGTCTCTCTGTTGCCGAAGTACCTCTCCTTCTGCCTGCTCCAGAAGCTTCTCAACCTTTTTATGCTGACTCGCCCTCGCCTGATGTTGTGGAGATGCCCGGGGCCAGATGAAAGCCCATTTTTCTTTTTGATTGTACTCTTTTTTCTTTTGTAGCCTTTGGGGACGCAAAGCCCCTCTTCTTGAAATAAATCATGAGTACTTTTTCCTTTTTTGCGTACAGTAGTGTTTTTTGTTTTTTTTTTTTTTTTGGAACTGTCTTTCGGGGGCTCGCCTATTCAAAAGGCACGCTTCTTTGTGTTTGCTTCGGGGACAGAGTCCTTGAACTCTGTCCCCAGGGCCTTGCCCTTCCAGGAGGCTTGCTCCTGTATATGCTTCGGGGACAGAGCCCTTGAACTCTGTCCCCAGGGCCTTGCCCTCCAGGAGGCTTGCTCCTGTATATGCTTCGGGACAGGAGCCTTGAACTCTGTCCCCCAGGGCTTGCCTTTATCTTTGTCGTTGGCAAGCACTTGAGGGAGAGGATACTTCAAAAGTAATATTTCTTTAGATTCATAACATTCCATGCGCATTACAAGTTTTTCATCCATGCCTCTAATCTGTACGACCCGGCGCCCCCGATGATATCACTTTGTAAGGCCCCTTCCCAGTTAGGTCCCATTTTTTCCCTCTGTTGGATCACGGGTATTGCCGTTATCCTTCTGAGGACCAGATCCGCTATTCGGAATTCTCGCGCCTTGACCCTTCTGTTGTATAGTTGGATATCTTCTCCTGATACTTAGTTATCCTCAAGGCGGCTGCCTCCCTTCTTTCTTCCACTAGATCCAAATCCAATCCAGTTGACGGTTATTCCCCCCTTCGTCGAAAGCTTGGGTCCTTATGGTCGGGAGCCCTACTTCGAGGGGTATGATTGCCTCCATTCCGTATGCCAGGGAGTATGGGGTTTCCCCTGTCGAGGACCGAGGGTGGTCCTGTACACCCACAAAATGTTTAATAGTTCATCCGCCATTTTCCCTTG